>JAWZYV010012006.1:0-462795 GCA_038373885.1 Cheiracanthium punctorium
GACATGTTGGCGACTGCATTTGTCATGTAATAATATATTATGTGAGTGGAGCATTTTACGTCTTCCCTCCATTTTTTTTCTTTTTCAAATGTCCCCTCCAGAAGAATGTTTTCTTTCAAATGTCCCCCCCCTGGAGAAAATGTTCAATTCGCACCCTGCGGATCTGTCATGGAAGGGGGGGTTGCGTTGGGAAGAGGACTTTTTAAGGGTTTCTAACGCGTATTCACGTAACATGTAGATAAAACCGGCCAAAACTCAAAAGCATTAGATTGAGAGCCGCGCGGCAGGCCAGAACTATCGACCTTCACATTTCAGTCATCTACTATTTTCAGTACTGGACATGCGGGAACCCCTAAGCCAAAAATTGCTATATACATCAATGCTAGAGAAAATACATTTCGCTTCAGTTTTTCAGGGAAAATTCGTATGTTTAAATATAAAAAAAGTTATCAAAATTGCATATAATTTAAATAAGTATTAGTATACTTAAATTGAGGTATTATTAATTAGGCCAAATTAATGGGTTAAGATTTTTCAGTTGCGACAATATAATTATGACGATGTTTATTTCACATTGATGCTACATTTTCAAGTCAAGATTCTTCTTCCTTCAAACGCCAAATAGTCTAATTTTTTATGTGTATGTATACAGGGTGTCCCTGAAGGTAGTTAAAATACATACAAAGAAGCATTTTTCTGCATTGCAAAGTTTGGTCGGAAATGAAAAATGTAGATAGTTTCTGCACGATAGGGCTCCAGCCTAGTTCGCAAATAATGTGCGTAATTACCCTATTGTCATCTTTGACCCCCGATCGATTGTACAAGTTGAACTAGTTGCTCGGCCAGCACGTTCATTAGATTAATCAAGTATCGAATTTTGCTTTTGGCGACACCTCAAGATACTCGTTTGAAGACTTCCGTTGACACAGATGAGGGCCTCATTGCAAAACTTAAGTAACCGCTGCAACCGTTCGTGGAACACCTGGCATCTTCAAAAGGGTACGCCAGTCACTTGATAGACGATACCAGCACATTTGAGCATTTACAGTAAAGCTTTTGCATTTGTTATATTTCCATCTACACTTTTTATTTTTAACTCCACTCTGCTAATCTGCTATACAAAAAAGGCTTTATATGCATTTTATTCTTAAAGTTTGGCCTATGAATTCAGGAACACCCTGTATATGTATATGTATATATGTGTATATATATATATCCTGGGTGCACCCCCTGGAAATGATCCTGCCGGCGCCCTTGATATATCCCCCGACCCCGAAATTTTTGGATTATTGGTCACAAGATTAATGCTGTGCAGAAATTCCGTCTATTTATACACATATAAGTTCATATCCCCCCCCCCCGAAAAATTTTCCTGGCTACGCACCTGCCTCAGGCTATGAAATTTATAAGGCATCCTCCACATGTTATTATTTTTTTTTTACTAAAATACATGACTCCGAGGGTTTTTTTTTTAAAAACCAGGGCCGAATTTAGGGGAAGGCAACCGGGACTGCAGCCCGAGGCCTCCACAAGAGAGGGGCTCCCATAACAGGCATTTTTAAGCAACATTCCCTAACAAATACCGCATCATGTGCAAAATAATATTTATTTTGGGCTACAGGAGGACGGTGGGCATGTTTTGGGCTGTCGGGGGCGTTTGACATGCTTTGGCATACAGCCTTAATTTTAAAATTCCCAGATGAATTTATTAAATTTTTACAAAAAAAAAAAGGTGGTCTTATTTTTCCTTTGGGAGAAAAGTTATTCCAAGTAGGAAGACTTTAACACGCCTGCCCAGCGCACGCGTCAGTTTTTTCGCCATTGAATACTTGACTAGCTCATTGAAGAGATTTAAACATGGTGTTGTTGTAAGACCAAGCTGTGGTCAGTGGGGTCCAGCTCTTCCGATGGCTCTAGGGCTACTCTTGGAGTTAGACAAAGATATATAAATCAACAACACAGCTTCATTGGAAGCACTGCAAGTTTCGAAATCCGGAATAATTTTTGTATGGAAAAATTTATTATCTACATTTAATAGTGTTGATTTATGATTGTGTTCAGATTCAAATACTTTTGTGCTTATTTCCCTTACTTAAAGGCATCTATTTACTGAGCACAGTACATTTTGCGAAATAAAAACTGAAAATTTAAACACGTTTGCTGTAAAACGTTCAGGGCCGGCCTAAGATCAAAATTCTGAGTGTGTAAAAATGAGTTTTGGCGCCCCTTACAGTAAAAATTGATACAAGAAACCCAGTAAGAAGCATGTGTGCTCTATAATTGAAATTAGAGGGAACGTAATACCTAAAAATGACATTTTGAAGGGACTAAAAATACTACTACGTACGAAAAAGTACTACGTAAAATTGATTAAAATAATGTAGTTACTCCTAGCAAACCTTCCTTGCTTTAGCAGACGAAAATGTTTTTATTAAAGTATCATAATCTAATGACGATGAAATATCATTTTCCATGGACAAAATTGAAAGATTGTTCAATCTTTCCTCAGAAAGAGTAGACCTTAGATAAGTTTTTATTATTCTTAATTTAGAAAAACTTCGCTCAGCCGACGCTACCGATGACGGCATTGTCAGAAGTATTCGTAAAGCAACCCTTTTACATACGCGTCAGCCGATCCAGTTTCCAACAAAAAGTTCAGCACGTTCGTACGCGTTTTCTCGCCTAAAATCAAACAAAGAGAAATTAAAAAACTGTTTTTAATTCTGGAAAAAAAAACTGTTGGAAGCTAAAACCATTATGATTTAACTAACTGAACATTAAATCAAGCCGTTAAAATCTGAATACCTAAAACGTAAAAGTGTTACGTACCTTTATTTTGGATGAGGTTCTTGATAGAGCTCAGCTCTTCGCATAACCCAACTCCTTTGATGTCACTGTCATCCCCATCCGAAAGGAGATCTTCTTTGCATTTTACTAACTCTGTTGTCATCTCTGTTGGGTAATTCATCAAGTTTAAAAAGAAAATTAAAATTTGACATCTTGTCCTTGAGTTGTTCAAATCTCTCTTGAAGAGCCATTTGAGCTGTTTCAACAAGTGGTAAAAAAAAAAAAAAAACTCTGAAACGCTCTTGGGGATCAATCGGTGCTTCGGCATCGGCCTCATAATCAAACTGTTTCTTTTTCCTTCTAACCCGTGGTGTTTTGAATTTTCCTTACACTTCTAAATCTTCCGCCAACTCTTCCACTTTCACTAAAGAACAAAAAAATCCGTTTTCACGGAAATCCGCCCAAAAAGTCCCCAAAGGACTTCAAAATAGATACAGCTTGAGGTAAATTCACGTTCTTTGAATGCAATATTTTGCTATCGATGTTTATTTCAAACAGGATATCATACCACGCAATCAGTGACACTAAGAAGACAAAATCTTCTATAGCTTCGGATAAAGAATTTGCTTCACTTCTAACTTCATCTTCAAATGATGCATCCTCAATGCAGGTCCCAAAGTGCCTGTCGTATTTGCACAATCTGATATCTTATAGCTTTCAGCGATTCAATTCTAGCTTCCCAGCGAGTTGCACAAAGTTCTTTTAATGTAAGAGAAGGCCCAAATAATGATGATGCCTCATTTGACTGCGACAGCCTCTCTAACAATTTGCTCCAACTTTTTGCCGATGTGCTAAAATCGCAAACAATCGCTGAATTGTTCCAAAAGAGTAACTGTTGTTACTGAGGATTTTGCGGCATCGCACTGTACCAAATTTAGACAATGACAGGTTCATGGTACAAAAAGGATTTCTTATTTTTTTCTAATTTTTTCAGTCCGGAGTATTTGCCTTTCATGTTTGCCCCATTATCATACCCATGGGCTCTGCAATTAGAAATATCCAAATCGTACTCCCGTAGTTTTTAAGACGGTTTCCGATATTCCTTTTCCTGAAGTATTTGTTATTTCAATGAAATATAGGAAACTTTCGCAAATTTCCACTTTTTTCTCTTTTGTTTCATAAACATACCTCAAAACAACAGAAAGCTGTTCTTTCCTACTTGAATCGCGGGTGCAGTGGAGAATCAATGCATAGTATTTGGCTGTTTTAATTCTACTTACTATTTCTTCTTTTACTTTATCTCCCATCAGTGTCAATAATTCGTTTTGTATGATTTTTCCTAAGTATGACAGGCACCCTTGTTTTTCATTTGCCAATACTCTAGATACATGTTCTTTCATTATAGCATCAAATGGAACAATTAGTTCAACAAGTCCTAAATAATTTCCATTGGTTTTTTTTGTACAAAGTTTCATTTGTCCCTCCAAAAGCCATTTGGTTCTGGGCAAGAAATTGTGTTATGGCAAGAAGTCGTTTAAGAACATTTTGCCATCGTTCTTTTTCTAGGGCAATTATTTTCTGGTTTTCATCATCGATTGTTTTGCCTGTGATCAGTCATTTTTCCACCTCTACCCATTTTTCATAGCATTTTAAGTGAGTAGAAGAAGCTTCATGACGATTCAGTATAGTTCCAATGTGCCTCCAGTCACAATTGCCACTTTGATCTGATAAAGTTTTATTGGAACTTGCAGTACTAAATATCTTACAACAGAAATTGTAAACACTATTGTTTTGTCGAGAATAGAATAGCGAACGCCTCTTAACTCTTCACGTAACCTAAGGTCTGCCTTCAGGCAGAGGCGGATCCAGAAATTCTCTTTTGGGAGGGGCTAAATTTTGAAAAAAGCGTATTTCACCCAAACAAAATGTACAATAAAGCAAAGTTTTAGTCTAAACCAATGTAAAACTTTTGGGAGGGGCTAAGTGATTAAAAAAGATCACTTTACATATTCAAAGTGCATAATGTAGCAGAATGTTAACCTTTAGCAATCTCTTTTGGGGAGGACTGAAGCCCCCTAGCCCCTCCCCTGAATCCGCTACTGCCTTCATGTCGGTCGCCATTGCAAGCCGACGCGACAGACAGACTAAACACATGATAAAAGACTCAGTAATCTACATTTGTTCAGTTCAGTCAAAACAATGGAGCGAAACGTTTCTTAAAGCTGGTCTTTTTACTGAACCTTCAAGCAAAATTTATTTGTTGAACTAAAAACTCATTCAAATGGTGATTTGAATTCAAACATACATAAGATGCATAAATATTTGAAATTTACCACTTATTTTTTGAACATTCTTCTCACTTTGGCGCCCCTCCCAAAGAAAAAAACGTGTGCGGTCGCACACGTCGCACACGCCTTAGGCCGGCCCTGTAAACGTTTATCAAAACCAAATCGATAGCTCTCAGTGTAAATGTTACATTTCATCAAGTTTAAAGTTTCAGATTTCAAACACAGATGACAGCACCCAGCAGTTATTGAAATCATTCTTTGGTGCAAAGCTATAAGTGCAACGATAAGTTAAATAAAAGAAGAAAATAAGACTTTCTCGGAAGAAAATAAGACATTTCTAGGGGAAAAAGAATCTGTTCATTTCATGGGTTTGTTAACTTAAATCATGACTCTACTGCAAAATACTTTATGAGAGAGACTTGAACGTTGTCTTACTCCTTCATTTAAATGTTTAATTATTTATTTTTTTTACTCCTTCGCTGCCAACTTCGCGCCAGCACGTGAAAGTCACAAGTGCAAATCAGATTCCTCATTTTAGTTTTTGAATAAATAATTAATTTTCGAAAAACACCCAATGTGAAAAACAAGCAAGAGAAAATTTTAATTGCTCACGACATGAATCATTTATTATTAAAAACTATATTGTATAAGTGAAATCGGAATAAGAAAATTATCTTGTACTCAAGTACTTTTTGGACCGCCAGTGAATGTTTTAAATAATTTAAAAAAATTCTTCGTACAATGTATACTTCAGATATTAATGAACGGAATAATGAGCTAAAAAAAATAAGGTCTTATCGTTGAGCAAAACTTAAATTTAAATCTGTAAACTAAAAGTCACATATTAACATTACATATAAGTCAAGTATAAGTACATTTTCCCGGAACTAACTCTAGAGCGATGGGCGGCAGGGCCGGCCCAAGGGGGGTGCGAATGTAGGCGATCGCCTAAGGCCCCGCGCTTATAGACGCCCCGCTCCTGGGCCATTTTATTGCTATCTCATAAGACATGATAGAGAAGAGGCCCCGCTCTTGCGCTTCGGCTGGGGCCCCGCACGCCCCTCGGGCCGTCTCTGTGGGCGGGAAAAGTTCCATTCTCATAATGAAAATTTACGCCCACAAATAATTATTTCAAAATTATCAGCAATAAATATTGTAGATTAGATAAAGCGATAGCAGTTTATTTATATAAAAAATAGGAAATGTAGAAAATTGATGATTCATGCAGTACATTCTAAGAGTTCAACATTTGTATATGGATTGTTAGGAGTAGAGGTGGAGCGACATTGAAGGTAGGCGGAGCTAATACGCCTCAATTCTGGTTACCTTCTGCATAAAGTTGCCACATTTCAGTGGGTTAAAAAAACAAATAAATAAACAAAAATATAAGCAGTAATTTCAAAACTTAAAAGTTGTGTATTCTACGAAGAATTTGCGTGCATGGCTGCTAGGTTCCCAGAGCAATCACTTCCGAAAGTTTAAAATAACTTGTATGTTTATCAGAAGGTATGTTTCATGAATTCTTACTTTTCAGTAGAAAATGAAAATAAGATTACATAACATGCAGTGGCGGCTCCTGCATTGGAGCACATGAGCACGTGAACCCCCAAACGAAAAACTAAAGAATAAACAAATTAAATTGGAAACAAATATTAAGCACTCTTCTAGATTTATGTGAATTTAAAACGTAAGTTTTACTCTCTCCTCTTCCCCCCAGTATCATTAACCCTTTATAAGGCGAGGGTATGTGCAGAGAGTCGAAATTACTTGGAATTTTTCTGGCCCATTTTTTAGAATTAATTCATATATTTTACCTCTACTGTAATATCCTACGTAAAAATTGGAGAAACAAGTACTAAACAAACATAGAAATTTTTCAGGAGAATGCATTAATTATGCACAAAATCAAAGTCGGAAAACTACCTGCTGCTTGTACACGGAATTAAACGCAGAAATATATAATTAAAAGCGATGATTCTTATGCTCAATTTTCGAGTCATTATTCGAGCTTTCCTTAAAATTGCGAATGAAAGAAAAGTTCATAAGCCAAATATTATTTAGAATCTAGACGTATGGAAAAAATATACATCCAATATAACTGAACAAAAAACAGAAAATTCACTAATGACAATTGATTTCTGTATTTAATAGACCGTAGGTGGTAAGTATTTTACAACTGCCTCATAAAGGGTTAAATAGTCTTATTATAGCTAACGCGCTGTAGTGTAGGTTACTACAGCCAGCCATGGCTAATAGAGATGAGTTCGGGCTCATTTTTTGAAGCCCGATCCCGAAGACTTTTAATCCGAGCCCGCCCGAGCCCGAGCAATTTTATTAAAGTTGGAGCCTGAGCCCGCCCGAGCCCGAAATTTCAGCTAAAGACAAATAAAATTAACTACTTCATTAATAGGATACAATAAATTTTGGAGCTTCACACACCCTCTAGTCCCCCGTTCCGCTATTTTTTGAAATAAGTACGTCTATTTATACCATGAATCACTTTTTAAAATCTGTTTCAAGGTGTATGTTCAACAAAGGAGAAAATTTTCACGAGCCCGAGCCCGAACGCAATCGTGAATTACAGAGCCCGAGCCCGAGACGGGCCCGGGCTCGGGCTCGGGCTTTCGGGCTCGGGCTGAGCCCGTCTCATCTCTAATGGCTAACTGGGATCTTCCCTTCCCCGGCTATCCAGACGAAACCGAGAACAATAGGAAACCACGAATACGCGGTACTTGACTTTCCGTCCGCCGTGGCGCTAGTTTTATGACCTGAACCGAGCGATTTAAAGGGCCAGTCCATACAATTAAAAGGGCATTTAATCTGTCAAAAATGCTTGATTTTTAATTTTATTTTTATTTTTTTTGTTTATACAGAATGTATCTTTATCTATAAAAATTTTGAAACGTTTCTTCATCCATGCACCTATTGAAAAAAAATTTAAGAAATTGGTAGTTGGTTAATGCTTTTAGGAACTTCTTCTACATGTAATAAATTAATAATAAATAAATATATTAATTTATGTTTTATTTGAATCTTCAGAAGACTGTAATACTTTTTAAAGACTTATTTTTCGGAACTACTACATATTTTAATATATATATATATATATATTAATACAGCATTCTCCCTATACGTAAAAAACACTCAAAATACTGGGGTTAAACGATAAAATAAATAAAAACATTGTGAAAAAAACACGCATAAAATGTAACTTATAATAGTTACGATCGTTTCGACCAAAAAATTCTTTCGGTCTTCATCAGAAAAAGTTCGAGACGCAGGGGCGTAGCCAGAGGGGGGCTGCTGCCCCCCGCCCCGAAATGGGACAATTTACTTAGCTTACAATTTGATATTTAGCTTACAATTGAACTTTAGCTTTAAATTTGATACCCAGCCCACCCCGAAATAAAATCCTGGCTACGCCACTGCACGAGACGAAAGTCTTTCTCTGATGAAGACCGAAAGAATTTTTGGTCGAAACAATCGTAATGAATTATAAGTTACATTTTATGTGGGTTTTTCTCACAAAGTTTTTATTTTGCAATACGCATACGTATGTTCGTGTCAGTGGCGTAGCCAATGGGAGCATAGAGGGTCACCCCCCTCCGATGAGGAATTTTTTGCCATACAAAATGCATATTCTTCGCTCCCTTATCACACACACTTATACACAAATGTGAGTTGCAGTAGTCGTTACCCCCCCCCCACACCACCATGAAAAAATTCTCGCTACGCCACTGATTCGTATTATTAGGTTTTGGATTAGTATACCCATGGCAAGGATAAATTTTAATCTTTTTGTGTTTTAACGAATTATTCTAATAATCAAAATAGGCGCCAGCAGGGGATCCAGGGGGAGGGGGGTTGCACGAGCCCCCTGTCAGGGAGCCACTGGGACTCCTGATTCATTCGTCGGAGAATTTTTAAGATAAGAAATAATCCAATTTTTAGGCCAATATTCATTTTGAAATATTTAAAAGAAAAACTAATTTTGTAGTACTTTCGCTTTTCACAGATTTGTGAAATGATGCGTTTACATTTCAATCAGAAACAAAATGTTAGATTAGTGGGGGATGTTCGCAGTGGCGTGGCGTAAGAGGGGGGGCGCCCGACCCGGGCAGCAAATTTCTAGAGGCGGTATAACGCCTATGGTTAAATTATTTTAAGAAGATTAAAATGTCATGGAGTTTTGGGCGGTTTTCTCCAGATGAAACATGAATATGCCTTAGAACCCCATAAAATGTCCTCCGACCAAGCCCTCCACCCTTCTGCTTTGGTGTATTATTAAAAAGAAAAGAGGAAAATTCTCTGTGCAAATTATTCAGGAGCTAAGTTAAATTGTTTAAAATTACTCTAACAGATTAACAAAAATAATAAATAAAAATATGAAATTTTTCTGGAGGATGGGCTCAGTTATCTAAAGAAATTATACTGCAATAAATAAATAATTCAATAAGTAAATAAATAAGACACTGTGCATGGTAGATGGTGGAAGCGTTACGGCCCCACGTTCGGGCCTAACGTGCGGCTGTCGATCTAACGGTCTACAGTTTTGTTCGGTTACCTACAGATAGAATTTGAATACACGTTATTCATACGGGATGTTCGCAGTGGCTTAGCGTAGGTGTGGCGGTTGGGGCGCTCGCCCCATGCAGAAAATTTTTGCGGGCGGTAAACCCCTATCGTTGACTTACTTATTTTAAGAGATTAAAACGACGTTTTTTAATCTTTATATAAATAAATAAATAACTAAATTTAGACACTGAACATGGTAGATGGTGGAAACGTTACGGTCCCATGTTCGGGCCCACCGCGCGGCTGTCGATCTAATGGTCTACAGTTTTGTTCGGTTTCCTACAGATAGAATTTAGAAATTTTCCTACAGATAGAAATACTTAAAACACACTAATCTAGTCACTGGAATCGCAAAAAGTAAACACAGAGAGGGTCTGAAAGGGGTGTAGGTCCTCGACCAATCAGGGATATCGTAACAAAGTTACCGGAAGCAAATTCCATTTTTTAATAAAGTTTTTAATAACTCTAGGATTAGGAGAAGAAACATAAATCTGGAGTAAAACTAGTATTATAGCGAAAAAGAAAAAATTAAAATCGTTTAAATGGACGTAATGTACGCTCTTTTATTTATTTATATTTTGGGGGTCGGAAGGGGGGCAAATGCTACCCCCTGCGCTATCATACGCGGGGTATCACCATGACAACTCCAGGCCGCTGGTGCAAACTTCATATTCTCCAAGCGCGGGAAAATTCATTCATCCCCAAAATTTTCCTTGAATAAAATTGTAAAATTGTAAAGAATTGCTCTCGGAATGTGGTTTTTTTAGTTGTTTGCGGTGAGTTACTTACCCTTTTATACTTATTATCACAGTGATTATTTATTTATTTTTTTAATAATTATTAATTATAAAGCATGTTTATTTCGTCAGTGCTTTATGAATAGGCTTAATTTCTCACAGCAAACTTTTGAGGATAAAATTATTGCTACTGATACATTTCATTGGAGCTTTTTATGGTAGTGATTCTGTAAAGCTTTCCACATATTTATTTTTATATATTAAGAATTCATTAAAGCGTTTTCTAAACTTACATCTTTTACGTTTAGCACACTATTAATTTTGCCTAAGCGAACAAGTGAAATTGTTCGGAACATTTATTTTGCATATTTGTAATAGCTCACTAAATTTAATTAGAGCAGCGGTTCCCAACCTTTCAAGCCCCCCCCCCTAACTCCATATGTTTCCGCATATATTAAGTTTTTTAGTTTTCAACAATGAACATTTAGTCCCCTGTTTTAAAAATGACGTTATCAGTAAAGTTTGAACAAACATTTTAAGTGAAAATGGGTATGTTTTTGAGAAAAAAAAAAATGAGAATGAATAAGATTATAACATTTTTGGGGGGTGAGGAGGGCCCGGCAGATATCCACCCCCCGGACCCAAGTTTGTCTCTCGACGGGCCTATATTATACGCATATCATTTGACCTTGCAGCTGCGTTTCTATTCTAAAATTATCTTCGCTTGTTAGAGGTCTTGTAACTTTTTTAAAAATCACGCTGGTTATCTAAATAAATTATACTACAATAAATAAATAAATAAGTAAGTAAGACACTGAATAGTGGATGGTGGAAGTGTTAAGGTCCCTCGTTCGGGCCCACCGCGCGGCTGTCGAGCTAACCGTCTGTAGTTTTGTTCAGTTTCCTACAGATAGAACGTGAATACACGTCAGAACTATTCGTAACATAAATTTGTAAAATCTCTCGACCAAGTCAACACCCGTAGGCAGATGCCCCTCGGGTAGGCTTGTCCTAACATGAACTATGAACTTATACCAATATGAATTTAAATAATAATAATAATTATTATTATTATCTTAAAATATAAAGAATACGTTAAACATTCATATGATGTCCCACAATTCGGTATTTTTTAACTCTTTCAATTAAGCTTAAAATAAAAAGTATGTTCTTGGCAAAATAATGTGATATTCAAAAAACCGTAAGGTGTTTTTTTACCTAAATTTTGATAATTACAGTTATTGCGAATAACTTGCTGTAAGTAAATGACTACAACAACTGATACCAAGCACTGCCAGCTTTTTTTAATATGAAATGTTTATTTTATTTATTTTTTCGATAACTTTTCTCTTATTTTAATATAAGTAGAACATAGCGCATTTAATAATGAAGCAGTGTTAATTTTTTCGAGTGTTTAAAATTTTTACTTTTTTTTTAAGTGTTCAAAACTTCTGTGACGCCTATAGCTTTAAAAAACTATTTTAATAATTTATATAATAAATTTATAATTTGTAACCTATTTATTTAATAATTTATAACTGAAATGTTTTTAATTTCAATAATTGATTAGTCATTTGAAATGGTTTCAAACTTTTAATTATAGCTTTGATTCTGGTAGTCAGCATTTACTCTTAATTACTATCTGTTTAATGTATATCATATTTTTGTTGAGAATTCATGTGAAATCTCCCAAATCAGCTTAGAACTAGCACGTAGGGCTCCAGTAGAGGTATGTGCCGCAAAAACATTCGCATCGGCGGCGTAACGACCGCAGAAACTCGGCGTAGCCCCGCGCGGAAAATTTGTTAAAGAGCATACTGAAAATGGGTGTAATGCATAAATTTGTATACATATATAGAAAAAATAAGTTAACAGAGATTTTTTGAAAACTATGAAAACATCTTAGGTACTTGCCGTAGTGGTACACCATTAAAATATCTTGACTGCAAAACAAGAAGAGTGAATTTTCTCGAAATGGATTGGTTTAAGTTGTTTATACGGCACATTCACAATATATTTAGTTATCAGTGCCCAAATTGCGCATTTTTTGCTTTTGGGAGTTTTTTCCCCCCCTCCACAGCATGGACATGAACATTATAAATCGATAAGAAACTAATATTCATTTACACTATAATGCAAAGTGTAAATAGCATTTAAAGCAATTAAATTACGCAATTGACTGAATTAAAATTGTATACTTATAAGTTATTCTTATAAATGGTGAAACTACTAGCATTATGAAGTAGCTATGAAAAAATAAACATATTGTATTTGCCTTCTTTTACTTTGTCATTTTAATGTCATTTTAATCTCTTTAAAATAAAAAAGTCAACGATAGGGGTATTGCCGCCCGCAAAAGTTTTCTGCACTGGGCGAGCGCCCCATCCGCCCCACCTACGCTACGCCACTGGGAACATCCCGTAGGAATAACGTGTATTCAAATTCTATCGGTAGGAAACCGAACAAAGCTGCAGACCGTAAGATCGACAGCCGCGCGGTAGGCCCGAACGTGGGACCGTAACACTTCCATCATCTACCATGTTCTGTGTCTTCTTTACTTACTTATTTATTTATTTATATATAAAGATTAAAAAATGTCATTTTAATCTCTTTAAAATAAATAAGTCAACGATAGGGGTTTTGCCGCCCGCAAAAATTTTCTGCACTGGGCGTGCGCCCCATCCGCCCCACCTACGCTACGCCACTGGGAACATCCCGTAGGAATAACGTGCATTCAAATTCTATCTGTAGGAAACCCAACAAAACTGCAGACCGTTAGATCGACAGCCGCGCGGTAGGCCCGAACGTGAGACCGTAACGCTTCCACCATCTACCATGTTCAGTGTCTTATTTACTTACTTATTTAATTATTTATTTATTGCAGTATAATTTGTTTAGATAACTGAGCCCATCCTCTAGAAAAATTTCATATTTTTATTTATTATTTTTGTTAATCTGTTTAAAGTAATTTTAAACTATTTAACTTAGCTCCTGAATAATTTGCACAGAGAATTTTCCTCTTTTTTTTAATAATACACCAAAGCAGAAGGGTGGAGGGCTTGGTTGGAGGACATTTTATGGGGTTCTAAGGCATATTCATGTTTCATCTGGAGAAAACCGCCCAAAACTGCATGACATTTTAATCTTCTTAAAATAATTTAACAATAGGCGTAATACCGCCTCTAGAAATTTTCTGCCTTGGTCGGGCACCCCCCCCCTTACGCCACGTAACTGCGAACATCCCCCACTAATCTAACATTTTGTTTCTGATTGAAATGTAAACGCATCCTTTCACAAATCTTTGAAAAGCGAAAGTACTACAAAATTAGTTTTTCTTTTAAATATTTCAAAATGAAAATTGGCCTAAAAATTGGATTATTTCTAATCTTAAAAATTCTCCGACGAATGAATAAGGAGTCCCCGAAAGCGCAGGGTCACTGGCTCCCTGAAAGGGGGCACGTGTACCCCCCCTGGATCCCCTGCTGGCGCCAATTTTGATTATTAGAATAATTCGTTAAAGAACAAAAAGATTAAAATTTATCCTTGCCATGGGTATACTAAACCAAAACCTAATAATACGAACCAGTGCCGTAGCGAGAATTTTTTCTTGGGGGGGGGGGGGGGGTTACGACTACTGCAACTCACATTTGTGTATAAGTGTATGTGATAAGGGAGCGAAGAATATGCATTTTGTATGGCAAAAAATTTCTCATCGGAGGGGGTGTGTGACCCCCTATGCCCCCTTGGCTACGCCACTGACACGAACATACGTATACGTATTGCAAAATAAAAACTTTGTGAAAAAAACACACATAAAATGTAACTTATAATTCGTTACGATTGTTTCGACCAAAAATTCTTTCGGTCTTCATCAGAGAAAGACCTTCGTCTCGCGCAGTGGCGTAGCCAGGATTTTATTTCGGGGTGGGCTGGGTATCAAATTTAAAGCTAAAGTTCAATTGTAAGCTAAATATCAAATTGTAAGCTAAGTAAATTGTCCCATTTCGGGGCGGGGGGCAGCAGCCCCCTCTGGCTACGCCCCTGCGTCTCGAACTTTTTCTGATGAAGACCGAAAGAATTTTTTGGTCGAAACGATCGTAACTATTATAAGTTTTATGTGTGTTTTTTTCACAAAGTTTTTATTTATTTTATCGTTTAACCCCAGTATTTTGAGTGTTTTTTACGTATAGGGAGAATGCTGTATTAATATATTAAAATATGTAGTAGTTCCGAAAAATAAGTCTTTAAAAAGTATTACAGTCTTCTGAAGATTCAAATAAAACATAAATTAATATATTTATTTATTATTAATTTATTACATGTAGAAGAAGCTCCTAAAAGCATTAACCAACTACCAATTTCTTAAATTTTTTTTCATTATGTGCATGGATGAAGAAACGTTTCAAAATATTTATAGATAAAGATACATTCTGTATAAACAAAAAAAAATAAAAATTAAAAATCAAGTATTTTTGACAGTTTTAATGCCCTTTTAATTGTATGGACTGGCCCTTTAAATCGCTCTGTTCAGGTCATAAAACTAGCGCCACGGCGGACGGAATGTCAACTACCATGTAAACGGGCTTTTAGACCCGTTTGGATAGCCGGGGAATACCCCAGTTAGCCATGCTACAGCACAATCTTGAATCAATCGCACGTGCGAACGGAAAATTTTCCCTTTGAACCGCTCTCTGGGATCTGAAGCCGAGACAGCTGGGGAGAACTACGGCACTGGTGGAATCATTCCGTTCGCACAATTTCATTGTGCACCCAGGGCCAATTTTTTGCGGTATCGCTTCCGGATTTTGCCTCTGTTACGTTCGGTTAGTTAATTAATTTTTATTTCATTTTCTTAATATTTTCTTTTTTCTATCATTTTTCACTACATTATTTTTTTGCAAACTAGTGCAAATAATAAAGATGGGAGTAAAAGACATGTTTCGGAGCTAAAGCAATGGCATTTTTCAATATTATCCTTTGAAAAAAAATTGAAATAAAGTGAATCAAGACAGCACCTTAGCTAAAACTTATCTTGGTGACGAAATGTAAGACCAAAGATGACTTGTTTTCCTTAGCTGCGTTCGTTGTTTTCCTTTAACTCTGGAAGCGCGAATACAGGGTTGTCCAAATTAAACTTCCCCAACTCAGAGGCCTGTGCAGGATGTTGTATGGGTCATAATGTGATAAAATTTTGAAAACAGACACTTCAGATCACGCGCTCGCGATTTATTAAAAAAAAAATTATTAGTACAAGAAGTTACCGATAGGTGGCGCTATAACACTAGTAATTTGCATATTGCAACAACGTGAATTGCATAAATAAAGCTTCTGCGCAACGTATCCAAAAGACCAGCCCTACAAAAGTGGAAGACAGGCGCTGCACAGGCAGTTGTTTCCAGCTCGCTGATGCACAATGGAGACTTTGAAAGACAAAGCTCTGTTAGCGAAACTTTTCTACCAGAATGACGAGAACTG
The DNA here is from genome assembly GCA_038373885.1 of Cheiracanthium punctorium. Taxonomy (NCBI): domain Eukaryota; kingdom Metazoa; phylum Arthropoda; class Arachnida; order Araneae; family Cheiracanthiidae; genus Cheiracanthium; species Cheiracanthium punctorium. The sequence goes on from JAWZYV010012006.1 coordinate 15,863, forward strand.
CGATAAGAGCATTCTGTCGGCTGAAGAACTTACACCGAGGACCAATGACAACACGCGCTTTACGACCCATGATGAAGAAGTTCGAAAGAACCGGACGGCTGAGAATTTTACCAGATAGAGGACGAAATGTTGTGGATTCTGCACGCGTACAAGACGTTGATTTGGCGGTCGTGGACGCCACTTAGCCAATCGCTACATGGTGTTGTCAGTGCGCCAACTGTTTCTCGTGCTATTGATATGCCCTATTCGACCACGGCACACATATAGAACATCTGTAGAACGTCTTGCTGATCTGAAGTGCCACCTATCGGCAACTTCTTGTACTAATAATTTTTTTTAATAAATCACGATCACGTGATCTGAAGTGTCTGTTTTCAAAATTTCGTCACATTACCACCCATACAACATCCTGCACAGGCCTCTGAGTTGGGGAAGTTTAACCCTTTCGCTCTCAATCCGCCCGTACAGGCTTTAGATGCACGCTTCCAGTGCCGGCCTTACGCCAGGACGAAGCTTCGCCCTCCCCGTGCTTTGCAACATCCATTTAAGAGTGTCAAATATGTAAAACCCCTTTCTCGTGTTTGCTATTGTAACCCCCTTCCCCCTTTGTGTGAAAAGCTGCATTTACGAACGGGTGCTATTGAAATGCTTCGGGGAGGCACGCCCACTGATTCTTTGCACTCCTGTTTTGACAGAGATATATCTACACAGGTACAAAAGAAACGTGTTTCGTGGGGGAAAGCATTCAAAAAGATTTCTCGGGCGTTTCCGGGATTTTGAGCAAGCATTCCAAATCAAAGCTAGGGAGCGAAAGGGTTAATTTGGACAACCCTGTATAACAAATTATTAAAATCGTAAACCGAGGTTATTCTTAGGAAAGCACATGTTAACAGTGGTGACTCGTGGGTCATTTAAATGGAGTTTCACAAAACAAATTTCGAAAATTGAACATGCAGGTACGACGCACCTTACAAATTAAAAAGTACAGGGTTGTCCAAATTAAATTTCCCCAACTCAGAGGCCTGTGCAGGATGTTGTATGGGTCTTAATGTGATGAAATTTTGAAAACAGACACTTCAGATCACGCGCTCGCGATTTATTAAAAAAAATTATTAGTACAAGAAGTTACCGATAGGTGGCGCTGTAACACTTGTAATTTGCATATTGCAACAACGTGATTTGCAGAAATAAAGCTTCTGCGCAACGCATCCAAAAGACGAGGCCTACAAATGTGGAAGACAGGCGCTGCACAGGCAGTTGTTTCCAGCTCGCTGATGCACAATGGCGACTTTGAAAGACAAAGCTCTGTTAGTGAAACTTTTCTACCAGAATGACGAGAACTCCTGTGCTGCGATAAGAGCATTCCGTCGGCTGAAGAACTTACGCCGAGGACCAATGATACCACGCGCTTTACGAGACATGATAAAGAAGTTCGAAAGAACCGGACAGCTGGGAATTTTACCAGGTAGAGGACGACATGTTGTGGATTCTGCACGCGTACAAGACGTTGCTTTGGCGGTCGTGGACGCCACTAGCCAATCGCCACATGGTGTTGTCAGTGTGTCAACTGTTTCTCGTGCTGTTGATATGCCCTATTCGACCACGGCACACATATAGAACATCTGTAGAAGGTCTTGTTGATCTGCAGCGCCACCTATTGGCAACTTCTTGTACTAATATGTTTTTTTTAATAAATCGCGAGCGCGTGATCTGAAGTGTCTGTTTTCAAAATTTCATCACATTATGACCCATACAACATCCTGCACAGGCCTCTGAGTTGGGGAAGTTTAATTTGGAGAACCCTGTATATGTGCGTGTTTCAAAAACTCAATTATTATTCGCAAATCTAAAATTGGAAATTTCTCTCTTGCTCGAATACTTTTTTTGGAGGATGTACATCCATGGGAGTCGCAAGTTATGGGGACCAGGGGCCCTCATAATTAAGGCGACCATATTTCTAAACAGGAATTTGGGGACAAATCAAGCATTGTCCTCGAATCCAAGGAAAACTTGGGGACACTAGAAAATATTTTTGGGGACTTATTCGAGGACACAACATATTACTATGTACACCCATACTTTAAATCTTGACTGACTTTGATACTTAAAAATGAACTCTAAAAGCTCTTGTGTATCAATTGTGTATTCTTATTTCTAATAAATTAATGGAAGCATTTCATTCATTTATAAATATTTATTTAAACCACAAATATGAAAGGAGCATCATGTTGAAATATTGCAATTTATTCAAAATTTAACTCTTGGAATAGTATTTGTATTTTTCGGAAGACATTTACATTGGATCTGTTAGGTTCGCCAATTGTGGCAACCTTGCCCCTGAACTACGGGTGGCAGCCCCGTATTTGTTTTAGCAACGCGCAGCTCCGCTCGAGGAGAGGGAGACGAGAGAATGTCTAAGGTAGACCTAACGGAATTAATATTGGGTTGTACAAAATACGAAGAGGCGGACGCTAAGGAATTGTTAGAGGCTATCGTTTCTGAAAGAGAGGAAAACGAACAAAAACTAGAAAAGGAAAAGAAAAAAGAAAGGGAATATCAGGAAAAAGAAAGAGAAAGGGAACATCAATTAAAAATAGAACAAGAAAAATATGCTCTTGAAAAATTTCGTCTAGAGCTGGAATTAACAAAAAATGCGGGTGCAACTCAGATCGGAGATCAGGCCGTAAGGCCAAGATCATTGGATGAAATTGTTAGGATGGTGCGGTTATTAACGGTAAAGGTGTCCAATAAATCTGAGGGTTGGGATTACTTCTTTACAAGTTTGGAAAAAGCATTTCTTAATGAAAATGTGAGCGACGAGTATAAACCGAAAGTTCTTCTTTGTCTATTAGGGGAGAAAGTATCTAATTTGTTAGTGAATTTGGATGAAGAGGAATTTCAAAATTATGACTTGCTTAAACAATTGGTACTCAAAGAGTATGAACCGTCACCGAAATTATGTTTGGAAAATTTCCGTAGGGCAAAACGGAATCCGGATGAAACATTCTGCCAGTTTGCATCGCGTTTAACGTCAATGTGGTCATACTATTGTAAATTGAGGGGGGCGAAGGATTTTGAATCGGTAAATCAACTTGTAGTGTCAGACAGGATTTTCCAAACTAGAAAATATTTTTGGGACACTAGATGGATTCTGAGACCATGGCTCACATAGGAGTACTTCAGGGGGAAAATTGGTTTAAACCTAAGGAATTGGGGAAGCAGTGTGACATCTTCTATGCCCCGAAAGGTAAATCTTTTGAAGGATCTATGAGAGGCAAATGGGCTGAGGTTGATAAAAACGGGTTACATGGTAACTGGGCTAAGCAGCCAATGGATGAAAAAAGGCTAGACAACAATTACGATTTCCCTAAGAAAAGTTTTAATAAAACTAGAACTAAGTCTCCGAAGCAAAGAAATTAACCTGTTACACCTGCGAGTCTGAAAAACATTTTCAAAGGGATTGCCCTAGAAACAAGGAAGTTGATAATAAAAAGGTTAAGATAAATAATGTTCTGGCAGAATCAAAAGATGAGACGGTGGTCGCTAGGGTAGACTTGTTAGGCGAAGTTGTCCCGAGACAGGCTATTGAAGACAAACTTTCTAAACTAGAAAGGACATCTGTTAGTATAGATGGGAAATAAGTACGCGCATTAGTAGATTCGGGGACGGAAATTACGGTTGTCGAAAGAGATTTGGTTCCGGGTATTCCAGTCGAAGGAGCTTCCACAATATACTTGAAGGGTATTTTTGGTCCGGCAGTGAAGTGCCCCTTGGTCTACGTTCCGATTGGTCTTGCGATGGGTGACCTTGTAAATGTGGTACACCGACCAGTGTTATGTGCTTTGGCAGAGGTTTTGGTGGAAGATGTATTAATTCCACCGGATGTTTTGAATTCATTGGGAGGGGCTCAGAGTGGAGTAAATTTTCCTGCTGAGGACTCTCAAGGCCTGGAGAAAAATTCAGGAAATTTAGGTGAAACCGAGGTTTCATCTGGGACTCTGTGGGAGAAAGCACAGGATAACACTGATTTGGAGGATTCTTCAAGAGAAATCACTTCGTATGGGAATGAAGTGGGGACGGTAGATGACAAGGAGGAGGAAGTAACCGCTGAGACAGATAACGGAAGCATAACGGCTGATAGTTTTCGCTCTGAGCAGGAGTGTTGTGCCGATTTAGCAATGGCTTGGAGGCTAGCTAAAGAGGGCAAGGGCAATTATTATGAAGTAGGTGGATTCCTATTTCATAGAGATAAAATACTAGGGGAGAGTATTGGGCAACTCGTAGTCCCAAAATGCAGAAGACACGAAGTGTTGAAATTGGCTCATACTTCAGTATTCAGTAATCATATGGGTTTTAAAAAGACTCTTGAAAGAATCAAGTATTCGTTCTTTTGGGAAGGTCTGAGGGCCGATGTCAGAAAATATTGTAGCTCATGTAAAGAATGTCAGCTCACTCAAACGGTTAAGGTTAGTGATAGGGCGCCTATTACGTCTGTGGCACGACCTGAGTTACCGCTTCAGGTAGTCAATGTGGATTTGATTGGTCCAATAGACCCACCGAGTTCCAAAGGCCATAAGTATATTTTGACTTTGGTAGATCAACATACTAGGTGGGACGAGGCAGTACCATTGACGAGGTTGAATGCAAAAGTAACCTGTGAAGCATTGTTGAGCATATTTTCAAGGACGGGTATACCGAACGTTATCACGTCGGATAACGGGACGAACTTTATAGCAGAACTGACTAAAGAGTTTGAGAAAAGGATTGGAAGTAGTCCAAGATACCATAATTTAAGATCATCTGATAGAGTGTTTATTGTCGGAGATCAGGTGATAGTGTTAATACTCGACTCAACGAACAAATTATTTGCCAGATGGCAAGGCCCTGCAGTTATCACTGAGGAACGTAAACCACATTCCTTCTTGGTGAAAATGCCAGACAGTTCAACAAAACATATGCACCATAATAAGTTGAAACAATACATAGCTAGGGCTAATTCAGTAAACGTAATTTTTGACGAAGAAAAGGAGTTCGGTCATGTTGAAACTCTACCAACCGCTACCAAAGAACCTAAATTTTTTGAAATTCTTGAAAATCTTAACGTTGAACACTTAGATAGTAATCAATTAAAAGCCCTCAAAAATTTAATTGTAAAATTCAAACGTATCTTTACTAAGCCTGTGCAACCAGCCCGGGTTGGCACACATAAAATTGAGCTTATTCCAAATTCCGTACGTAAAAGGCCTCATTGTTATAGCGTCCCAATTGCTTTTCGGGAGGAAGTTGAACGTCAGGTCCAAGAACTTTTAGACCTAGATTTGATTGAACCGCCTAGTTCAGAAATAGCCCACCCAATAGTTTGTGTGGCAAAAAAGGACTCTACGATGAGAATGTGTATAGATTTTCGAGCGTTAAATGCAGTCACTAAAGTCCCCATTTTCCCTATGAAGGATATGCAAGAGTTGATCTTTATAGCCGGCGCTGCCCATTGGCTGTCTAGCCTAGATTTATTAAAGTGGTACTGGCAGATAAAAATGGAGGAGAATAGCAAACCGCTCACGGCATTTAACACCCCCAATGTCGTTTACCAATAGAAGACCATGCTGTTTGGTCTTGCCGGGGCATCTGGGACTTTTCAAAGAGAAATGAATCGTGTTTTAAAATCACATTCAGAGTATGCAAGCGTATATGGACGATGTGGTAATATTTTCAAAAACCTTCGAAGACCATTTAGTTCATTTGGAATCAGTTCTAACGGAGTTAGACCATCGCGATCTTTCAGTAATGTTGGATAAATGTATTTTCGCGGTCAAAAAGATAAAATACCTAGGTCACATGATAGGAGGAGGTAGGCAGGCACCAGATGAAGACAAAATATTAGTGATTCGTAATTTGGCGAGACCTACCAATAAAAAGGGGGTCCGTTCAGTACTTGGATTGATGGGCTTTTACCGCACCTATATACCAAATTATGCCGAAATATCGAGTCCACTTTCAGATCTTACCAAGAAAAATAAACCAAATATTGTTTCTTGGAGAGAAAACGAAGATAATTCTTTTAATAAATTAAAAGATTTGCTTTGTAAAGTGACAGGATTAGCTACTCCCGATGTCAACTTACCTTTTCAGGTGCACTGTGATAGGAGTAGGCATCAGACATAGGAGTAGGGTGTTGTTTAACTCAACAAGATGCCGATGGATCATACAAGCCAATAGCATTTGCCAGCCAAAAATTCACGGCCATCCAAAAGAACTGGGCAAGCATCGAGAAAGAGGCCTGGGCTGTGCTATTTGGTATGAACAAATTCGACAAGTGGATTTGTGGTGCTCGAATAGAGATAATATCGGATCATAATCCACTAACGTTTCTGAACCAGACCACTCCAAAAAGTCCAAAGCTAACCCGTTGGGCTCTAGCTTTACAAAGATGGAACTATTTCATCACACACCGACCTGGTGTACAACACCTAGCTGCAGATGCATTATCTCGATTAATGTGACTGTTACGTGTATATTATGTATTCTTTTATTATTAGTATAATTTTTATGTTTTGTGTTCTTTTTATAAGTGGTACAATGTTGTGTAATTTTCATACGTTGGCATCTTATAGTGTATTTGGTAATTTAGTTTGAAGTTTATTAATTGAATATGCAATGTGTTCCTGTTATGCTTAGATAAAATCAGCCACTAAGGGCTAATTTTTTACTTAGGTGGGGCGTGTTAGGTTCGCCAATTGTGGTAACCTTGCCCCTGAACTTCGGGTGGCAGCCCCGTATTTGTTTTAGCAACGCGCAGCTCCACTCGAGGAGAGGGAGAGGAGAGATGTCTGAAAAAGGATCTCAAGCGGCTGGTGGTTCATGCCAGGGAGATGAAAAGGAATATTGTAATTTAAATGTTTTATAGTGTAAAAAGTGTTTTGTGTCCCTTTAGCAATGTGTTAATAAAATTATATTGGGACTAAAAATTGTCTGCTTCGTTATTCACCCCGTCTCCGAACATGGAAAAGAACCCGACTTGTAACAGGATCATTTTGTGATAATTTTTCATGAAACTTTGTACACTCTCTAAAAAAAGTACAGGGTTGTTCAAATTAAATTTCCCCAACTCAGAGGCCTGTGCAGGATGTTGTATGGGTCTTAATGTGATGAAATTTTGAAAACATACACTTCAGATCACGCGCTCGCGATTTATTAAAAAAAAAATTATTAGTACAAGAAGTTACCGATAGGTTACGCTGTAACACTTGTAATTTGCATATTGCAACAACGTGATTTGCAGAAATAAAGCTTCTGCGCAACGCATCCAAAAGACGAGGCCTACAAAAGTGGAAGACAGGCGCTGCACAGGCAATTGTTTCCAGCTCGCTGATGCATAATGGCGACTTTGAAAGACAAAGCTCTGTTAGTGAAATTTTTCTACCAGAATGAGAAGAACTCCTGTGCTGCGATAAGAGCATTCCGTCAGCTGAAGAACTTACGCCGAGGACCAATGATACAACGCGCTTTACGAGACATGATGAAGAAGTTCGAAAGAACCGGACAGCTGGACGACGCCAGGTAGATGACGACATGTTGTGGATTCTGCACGCGTATAAGACGTTGCTTTGGTGGTCGTGGACGCCACTAGCCATTCGCCACATGGTGTTGTCAGTGTGTCAACTGTTTCTCCGGCTGTTGATATGCAGGGATACAGATAAGATACAAGGGCTAGGTCATTCCTTTGAAGAACCCTTTGCCGCTCTGAGTCTTTCGGTTTCTGCGTGTGACGTCATCGCGCTGACTGGAGAAAAATGGAGAAGAAATGGGTCGTACTTACCCAGGACTTCGATCGGAAGGAAATATTTTAGTGTTAATATAGAATGCCCTGTATTCTAGCGTTATTTTAAAATTGAGTGATTTTCATAGTTTATTTTCACTGTACGGAAATTAATATTAGTGGTTTTTTTTGTTCAGTTTTTTCGAAATGTCCGTGTGTGCAATAGCAACTTGTAACAGGGACGTGCCAACGTAACGTCTTGGAAAGTGGGGGGGGGACGATTTTTCCGACATCGGTAGGGGGGGCAGTTATTTCCCCAGCCCCTCATACCCCTCCCTCCCCCTCTCCACCAACAAATGTTTTTAAAATAAAAGGTGTCAACCTTGGTACCAGGAAAATTTTTGTTTGTACTTCTATAGCTCAATTACAATAATCATTTTCTTCAGGGACGGGGCAGCTATTTCGACCCCCCCCGCCATTTTTATAAATAATCGGCTTCAATCTTTTTTAACCTCATCTGTACAACCTCTCAAAAAAGTATTCGAGTGTAAGCCAAATACCTGTATCAGTTTCACGTAAACTAATTAATTTACCGATTTTTTTTTAAATCTCAATAGTTTGCTTAAAGTGACAGTTTTCTTCCTGCGGAAATGGATGGGTGGTGGCAGCTATTTCGCCACCCCCCCCCCTTCCGTTTGTGCTAGCAAAATTTTCGTTTATGCCTCATTAGTTTGTTTAAATGACCGTTTTCTTGAGGGGAAGGGCTGGAAAAGTTGCTTCCCCCAAGTTCCTGAAGCAGTGGCGGTTCCAGGGGGGGGGTCACGGGGGTCATTACCCCCTCAAATGGTCTTCGACTAAGGGGCATAGATTAACCATCTCCCCCTTAAAAAAAGAGGGCCCAAGTCGAGCTCGGACAAGGGCACAAAATAGGGGCCTAGATTGACCATCACCCGCCCCCCCCCCAAAAAAAGAGGGCCCAAGTCGAGCTTGGACAAGGGACTAAAATTCAGAAAGGCCTTGATCATGTGCATACATACGACATTCTGCTGCTGAAAGAGAATTTCTCTTTAGAAGACCATTGGTCTTACTAGTTTATTTTATAATAATACTAAAGTATGCACACAATATTCTATGTGCTCAGACGTTCCTCCTTGGCAGAAAAATATGCAGCCGTTTTGTAAATATGTGCGCTAATCCATATCCATGGAGAGCAAGGGAAGGGGGAGTCACAACGAGCCTGATTAAGGTAAAGGTGGAAGGGGTAGTTGCCCCAAACCCATAATAAAAGAAAACTCAAAATCAAAAAATGGTTTATAGAAAAATGTGTGAATTGTGTGTGCGTAATTTATTACTTTCGTATTCGAACCCCCCCCCCTTTCAAAAAGCCTTCCTCGTCTTGAAAAGCAGTCTAAGGAGCACCTATGTTTGTAAATAATTAATTTATGGAATCCAAATCTACCGTAACTGCTACAAGATCATAAAAATTATAGAGAAGGAAAGGGGGGGGTCACGAAGGAAGGGATCATACCTGAACAGGGCCGGATTACCCATTGAGTATGCTTCCGCGTATAGGCTATGGGCTCCTAAGCGGCCTGCGTTACAATTTAGAAGAATAAAATTATAATCAAACGTCATTAAAGCTATTTTAGTGTTAATATTTTTACAGCATTTGTAACTCCGAGAAAATAATTCTGATTAATTAGCTACTTTGTACACAATAAAAAATTTCCGCCATTGTTAGCCACTACACTTCTTAATTGAAATTTCAATGAATATGTGCTAGAAAGTTTGAAGCTGACTAATTAGCTTGAAGTTTTATGTGCACATTTCAGTGATGTCCTGCATTAGACAGATCATTGTGATATATTTTGAAATTCAATAAAGTAATGAGAATTTTTAGCACTACGTCTACTCGAAACTCGAAAGGGCTATGGTAATCATAAGAATTCTTTTAAGTAAAAAATCCTTCGTAACCCTGTCATCACACTCCATGATTATAAGCTTTTAATTATGAAATTTGTTCCATAGAAGAAATCGTTTTCCCCTTTGAAAATATCTGGAAGCAAGCAGCTCTGTAAAATTTAAATATGGGATGATACACTGCACATTAGCGGCAAAAACCCTGTGTTCTGTAAAACATTTTTCTCTCCGAAAACTTATGCTTCCTTTCAGTGTCCAAAAAAATTATAAGGGAAATCGCATTTTCTACTAAGCGCTAAGCAGGTGTTTTCGATTGACGAAACACCAATCCATTAATTAGTAGTGGCATATCTTTTTAAGTTTAAAGATGGGTATAGTGAGGGGGGTCAAGAACCATTATAAATTCTTAGTGATGCCTGTTCCTGGCATGAAAGCTATTAATTTACCAGGGTCCAGGGAGTTGCCGACAGCCCCAAAATCCATTTTTCAGTTCCATTATGTGTTTCACAAATGAACAGCATGTGGATTTGTTTTGGATAAGCAAACACTTCTTGCATCTGCTTTCTGGTGTAGAACTCAGTAGTCTGCTACCTACCTTCCGTTGGGACTCCAGAGGTAGGTAGCAGACATAAACTATTGTTCCATTTTAAACCGAGACAAAGTAAAAGGTTTAGTGTCGCCAATTGCGGTATTTCGATTACAAGGAACTAAACTCGAAACATATGCGAAGATTGATTGGAAATATGAGTAGTCGCCGGAATTTTCTTATGTGTCGGAGACAAAGCACAAACGGGACAAACAAGTCTGCATCTGCGAGACTCGAAAGTTGTAAGAAAACGCCAATCCGATGATTTAAAGCGAGCAGCTCCACCCGCAGTGGACAAGGAGAAAAGCGAAAAGGGAAAAAAACAGTATAGCCCCCCCCCTGCCTTGAAGATCCGAAGAATTCCACACAGGTCTGTGGAGTGGAATATCCGGATGAGCAAATATTTTATAAACCAGAAACATAGTGGACTATACTATAGAAGTGAAATAACTGATCGCTTACCTAACGAGATTACACAGGAAAGACTAAATGGAGAAAGATACGGTAAATACATATTTATATATATTATATTTTTATTTATTAAACAGATAAAATTTCCTGCCTTGATTAATTTTTTTTTAAATAAAAAATGTATATTTTATATTATAGTAATTTTTCAATGGCACAGAAAAGCAAATGTTTTTAAAGTATTAATACGAGTCTGCTCCATATGCAAGACAATAGTTTATTATTAACTTAATTAAAAATAAAAATAATTTGATGAATATTTTAATTACATGAAGATAAATTATATTATGTGTAACTTTACAGTTTTAATTTTTTAAATAACTTTAAGATTTTTGAAAAGTAATTTTAAAGTAGGAGTTTCTAATTTTAAATTAAGAATTTTAAAATGACTGTAAAATAACGTTAATTGTCACTATCATTTGTGAGATTGGATATGAAATGACCAAAACATTCTCAATGGAATTAAAATGTTAACGCGTACTTGGAGCTTAATTACTTAATTTTCAATATTTATCTTTCTTCTGAAACGATTTTTTTTCTCTGTGATGCGTGTTTATAAAAAAATAATAATAATAATAATTTCTCACAAAGATTCTTAAAGAAATATCCATGTTAAATATTTCTATATAGTTTAATGTTTGATACATCTTTGATACCAATAATCAATTTTATTTATTTGTGGCTTTGTGCGTGCTGGCGTGGGAGGATGGGGGATTAATATGCTTCATGATTTGGAATAATAACAATTACTGTTATAAATTTTATGAGAAATTTTTCCTCTGGCAAAATATTTTCAAAAGTTTTGTGCAGGATTAAAAGTACTGCCGACAATTTGAAAAAAAAGTAATATAAAAAAATACTGGATAAAATTAATAAAAATTAGGTTGTTTTGAGTGGTTACGGAAAAATCTATTTTGAGAAAAATTCATTTAGTAACATGGTTGTCTAGTTGAAACAGGTGTCATTGTCTTCTTTTTAAAATGCTTATTTAAAAAATTATCTAAATTTCAGATTTATGCTTATTCCCCTTGGGTGATTTAATTAACTTTTTATAATATTACTTTTTTTATTATGGGGTGTCCAACTTGCGATTTTCCACAGTCATGGTAATTTATCACTGTTCAATTTTTAATCTTGTACCTTTATTTATTTTTATGTGTACAACATTTTTACTCTTTCCTATTTCAAACAATTTTTTTATGTATATTCTCCAATTGATTTGAAACAATAACAGTGGCCGAGTGCTTAAGACCACTGAAAGTAGTAGATGGCTAAAGTGTAGAGATCTAGGGTTCTGGGCTACCACGTGGCTGTCGATCTAACGGTCTACAGTTTTGGGTGATTTTCTCCAGTTGTAACGTGATTATGCTCTAGAACGCCTTCAAAAGTCCACACCTAAAGCATTATCCCCTTTAGATATATAACTCTCGTGTAGCTTTTAGGGATGGACGCGAGACGACTTTTTGTGAGACGAGACAGAGATTTACAGCTTTTTTGCGAGACGAGACACACATTTTTAACATTACGATATAGGGAGTTTTGCGAGACGAGACAAGCTTTTAGGCTATTTTGCGAGACGCGAGACGCTTATTTTTCGTCTCGCGTCCATCACTAGAGCTTTGCCTTAATCAGTAACCTAATCGCGTAGCAATAACCATTATTGTAACAATAAACTCTAATTTTACTCTGAAAAGATATTTGCAAAGACTTAGATACCGGGAGATCGGGATAGGCCAAACCGGGGAGAGAGTGGGTACTCAGAGACCGGCATAGGCGAAAGCTGGGCCCGGATCTAGGCCCTTGGTCTTAAGGGAAGCCTAGTCTCATTCTCCACTCAACCTTAATAAGTGATTATCCGAATAATTTTAATCGTCAAATGTTATTTCCAGACACATTCTCGGAAAATTATCTAAAATGAAAAGACGAAATTTCGATTAAAAATTAATTTTATTATGGATTGTGCTTTTGTTGAATACATGTATCTGCAATGAATTCAATAAAAATCTAGCAGTTGGGGCCAGAGCCGAAGCTAAGAGCTGGCGAGGTTTCCCCCCCCCCTTCGAGATGCAAGCGGAAAAAGGGGCGCACACTTATCTAGAACACGAGAAGTTTAAATATAATTTTACTGTTTTTGTTTTTCATTTTTTAAAAGCACTTTTGTAGGGGAGGATAGATAGAATCTTAGAAAAATACAATGATTTAGATTTGGGGGGGGTGAATAGTTATTAAGTTGTTCAAAGTTTACGGGTCCCAGTTTTAACGAATTTCATAGATGGGGGCCCATACTGGTCATAGATCGGGCCCTGCCTAGTTATCCGCCTCTTTGGGGCCTACATTTGCATAAGGGTCCAGGGCCTCAAGAAGTCTTCAGACGACCCTCGTCATTCGGAGTGACCCCCCCCCTAAACTGACAGTCTGGAACCGCCCCTGCAGGGGGGTTTATCACCCCCTCGGTAAATGAGTAGAAGAGGCGAACTATATAATTCGCCCCCTCTGTATTTTAGCCCCCTCAATAGTTTGCTTACAATAGTTTTCTTCTTCAGGTATTCATTTGAAAGATTTACTATATTTATATTAATTTCTAATGTTTATAAGCACCTCCATTCATTTAAGTACTTATGTTTTGTAGCAAGCTAAATGAAATAGTATCTAAAATTTTTTATCTGTAAGTTTCTTAATTCATAAATATATTAAAAGCATATTAAAAAAATAATAACAATATTTTGCAATAATTGTACGTAATTGAATATGTATAAATCAGTTTATTTGCATTGGGAAATTAATATTCAAAAGCGGTTTCCTTTTAAAAGGTATCATTCGAAGTGAAAAATCTCCTACATTTCTCGTAGAAATCTCTTCGCGGTCAGCGCCGTGACGTCATCGAGGGGGAAGCTCTGCTTCAGTAAAATATGGTGAATAAACCAGCCCTTCTATTTTCAGTAGTCCTGGTTGATATGCCCTATTCGACCACGGCACACATATAGAACATCTGTAGAAGGTCTTGTTGATCTGCAGCGTCACCATTGGCAACTTCTTGTACTAATATTTTTTTTTAATAAATCGCGAGCGCGTGATCTGAAGTGTCTGTTTTCAAAATTTCATCACATTATGGCCCATACAACATCCTGCACAGGCCTCTGAGTTGGGGAAGTTTAATTTGGACAACCCTGTACTATAAGACGCGAGCATCCGTAGGCCTCTTTGGATGACTCATGGAAATACACGCGCAGGCCGGTTACGAATAGCGAAGGCCCCGGCTTAGTCTGCAGATACTTTGCCGATGTCTAAGATCATGAGTTGACTGACTGACTGAAGGTAGGTTTTAAGGGAGCTCCTGCTCAATGAGCTTATCTCCAGTGTGAGTATTAAGTGCGTCAAGTTTCATCTGTGTTTAACTGCCCTAACGTCCGGGCAAAGAATTCAGTCAAGTCAGTTGAAGAGGAGAAGTGGTGTGTGGGGGGGGGAGTCAGATAGGAGTGTCGACCCGTCCTCCCTCCGCGAGGCGGATTTCATAGGGCGGGTTGCTCGACTATCTGACTAGAGGGGAAAGGAGGTAAGGGCGGCCTGAGGGCGCTTCCTGTGTTTCGGATCAGTATGATCGTACTCCGGGAGCTCGGCGATAATATAGGTCGTACTAAAAAAATATTAGTACTCCAGGTCGTACAGGTGATTGTAGAAATTCGTAGTTACCTTGTGAAGGTACTCTCTGAGCGGAGGAATGTTAAGATCTCGGTGGATAGTCTTGTTTGACATGAAGTGGAGTCCACGTCGAATTCTTCGTAGGATGGCGTTTTGTTTAGCCTCGATTTTTTGAAGGTTGGATCTGGCAGAGCTTGCCCAGACCGGGGCAGCGTAAGTGGCCACGGAGCGAACGAACGCTTTGTATAGTAGGGCTTTGTGGCGATAGTTAAGTGCTGGGGCGTTGAAGAGGGGGAAAGCTTTTGGTAGGCGGCTTTCATTTTGTAGGATGTTTGTAGGAGATGGCTGTTCCAGGTCAATGACCTGTCGATAGTAACTCCGAGGTAAGTTACATGGTGACTCCAGTCTATAGGTGTTCCGTTAACGTGGAGTCTAGATGGTGGCCTTTTGAAGGTAAAGGTGAGCGCCTGGCTCTTGTTGGCATTTATCTTTATGCGCCAGGTGCGCATCCAGTCTGTAATTTTATCAGTGTGCTCCTGCATGTGACGATGGAGGGTGTGGTTGTTTATGGCTTGTCCTATAATGGCGGTATCGTCCGCGAAGAGGGCGATAGAGGTATTGTGGTGCCTTGGGATATCATTGATATACAGGTTGAATAGGGTAGGCCCCAGGATTGATCCTTGGGGCACCCCGCTTTTGATTGTTCTGGTAGTCGAGAGTGAGTCGTGGACTTTGGCGTTATAAGTCTGGTTTCGCAAGTAGTTGTTTATCAGATGAATGTAGGCATCAGGAATGCTCAGTTGGATCATTTTATATATGAGGCCAGTGTGCCAAACCTTATCAAAGGCTTTTTGCAGGTCGAGTAGAAGGATGGCAGCCCGTTGATTGTTCGAGATGGCTTCATGTGCGATCTCGACGACTCTGACTAACTGTTGGCAGGTGCTGTGTCCCTCTCTGAAGCCGAACTGTTCAGGCATAAGGATGTTGTTTAGTTTGAGGTGATCTTTCAGTTTATTTGAGATGATTTTTTCCGTAAGCTTGCTTAGCGAGCTTAATAAACTGATAGGTCTATAAGCAGAAGGTTTGGTGTGATCCTGCCCGGGCTTTGGTATAGGACAAACCGTAGCGTTTTTCCAGGGTAAGGGGAAGTGAGTGGTTTGTAGAATGGAGTTGGTGAGATTTGTGATATGGAAAAGAATGTTCACCGGTAGGTTTTTAAGCATCATGTTTGAGACTTTGTCCGGGCCTGGGCACTTTTTTGTGTTCAGGTTTTTGATGATGTTGAATAGATCCGACGGTAGGGCCGGGGGTATGTTGTATGTAGGTGGAGTGCTAAGGTAGTGGTCCACACGATTTGCGATGTCATCGTGAAGCGGCGCGAGGTTTGGGTCATCGTTCTCATTTGAGAACTGGACCTGGTACGTGTTTGCAATAGTGTTTGCTTTGTCCGAGTCGTGGGTGAAGTAAGTATTCCCTTCTTTAAGAGGGGGGATGTGCTGACGTTTGTGGGTAAGGCGCCTGATGGCCTTCCAAACGGAACCGTCCTGAGGTGAGAGTCCTTCTATGTAGGACGTCCAGTTTTGATGCCTGTGGTTTGTGATTTGTATTCTAACCTCGGCACGGAGGCGGTGGAACAGAGCTCTGTCCGAGGGGTGGCGAGTGTGTTGGTAGGCCTTTCGGGCCTGATTTCTTTTGTTGATAAGGCTTCGAATATGAAGTGGGAGCTTAGCATAGCTGTCTTCATTGTATGGGCGAGAGGCGTTGTTGAAGGCGTTTAGAATGGTGTCCGAAAGCCTTTGGGCTTCAGTGTCAATTTCGGAGTTTGTTTGAAGACTAACGTCTTGGTAAGGGATGTTGAGGAGGTCCTCGGTGAACTGTTGCCAGTTCGTTTTGAGTCTTAAGCTAGCTTTGGTGATGACGTTGGTATCAAGGTCGAACTGGACCGGAAGGTGGTCCGAGGCGAAGTGATTAATTGTCCGACAGGTGACGTACTGGCTAATGTTGTACATGATAAGGTCGATGACCGAGTGTCCGTGGGTGCGAAAGTGGGGGGGGAGGGGGGGTACGAGAGCCTAACGTGATTTTCCATGCGAAATTTAAGGAGGCCAGTACCCCGGGGGCAATTATATTTGCCATCCCAGGCAAAGTGGTGTGCGTTCATGTCGCCCGCAATAATATTTGCGTGACAGCGGCCCAGCAAATTGCGGAAATCGTTTGTCGGAAAATGTATGGTTGGTTTGATGTAGGCAGAGGAGAGCATAAGGTCTCCCTGGGTCGTGTGAACAAGTATGGAGGTAGCCTCGAGGTCGCTAAGAGGTACGTCGTTAATGTGAGTGTGAGGAATACTGTTTTTTATGTAAATGGCGGTACCGCCACTGCGTCGGCCCCGGTTTCCCGTAGGCCTGTCCGTATGGTAGAGTGAGTAGTTCGATATGTGATAGCTGCAGTTTCAGTGAAACATGGTCTCTTGAAGGAAAATGACGTCTGTGTCGTTATGGCAGATGAAATCTCTGAGTTCAGAGATTTTCCTGTGGAGCCCTTGGGCGTTCCACAGGATAATTCTAAGCTGTGTTTGAGCGGGGACCATGATGGGGGGGGAGTCTGTTTGATAGTATTTGGAGTAGGACAAACGCCCTATCCAGTGGGTTTGTGTAGTTCTGAATAGCCTCAATGGCCGAGTTCAAAACACGTAGTAAGGCAGCGAGGTCTACTAGGTTGTTTAACTCTCTTACTGTCTGGATCACCTCGGCGAGGGAGGAGACAGTGGTAGTGCCAGGGTTACTGGTACTGTCTTCTGGTTTGTGTTTCCTAGAGTTTGTGGTTTTGCGTTTCCGCCGTTTGGTTTTACGAGTGTTCCTGGCGGGCCTCTTTTTCCGCGGGGCCGGAGGCTCCTCCGTGGTGTCTTCGTAAGTGTTTGGGTTGTTTCTTCATTTTCGCCGTTAGTGGGAGTGTTGTTTGCTTCGGAGGTTTCCATGTTGTCCTCACCAGTAGTGGGGTTGTCCTCAGGGGTAGAGTCCTCGTGATCAGGGAGGTAAACAGTCTGTTTGTGGCGTTTCCCTCTCCCCACCTGCGTCCAGGCAGAAGTACCTGGGGGGGGGGGGTTTGAAAGGCTGTCTAGAGTGGATTTGAGGCCATTGACCACGTTTGTGTGTTTGTAAGATGGTCTGGCCGCCGGTGAGGCCTGTGGTTTGTACCTGTTTTCAGGATTTTTAGGGCATCCTCGAAAGCTAGCCACATGCGGGCCTGAGCAGTTAGCACATTTTACCGGGTCTTTGCCGCGAGTGGGGCACTCCCGGAGACGATGGGGGCCGGCACACTTAACGCAGCGGGGCGTAAGCGTACAATTAAGTGATGAGTGGCCGTAGCCCTGGCAATTATGACATTGCTTAACGCGGGAACTGGAATACTTTTCTACGGCTATCTGTAAGTAATTGAAGCTGTCTAAGGCGTAGATGTCCTCAATGTTTGAGGTCCTTTGTAGATCTACTACGCAGTTAGGTAGGAATGTCTTTGTTTTAGTGCGTAGGAAGGCAATGTTTATTGGACGAAAGTTGTTCCCCACGAGAAAATCTTCTATCTCGTTTTTCGGGGTGGATCCCCTTAATGAGTACCTTGATCGGTCGTTCGTTTTTCGGATCGAAGGTTTGAAAACCAATGTTGTTTTGTTGCAGATATGCTTGGACTTCTCTGAAGTGAGTGTCGTTGCGAAGCAATATCATGTATAGTTGACTTGTGAATTTACAGGTTATGGGATATTTGACGATATCCGAAATCTTTTTGCAGTGTGTATCATGGGTCCCTGACGGGAATTCGCAAAAGAACCTGTGTTTTGCGCTAGTGGTGTTGTTTGGTTCATTACGAGCATTAGTAGTGTTTTCTGAATCGATGTGAGCACTAGGTTCGACTTCAGAGGGGTTTTCGGTGGTTTCGTGTTGGGCCTCATCAGCAGGGGGCTCAAGCGGTTGTTCCATGTTGTGGGAATCGTCTTCACTGTCGGAGGAATCCGACATAGCCGTCAGTTTTTGTTTGCAGTGAGATTGGGTGTTGTCTTCCTCTAGATACCTTTTCCGGGAGGGGGGAAGGAGCCCACTTTGGCTAAAGAAGTCGTGGGCTTGGAGTGACATGTGTTGCTGGTATGGTAAGAATAGCTTTGTGCGAGCAAGTTGTTGCAGTGTTGGTTTGTCAATTAATTCTGACATCTGTTGGTGTACATCGGGGTGTTCCCTGAGTACCGAGTGTTGTCTCTCGATCAGGCTGTCTACAAACTGTAGAAATCCAAGAAAGTAGCCATAAAGTTCGTTGGAACGTTTAACCGCATAGCGGCGTTCAAATTCTTGTGCATAAGTGGGTGCCGGAGTGTGAGACATGTTGTGAGAGTGGTCAAGAATCCCTAGGGGCGACCTGAAAAAGAAATACTGCAGTGGCTAGCTGCAGTGGTGCAATAGGGTAGGGGGTACTTACACCGCTACCCCCTGGCAACACTACTGAGGGTGCAAGTGCAACGCGGGGACTGGGGCAACGCCGGGGACAGCGCTGTAAAGCCAGAAACTCGATCGCCACCCGTAAAAAGAATTACGGGGCACTGTCGCGGGATCGCCGCCCGTACACCAAAGGCTTCCCAAAAATGGCTCTGACAAGAGCCGGTCCACTTATCGATGTACGGTGAGTCGGTCAGCACGTGGTTTCCACGTGGGAGCAGGTACGACCGGGGCCGTCGTTATTAGCAACGGGCCTGCGTATGAGTTGCCATCACTAAAAATGAGTTTATCATTGAGGCCTGTTTTCCCCCAGTCACAGTGTTCTATTTTATTATTCTAAGTATTATAAATGTTATATTATTTTATTATTTTAAAACAATTTTTTATACCTTTGTCGTACTAAAGAACTTTAGATGTAGGTAATCGTTTTGTGAATCTTGCGCCATTTTCTTTCATGAAAATTTATCCTAAAATTCGAACATTTTGCTCTGAATGTAAAGGTACGTGAACACTTTTATAATGTATTTAAAAATTCTAAAAATATGTATGTAAATCATGTTTAGTGAATAATTACTCATGTGTTATTTATAAATAAATTATTTTAATCAGAAATCGCGTATTACTTACTTGAGTAGTTTTTATTCTTGTAAATAAGCATCACGTTGTGATACTATTTAGACAATTTAATTTTGCCAGTTGAAAATGTTATTTATCAGTTATATATGCCTTGATTATGTGATTCAGACTTACATCTGTTACAGTGCAGAAATACAGTAAATTATAAATTATTGATTTTTGCCCGTTTATACAGAAACTTCAAATGTAGTTAATATTTTGTACAAGCGTTCATTATGCTTGCTCAATTCCAAAGTTCGATTGAGAAAGCGACAAAAGAATAATATATACTACATGAAATGTCTTTATTAAAGAATAATTAATTCAGGGATCGCGCTATAGAGCGTATTTTATCAATTTTCTCCAATATACAGGATATCCCGAAAACACTGAAATGCGCTTTAATACATAATTTGTTAAAGATTAATCTTGAATTGTTTAAAATAACATAGGAAATACGACTACGTTCATGAAATATTCATTATAAAAATGTCTTGTGTATTTAGTTATTTTAAAGTATATTAAATATCCACTTGTGAAACTAAAATAAGCAATCGTGAATCATGAGAGTAAGCGCTATTTTGTTTTTCCTTCAAATTATATGCATCTATTTTCTTTATGTCAATATGTATCATAGCAAACAAATTAATCATGAGTTCGTACTTGAATTAGTAACACAATTACTACTTAAAACTATATTAAATAACGTTTGAAAGCACTGGGAAGGTTAAGAAATGCCTGATGTATACGTGAAGACTCCAGCATCCGTAGGCCTCTTTGGATGGCTCATCAAAATACACGCGCAGGCCCGTTACTGATTGGGAAGGCCCCGGTCCGACGCAGCGGCAGGCAGGTGGGGAGCGGCGGAAGAAAAGAATTTCCCCCCTGTCGCTTGTATAATCCAAGACCTCCTATATACTGAAATAGACCAAAGACCTCCTATATACTGAACTTAGTATATAGGAGGTCTTGGTATAATCAGTCGGCACTAGATCATGAGTTTGCCGAGTCAACCGATCATGAATTTTGAACACGGCCTTACTCAATGGTGTGTGAGAGAGAGAGAGAGAGAGAGAGTTGACTTAAAGGCCTGTCGGATCGCAATTGTTTTGGTTTTAAAGGAAAACCAATCTTGACCTGATATGTTGTTACGATATTCACTCTGTCAATCCGATGAAATATATGAAATAGAATTTGACAATTTATGTAATCGTATTAAGATTTTCTACTAAGTTGCACCTTTTATAATTTGACACAGATAAAAGCAATAAAATAGAGCAGAATTGTTGAAAGTTTCATTTAAAGTAATCAAATGTAAGTTTTGTGTCTTGAACTTTTTTATTCTTTCTGTGTAATGAAAATTGCTTGATTAGTACTTTTGAATTCTAAGTTCAGTTGAGCTATTCTATACAGGTTTGTATGCCTATTAATTCATTTTGAGAAATGTTTTTACATTGCAGCTCGTACATGTAAATTGTTTATACTCTAATCAGCGTTCTCAGTGAAAAAGGACATATCTCATTTTTAATTTCTCGTTTGTAACTACGCAACGAGGCTCATAGATATTCTTTGCTGCGGAATGACAATTTTTACAAGGATGCTCACGAAATGGCGCAGTATAAGATTGATAATTTTGCATAATTTCTTTCAGACTTTTTGAATGTCTAGAAATTTTTGTTTACTTCTTTTGATCAAAATTTTATACTTGAACTCTAATGAAAAAAGTAAAATAAATAAACTGTCTTTGACGTTCTTTACTTTTTTCTTTAGCCCTGGTGCAACAGAAATGATCCATATGGTGTAGAAATGACAGGAACAGTGATCGAAATGACAGAAACGTTTTTTTACGGAAAATGTGAAATATAAACTTGAATTCCCCTATAAATTTTGTTTGTGTTTTTTATAAAAATTCCTTCTTCAGCTTCTTGAAAAATTTGTAAAAGTTGTAATTAAAGAATTAAAAATAGGAAAGTAGCAAGGACTAGTTTTGTCCCATTTTGTAAGAATCACCCCCACATATATAAGATCTATTTAATATTTAAAAAATAGGTATTTACCTTTTTGTTGTTGCTACTTATGCCCTCTGACAGCTGCATGGTGTGCCAGATCCCCTAGAATTTACCTTTTTTAATTCAACTCATAACAAAAATTAAAATATATTATTCATGTAATTTTTGTTTTGCAACTTTGACAAATACCATGTATACGCGTAATAGTGATAAAGGTTAGAGACCAGGGAAGTCATGGAGTTACTGATCCTTTGGACAAATTTAAATATATGTATATTTTTTTCATGAAATCCAAAGTTGTCTTAAAGTGACTTACCAGTCAGCCATCTATATATATAAATAAAGCTAGACTTGTCTGTACATTTCTTGGAATTCAAAAATTTTGTGATTTCTATTCGTTTCAAGCACCTGTGAATCCGGTGCGACCCTAAAAAAAAGTTTGTCTGTCTGTCATTCTGTCCATGATGCTTTTTTTGTTCAAGCATTGTGTAAAAACGACTGAAGCGAATGATATGAAATTTGCTGTCATGATAGGTGGTCACTCAACTTAAAACATGGGCATCGAATTAAAAAAAAAAACTTGATTGGATTTTGCGAAAATCCTTTCAGACTGCGTAAATTTGTGTTCGAGCATCACGTATAAACGACTGAAGCAATTGAAATGAAATTTCGTATCATGATTGGTGGTCACTCAACTTAATACATAGGCAATGATTAAAAAAAAAAAATCTTGATTAGATTTTCAGAAACGAAATTTAGTATCATTCCACTTAAAACATAAGTGTCGAATTTTTAAAAAATCTTGATTAGATTTTGAGATTTTGCGAAAATCGTTTCAAACTGCGTAAATTTTTGTTCGACCATCAAGTAAAAATGACTTAAGCGATTGAAATGAAATTTGGTATCATGATAGGTGGTAATTCAACTTGAAACATTGGCATCGAATTTTTAAAAAATCTTGATTAGATTCTGAGAGATATTTGAGATTTTTCAGAAATCGTTTCAAACTGCGTAAATTTGTGTTTGCACGTCACGCAAAGGTGAAAAAATGCAAAGCAACTGCAATGGTGAAAAAATGAAATTTGGTGAAATGATAGGTGGTCACTCACGTTAAACTATTAGCATAGATCAGATTTTGAGATTTTGCGAAAATCGCTTAAAACTGAGTGAATCTTTGTGCACGCATTACATAATAACAACTAAAGTAACCTACATTACAGTGTGTTAGCATATTTAATAATAGTGGGGGAAGGGGGGGGAAGAGTAAAACTCACATTTCAAATTCACAAAAATCTAGAAGTGAACTTAATTACTAACACTAACTAATCTAGAAGTGAACATTGCACTTTTTTAAGTGTACTTTTAAATTTAATTTCTTTATTTATTCTTTAGTTTTGCCTTTGGGAGTTCATGGGCTCAAATGGAGGAGCCACCAATGAGTACTGAACTTTCACAATATTTTTCATTTTGAAAATGGAACTTTTACAAAATTCTCCCATTGGTAAATGGCCAATTCACAAATCTAATTACTCAATTTGATAACATATTTCAATTAAGTTGTCACACACAAGTTTTATCAAATTTATATTCATAAAATGCTGAAAATAATGATGTTGCACGATATAATTGTTTTATAAAACAATGTGTGTGTAAAATAAGATAATATTAACTGATTCTCAATTTTTAATGCTGAGCTAATAAAAAAGAACTTTAAAAAGAAAGAAAAGTAGTGCACGAATGTCACACATGTTTCAGTGGATTCACCCTTCATATTAAACTAGATGATAATTGAAAAGATATCTATTATCCAGAAATTTTGATTATCCAATGTAGTTTCAGTTCAAATTACGTCGGATAATCAAAGTTCTACTCTACATTATATGTATTATATATAATTCAGTATACTTAAATTAATTTGAGCTTCTTTATTAAAATCTGTATGTGTTTGTTTATACGCATATATATATATAATATAAAATAGCTAAACTTACGTAGTATGGAATCCCAAGTAATTCATCAAGTATATATATATGACTTTTTATAAAATGTTGTAGGATGGAATTTTAATACTAAATTTAAGTTTATGAAATTGTATATTTTTCACAAATTCATGAAAGACGACCCTATTTTCACAAATTCACATAAACAGGACCATAGCTAGAAAATCCTGATTGAATACTAATGTCAGATTCACAAAATTATGAGTAAACTTTTCACAATTTCACCGAAACAGGACCCTGTCTGGACAGACCCCCTGCATTTATACCAACTTGATAACAGTTTTACCAATTCACCATAAACTTTTGCTGAGAGAGTAATTTTATCATTTGCAAGTTCATTAATGAAAAACCCACATTCCATAGCTAGGGTTTTCTATGCCCAGGGATAACTGAAATTTTTGTGCCCCCCTCCTATTTGCCAAAATGTAATTAAGTAGCTTTAATATAGGGCTCTACCAGATATCCAGAAAATATCAGATATCTGGTTGATTTTTCAATATCTGAACACAGTCTTTGGATATCTGGCTCACTATTGCATAAGCTCTATCAACAGTCCACTAAGACTATATTTTTTAAATAAAAATTACTTATTAATCTCTTCTTATTAATATTATTACTACATACCGTTAAAAATTGTTTAAAATATTGTAATGTGATTTCCTTTGGGAATTTGAAACCACAACCTAGCGGCAGTTTTGATAGCAGCAGTTTTGGTTTGAAATTAATGAGAAACGAAAACCTAGTACCTTTATTTTCAATTGTAAAATAAAATGTTGAGTTGTTTATTGAAATATGACTTTATATATTAATTTTCTTTATTTTAAGTTAATTCTTTTTAAATTTTTATGTTAAAACTCCCTGATATTTTCTGTAATTCAAGCTCTATAAGGGCCCCCTAGGGACCATGAAAATTTTGAGGCTCCTCTACGAAAACCATCTAAGCTTGAAGGTCGAAGACAATAACTTTCCAAAGCCTCTGGCCTGGACGTTTCAAAAATTTCTGGCTAATGTGTATTATTCATGCTATTGTTATGCTTTGAAGTACAGAGGTATTCTATTTGTTAAAATGCATTTAACTGAACACCTCCCAGAAATTCGCACAATTCTAAATGGGTCACCAAGAATTTCAGCAGCTCATCTACTTCCAAATTTCATGTGCTTGATAAAACTAGCAAGTGACTTGGCTATAAATATTTCCTATACATGCAGTCATTAATAAATACATGAAATATGACATTTTAAAAATTTTATAAGTTGATTGTAGTTGTAATATTTTTCTCCTTTGACTTACCTCCTTGCAAGTCTCAATGTTGGGGTCGATAGGCTAAGGCCTACTTAGCCTAATAGATAATTCGATCATGCCATCATTCCAAGGTCAGACATGGAATCTACTAAACTAATATTTGTGAATTCCTTGATATTTATACTACTTTGAGTTAACCCTCACATAAATTAGAAAATAAACATTATTGGAATTACACAGTAATTTGATTAATTAGGATTTAAATGTAATTTGATTCAGAAATCACTCAAAAGTTTTCCTGGACAAACATGCAACATTAACAAGGCTGTCAACCTTTGAGGAAGAATTTGAAAAAATATATAGCAATTTTGAGGTGCATTTAGTTTTGTGAAACAGTTTAATAATATGATTTAAAATCACTAAAAGCTATAACTGCTCACATGAACTAAAAGTTTATAATTACAATTTAACATAAACACAGATCCAATTATCAGGGTGGCCACTCTTTCTTAGAGAAAAAATTCAAGGACATTTAAGGACACAATGAGCATACATATTTTTGAGATTTTTTTGTCATTATTTCTATTTTCTTATAACCTAATTTAATCTCATGGTTTCATGAACACACATATATTGAAAATTCCCCCAAAACACTTAATACTATTTCATAACTCCATCATCCATTGATAGCTGAAAGACATTTTTTAACGTCAAATCTTAACGGCAAAATCAAGACTGCTTAATGCTTTCAAGCAACACTTCAGCATTTGCGTGCCCTAAAAACACTCGTTAAATAGCGTGACATCACTTTGCCTTCATTCCAAAAGCTAAGATTTGGCTGTCCAGAAACATGGATCGAAATAAGCCATTGATTCCATCGCACGATCTGTAGGACAAGTGGCTTTGCATCACAATACTTCTGTCCAAAATACTTCAGCCGTCATTGATTCTGCTTTCTGAAAACATGCTACCAACGAGGGCTGTTCTTGTAATATCGATGCGGAATCATTAAATGATGGTTTACTCGTGGATGATGGAGATTGTGATGACGGTACTTTGGATAGCAGTCCATCCAGGGTTAAGATGTTCCTTTTATTTTCGGTAAGTGACGTGTGCTTCTTACCTTGCATATGGCTCCTTAAGGCAGACTTTCCCATTCATGAAATGTTGATGTTTGTTGAGCATATCAAACATCTTGCCATGTGACTATCACTGATAACTTTTCTAATCCACGTGGCAAAATTTGGATCTTGTAACCAAAGATCGTTAAAATGGAACTTACGGCTCATAATTATGAAATTTCACATAATAAATATTTTTAATAACTACAAATTAGATCAATAAAAATGCATATTACAGCAAGGAAAGATATATGCACACACAACTGTGATTGCAGTGCATTTGTACATAACAGCTCTATGGTACGTGGTTTCATTATTGTAGGGGCTGAGAATAACCGATAAAACAACAAAAATTCAGCAATTGGATAGTAAAATTTAAGGATATTCCAGACTTCCTTTCAAAATTTAAGGACATTCCAGACATCCATTCAAAATTTAAGGACATTCCAGACATCCATTCAAAATTTAAGCACATTCCAGGCCTTGAACTTTTTTTTTTTGTAAATTAAAGGGCATTCCAGGTTTTCAAGGACGCGTGGCCACCCAGAATTATATTATACAAATAATCAATCATTGTCAATATGAAATTTGTAATATAAAATATGCAAATTTTGAACCTGTTTTGACAAAAAAAAAAATTATGGGTAAAATCATACAAGCCGGTGCCCACCCCATGTAAACATGGCGACAGTCGCTGGAGCTTGGCGACCGCCAAGCTCCAGCGACTGTCGCCATGTTTACTAGTCATTCTAGGCAACCAGTGGTCCGTTTTTAACTAAAAAAACCCCAGTGGATTCAGCAACCTAGTTGTACAGCTATCTAAACTAGGCAACCAGTGGTCTGTTTTTAACTAAAAAAACCTCAGTGGATTCAGCAACCTAGTTGTACAGCTATCTAAACTAGGCAACCAGTGGTCCGTTTTTAACTAAAAAAACCTCAGTGGATTCAGCAACCTAGCTGTACAGCTATCTAAACTAGGCAACCAGTGGCCCGTTTTTAACTAAAAAAACCTCAGTGGATTCAGCAACCTAGCTGTACAGCTATCTAAACTAGGCAACCAGTGGCCCGTTTTTAACTAAAAAAACCTCAGTGGATTCAGCAACCTAGCTGTACAGCTATCTAAACTAGGCAACCAGTGGCCCGTTTTAAACTAAAAAAACCTCAGTGGATTCAGCAACCTAGTTGTACAGCTATGTAAACTACGCAACCAGTGGACCGTTTTTAACTAAAAAAAAAACAACAACAGTGAACTAAGCAACCTAGTTGTACAGCTAATGTAAACTGGGCAAACACTGGCCCGTTTTCAACTCAAAAAAACATCGGCGGATTAAACAACCTAGTTGTACACCTCTTATAAAGTCAGTATGATTAGAATAGCACGTAAATAGCACTTACGAAAACATAAACACTTCAAATATCAATTTAAAATTCACATTAAAAACCTTAAACATCGAAAGATTCGTTAAAAAAGAACACTTACCTCTATTTTTTTGGTAAATAACCGCTCAGAAATGTCCCCAACACCCACCGGCTTATAACGTACTATATTTCTAACAAACACCCACAAATTCTTTTCTTATATTAACATAACACATTTCATTCCCTTCCATCAATAACACAAACAATTTCAAATTCCCAAACCTGACGAAACACGTATTCTTTATGGTTGCCAGTCACAACTACCACCGGCAGTTGGCGGTGCATCGCTCACTCTCGCGTCAGATTGTTCGCCAATGATTTGTAAACAAAACATTGACATGTAAACAAGGCACCGTATACGGAATATAGTCCAAATTATGTAACAAGAGGCTTAAAAACAATGTTTTTTTTATAAATACCTATCTAGGGAACATTACTTTTTTTTTTTTTAACAAATTAGTTGAAAATGTCATCCCTTCAGTTCCAGTGTTTTTAAAAAATTATTTTTTACTAAATTCCCTGATAATTCCAGGTCAGTGGCCAGTATGTTATTTTTCATTAAGGAATTTCAGTACAGTCCTAATTAATCTGAAATTATTTGTCATACCTACAAAGAAAAATACTTTAAATTCATTAGAAAAACTTAGAAGTGTGATTGTCTTTTTACTTAAGAATCTCTAATATTATTTTAATGTAAAATAAAAGTAAATGTGACTTAAAGTAAAACAGTATTAACCCTCTCATCACTGAATTACGAAAAATCAGAGAAAAAAAAATCAGTCTAGCATTTAATGCATTTGAAATACTATTATAAATCATGCAAAAATATTTTTTTTTCTAATGCTGCTTTTTCTAATATTAATTTCTGTATTTTTGAAATATTTTGTTATGCTAAAATTAATTTAAAAGGGTACACATATTAGGTAAAGGTTGAGGAATAAGAAAAAAAATTATACTTACCTTAAAAAGAAAAAAAAAAAAAACAGAAAAAAGCAGCGTAAATATTTTCTTAGTTTTTCTCCTGAAACAATGAAGCAAAAACTGTAAAAAATGATCTAAATTGACTAGTTCTGCAATCTAGGTGCAATTTATGCATCTAGTTTAGAGCCTTATATACTTTCTACATGAATTAATGATGTTGATATCATTGAAAGAAAAAATACAAAATTCAAATTTTTTCTCTCTAAATATTGCTATTGAGGATTGCAAGTAGGAGCCTCATATGAGGTTCAGGGTGACGACAGGGTTAAACGATAAAGAAAAAGGCGCTAAACAAATATTTTGGGGGAAATTACTCTTCAGTCATGGGTATATTAGGAAATATATATTAGTCTTAAATTTAAAAAAAAGTATGTTTTTGTAAAAATACTCTAAATTAGTTATATTAATAAATGTGTTCCGATTAACATTTTTTAAATTTCTGCCTTTACTGTACAAATTTAAACAGAATATTTTAATGTTTTAAATTACATTTTACATGCAACATTATTAATATGCATATATTTAAAGAGATAGTGTTTGTAAATTATCTTTCAATGTATTTAAACCTTTTAAATGATGCACAAAACATGTTTATAATTTATTGGTGTAAGATGAAATTATATTAAAAAATAAATAAACGCACACCAATACGAAAATCATATCTAGTGCCGGATATCCGGTCGTATGATATGCTTTTAGTTATGGTGTATATGCTCACTTGACTGCCAGATATGGCAGTGAAGAAAGCTTCGGATATCCAATATCCAGCAAAATGAATATCCAGTGCATCCCTACTTTTATATACAATTTGGTACCCCTTGGGTGCTTCACCCGTGGACAGATGCCACTCCTCCCTAGCTACGGCACTGCAACATTCTCACCCTGGTTTTTATGAGTTTTCTATCCTGAATATCTGGCAAATGGTGCTCTGTTGGTGTCCTGCCCCTGTCATATGCAAATTTCCTTCGTGGGCCCTGATTGTGTTTTCCTGGCCATTCATAGAGCTGTTTTGTGTGTGATTTTTTGTGATACACTCACCATTCTAACGCTGTCCAGGTTTTTTGCATGTGCTATGTATATTCGGATGAGAAAAAGTGGGTGTTGTACTTAAAAATTTTGAAGTTTCTGTATCTGTAATCATGAGTGCCACTTTGTTGCTGTTCTCAAAATCCCAAGCTTGTACTTCTGAATAACTATTTCTGAAAATCTTATCTCTATCAGTTGGGCGAAACAGCTGCTAGAGTTACATATATCAGCAATTTATTTTTTACCACTGTGTATGCACACACACTGTCAGCATCAAAAGAAAGTATACATTTATTTTTAATTTACTAAACCTTTTGTACTAATCCAATTTTTATGGAGAGAATAGCATGTAACCAAATTTGGTTCAACAGACTTCTTACAGTTGAGCTCCAAACACATTGGTATTACAAGATTCCTTGATATTTAATAATTCCTGAAACATTTTATCTTATGAGACCTGAATGTCTACTAATTTAAGAAGCCATTGCTATCCCTGCTTGTATTAATTTAGGTCTAAGATCTACATCAAAACACTTAAAATTCTATCAGGCATGCACAATTTTTTTGAGAAGTATCACAATTAAAATTTTGGTACCCTCTTAGTAACCCTCTATTTCAAATAGCATTTTGTTTTTGAGTCGAAGCTAAGGACCCATTTTTAACACACTTTTATTAGCTTCACCTGTATGTATGTTTGTAACCGACTCCTTTGTACTGGATTTTGACCCACTTTAAACAGTCAGATTTAATTTAAACTTTGTAGATATATCAAAGATCGATGACAATACAATAATTTGATAAGTTTATCCCATTATCCTGATTTTAACACACTTTTATTTATTAGCTTCACCTGTATGTATGTTTGTAACCGACTCCTTTGAACTCAAATTTGGCACACTTTAAACGGTCAGATTTAATTTAAACTTTGTATATTTATGAAGAACCGGTGACAATACAATAATTTTATAAGTTTATCTCATTATCCTGATCAGGATCTCCAGGATTAAATAATTTCCTCATTTCTTATCCCGATTGAAAATAGAACACTTCCAAAGATTACAATCTTAAGAAAACCTCTTTTACTGTGGCCGTGATCGTATAGTGGTTAGTACATTGCGTTGTGGCCACGATAACCCAGGTTCGAATCCTGGGTACGGCAATATTTTTATTTTTATAAAATATCGTGATCCATCACATTATGGAAGAGTTGAGTACTAGAACATGTTAAGGCCATTCTTTTTAACAAGCTTTTATTTGTTGATTAGAGACCTATTTTTCCTTTTCAGTGAGGAAGGTAGCATTTAACTGCAGGTTGATTAATACTTTGGTGCACAGCAGGGGCATAGCAAGAGGGGGGCTCAGGGGGCTGCTCCCCCCCTAAATGGGGCCTTTACTTAGCTTACAATTGAACTTTAGCTTTAAATTTGATACCCAGCCCACCCCCAAATAAAATCCTGGCTACGCCACTGGTGCACAGTGAAAATAAATTATCTCACAGTTTGTACTTTCCAACTTAGTGTTCCTTAGTGTCTTATGAGTGACATCGAAAATTAAAAATAAATTTTAAATACATACAGTTTAACAAAAACTAAAAAACACGCTTTTGTAGCAAATCGAACTAAAAAGGGAAAAATAAAAATATAGTTTAAAAAACCAAAAACACATGCTTTAGTGATAAATTGAACTATCTAAAAAGCGAAAAATAATTCTTAATATAGAAATAAATTAATGAACGAAAAATGGTATTATTGTGAAAAAAGCGTGGGGTGCTCCATATATTAGTTCTTCAGAATATTCGATCGGTACAATTAGTACAAAAAGATACAAAAAATATAGCACAAAGCACCCCACGCTTTTTTCACAATAATACTATTTTTCGTTCATTAATTTATTTCTATATTAAGAACTTTTTTCGCTTTTTAGATAGTTCAATTTATCACTAAAGCGTGATTTTGGTTTTTTAAACTATATTTTTTTTTCTTAAAAATGCAACCAAGATTGGAAACTGGTCTGTAAGCTGAAGTGAATTATCTTTTCCCATTGATATTTTTATATGCAAATTATTATTTATGGCATTATGTTACTGTTTATGGTATATACTTAAGTAATTTCCATTAGCTGGTTTCTATTTACCAACATCAGACATCCAACATTCAGAAAATTTTGAGTCTGCATGTACTTTTTTAATTCTGCACTCTTTGTGTACATATGTTTAACTTAATGCTACTTTATACAGGCCGTAGTCTTTATTGTCCATTAAATTTTAATAATTAAGTTTTGCAATATCTTTTTTTAAAAATATTTTTTTAACATGCCATTGCTTAATTCATCTGAAAAATGTGACTACAAAAAAATGGTAGCGATAGTAATAATGCTCTGGTAAGATTATCTTTGTTCATGTATTTGTAAATACACAAGAATTTTACTATTTTTTAATTAAATATTAAAATTGTTTTTCTAAAAAAATTTTTTTTTTTAGGTTATAATTGGGATCTTTTAAGCAACAAATTCTGATGATGCATTCTAAGTTTCGCTTCTACCTGATCCTTGTTGCTGGCAGTGGAATTATATTTTTTGTACTGTACAAAACTTTGGCAAATGAAGAACAAGATTCAGAATCACATTCTCAGGTTCATTCAGAAAGTAGCTTGCAAAAAAGAGCTCCTACTAAGCCGTCATTATTAAACATTAATGATTTATTACCTGTAACACAGTCTGCTAAGCATTTAGCACTACAAAGACAAAAAGAAGCTCAAGTGCATGCAAATATTCGGCGTATTGCTAAAACAGGAAATATAAAAATATTAGAATCTATTAAAGATTTTGGCAAAGAGGAAGTAGAAATTGATCATCCTGCACAATCAGTAAATGAGCGTGTTAGCAAAGGAGTAAAAACATCTCAACCTGAACTACTTGCCAGTATAGACAGAAAATTTGTGCACTTGGATCTGAAAGGAGCACCTCCAATTTTGAGTTATTACAAGAAATTATTTCCTCTTCTACGAATGTTAGGTGCAAATGGATTGCTGATAGAATATGAAGATATGTTTCCATTTCATGGACCCTTGGAGCAGCTTTCAGCAAGAAATGCATATACTAAAAATGAATTGACAGAGATACTTTATTTGGCAAAAATGAATGACTTGGAAGTAATGCCTTTAGTGCAAACTTTTGGACACATGGAATTTGTTTTAAAATTACAAGATTATCAAAATCTACGTGAAGTACCTGCATATCCTCAAGTTGTATGCCCATCAAATAATGCTACACAGATTTTACTACGACAGATTATTGATCAAGTGGTTTCTATGCACCCAAATATAAAATGGCTGCATATAGGATCAGATGAAGTTTATTACATTGGTGAATGCAGTTTGTGTCAGAAGAAAATGAGAAAGCATTTTATGGATAAAGAAGATCTTTTTATTTATCATGTAAAAAATATTGCAAAGTATGTTAAAGAAAAGTACAACATTCAACCAATAATGTGGGATGATATGTTTCGAATGGTTCCCGATGAAACAATCAAAAAGTCTGAAATTTGGAAATATGTTGAACTTATGGCATGGCAGTACGGTCAGTTTGTTGAAAATAAAATTCCTCCAGATGCATGGATTAAATATGGGAAATACTTCTCTGGTGTATGGGTTGCTAGTGCATATAAAGGTGCCACTGGCGCTAATCAGTATTTAACTAATATATCTTACCACTTGGAAAATCATATATCTTGGCTGAATGTTTTATTGAAATATCAAAATGAAGTATTTTTTAAAGGTTTTGTTCTGACTGGTTGGCAACGATATGACCATTTTGCTGTTTTATGTGAACTTTTACCTGTTTCTATTCCATCTCTTGCTCTTAATTTACAATATCTTGAAAGACAAACTGTAGATAGTACATTATTCCAAAATGTTAGAGATATTTTGAAGTGTGACTCTAGATTAACTTTATACACAAACTATTCTACAGAAGAAGTCTTGTGTGACTATCCTGGTAGTAATGTGTTCAAAGGTGCTCAAAGACTTGCTCATTTAAATTTTATGTTGAAAAAATTTTTGTCCAATAGCCATATTATTGGATGGATGAGTGATTATAATGTTCAGATGTTGTTTTCCAGTCCTGCTCATGTGGAAATAGGAACCCAAAATTTGGAAGCTCTTTCTACAAATGCTACATTATTACATACTTTCATACAAAATATAATGCCTGAAGTATATGATAAACATACAATCGAAGAATGGCTAATGACATATGTAAAACCAGTAATGGCTCAAATTGAAAAAATTCGAACTAATGCAAATAATTTATTGAAGTTTCGTTCCTGGCCCAGAAGACCTCTCAGTAAATAATTACCTTACATTTTCTGTCCAGTATCTTTGAAAAAAAGGTTGTATATGATATAGATTATGTATATATAATATTGTTCTAATTTAATTCATATTTAAAGTCTTATTTTCAGTGACAAAGTACATTAACTTTAATTAGTATGTTATGTATAAAAGGTTGATTAATTAGATGTATATTAGATAGTTTTAAATTTATACATACTGAATTTATTGTTAAAAATTTCTAAAATTGGACTGTTACAGCCGTATATGCATTTCCTATTATCCTTTGTTTTCACATTTTTGTTTTTACACAACTGACACTTTCCTCGAATTCTATCAGTATCTCCAGTAGCAGTTTTTATCATTTCACTATGGAATCGTGGCATAGCCAAGGGGGGGGTTAGGGGGGGGGTCACAACTTCCCCCCACCCTGAGGAATTTTTTGCCATACAAAATGTATATTCTTCACTCAGAGCCTTATTAATGCATGGGCAAATCAGGACTTTGCCTGGGGCCCTTAGTTTAAAATGCTGTTCGCAAATATTCTTTTTCATATCAAAATTTTATGAAAAGTAAGACAAAACTCATAGATGGGGCCCCCAAATTCATCAATGCCCGGGGCCCCTGTTGGTCATAATCAGGCCCTGTCTTCATTCTCTTATCACACACACCTGTACATATATGGGAATTGAAGTAGTCGTAACTCCCCCCCATGAAAAATTCCTGGCTACACCACTGTACGGAATCATAATTGTTATTTGTCTAATAACTAAAATAAGTAGTAGGAGATACTATTTCCTTGTGACTAATTTTAAATTGTGATATATTAATTTTTACAAAGAAAAGTTTTTTTTTTAAACTCGCTTCTAACAATGGCACTTCAGAAAGTAGCAAAAGACACAGTGGTGCTTTTATAATTTTGCATGAAACATTCCAAATACATTCCTCCGCCTCTTCCTACCCCTCCCCCCCTCTTAGTAAATTCTGTATTACTGATAAATATTGTGAAAAATAGGTAAAACATCAAATGAGAATTATATATGTTTAAATAATGTATCGAAACATCACCTTAAAGAAATATTACAGTAATACATATAGTAAGTCTGATTTCACATCATACATGTTTACTTATGTACACTTCAGCGATTCATTAGCATTCAAAAAGAATATTCCAAAATTAAATGAATTGGATAACAAAAACAATGAGAATGTCACTGTTAATTGTCTGATTATACTTTTTAAAATCAATTTTATTTTATCTCAGTAAGCTTTCATACATTTCATTTGAATTGAAAATATATTTTATAGAAAATTGGATAAACTTTTGGTCTATAGTTGATCAATTGAATTGCATAGCACAGTATTGGTGTCTTGCCGAAATTCTACATCATTCTATCTAACAAACCAGCTGTGCAACAAGTGAGAAGCATACGGTGCAGCCAAGATTAGTATTTTAGTGTAATCTTGATGCTCAACCCTTTTGGCCCTGTCATTCGTACAGAACAGATAATAAATAAAATGAGTTGTTGGCATAGTATTTTAACTATATAAAGGTCTGTGTTTTGCTAATTATTAAACAAGTAAAAAATATTCTTGAAATACACCAGGCTTTTCAAAGTTTATTTTTTGTAAAAAATATTTTAAGTCATTCGTTTTATAATATATGCTTGAAAACATAAAAATGCTTTACTTTTTTCACAAACATTAGTAATTTGTATGAAAAATAATCCAAGTGACATTTTGACTGTTTCTAATAGCTTTTGATTATCTGACTTGGCTCTCTATAGGTTTTGCATTGGTACTTTAACCTAACTGATGAATTTCATTTTTTCTTTGATTGCTGTAAAACAAGGCAACTTACACTTCGTGACCTTTAATGTTTAATATTAGTTCTTGACTACTTTGAAATTGATAGACCCTCATCAAGTTTCGATGCGAAAGACAAAAAATCAGTTTAATTGTTCAGTGAAATTATAAATATCTCTTTTTGTTCAATCATAAAAATTTCTTTCCCAATAAATAAACTATATATATGTGGCAGCACTATAATCCATCTTTATTTTCAGATGCTATTTTTCTCAGCATCTAAATGAGACTCATCTGATTTTAGTTCTATGTGGTAGTCTTATCATTTCCAAAGTCTCCCAAATATATATATATATATATATATACAGTGGAAGATCTTTATAACGTGATCCTCGAAATGCAAGGTTTTGCAATATGTAGAATTTTGCATTACATAGATCATTCACTTATATCATTAAACTTCCCTAGTTATGATTTGAACTAATGATGGCTTATATCCAGTTCCGAAATTCAGTTTTAAAATAGTGTTAAATGGAGAAAACTCTTCCTCCCCCTACTTCTCATAGACTGTTTAAAAGTACTTTACTGCTAAGTTGAGACATAAGCATATATTCGGGCAGACAGGGGGCATGTGCCCCCCAACTTTCTTTAGAAACCAGCTGTTATCGAGCCGTCCAGCTGTTATGCTCATAATGCATAATGCGTGCATCTGAGAATAGTTGTTTGTTCTAAGCTTGGCATGTTGTGGGATTTATCTGTCACAAAATTAATGCAGTAGGAAAGCAATTAAAAAAAATGCAGATTGTAGAAATTCCTTAATTGTGATTTGCTCTGTTTACTTCTGCAGTGTTAATGCGGTTTATGGAAGATGGCGGTTTATAGAATTGCGGTATATTGCTGTATATACTGTCTTCTACTGTATATACATATATATTTATATGAAACATTTTGACGTTGATTAGACAGGAGCAGGCAGCTTTGTCAGGGCACCGGCTTTCCCCCAGTTGTTGGGTTTTGTTGAGATGATGAGTGCCCACCCACTGCTCGAACTTGTAGTCGGGCCAAGAAAGGAAGTCTTGCAGTTTTACTTAATTTTATTTTAGCAGCTTTAGTACAGATTTAGGTGGCAGTTGACGTCACAAAGAAAGCTCTTCAGGCTGTGCTAACCCTTTTGTTAGCTTTTGAGGTCGTGTCACATGACTCGTGCACTTTGCATTAATTGTTCAATCCCAAATCTGGGCAGCGATTTTCACATGGATTGTTATGTATTTCAAGGTGCCATACTGACTGGACCGTTTATAAGATTACTAAGGAATTATAAGGGACAGAGTGGTAGTTACAGAATTAAGCAGTTTTAGTTAATGAATTTCTTTTGTTCTAAACTAAGCAGAAAAACTTTTAATACTTTGGAATTTTAACATGTTTTTGATTTTGTATGTTATGTATATACAGTAGGACCCATATTTAACGAGGAGCTCGGGACACAGAGAAATACTCATTAAATCCAGTCGCTTGCTGAATCCGAATTCATGTTAAAAGAACCTAAATATAATACAAGTTGAAAAAACTAAATATAATACATAAAAACAACTAACCTGAATGGTTTCGTGATAATATTTATTGAGAATTGAAAAAATATTTATCTAAAGTTGTCTGTTTCACTTGATAAAATTTAGTTTCATTTAACTTTCATCGTAAAACACTTAATGCATTAAATGTCACTTCATCTGTATTTTCCATACTTTCAAAAAAACTGATCAAGAGTTTTTAATGACTCTATGCCACAGGTATGCGTTGGTGTTTTAAGCACAGTTTCTTCTTCCGACTCACTATCATTTGCTTTTTCATGTTCCTTGGCTTTTATCACTCCTGCTACGATATCCTCAGTGCAGTCCATACCCAATGTTAAGACATCATCATCAATAATATTGTTCTTATTGATGCTTAAAACATCATTTAATTGCTCAATGTTCTTGTGTTGTAACCAGACTGAAAGTGGCGTGTCATCTTCATCATCAAATTCACCATCACTTCTGTCAACCCATCCATTTTTCCTGTAACAATTTCGGATGCAAGATTGCGCCACATTTTCCCAAGCATCTGTCATCAGGTATGTAGCATCAAGAACAGAAAATTTAAAATCCTGATTTTTATCCCTTCTCTCTAACATCATGAGAATCAATTGTTTTCTATAATGGGATTTGAAGCTGCAAATAACACCTTGGTCAAGAGGCTGTAACACTGAGGTTGAGTTAGACAGTAAAAAAACCAGTTTTATGTTTTGTAAATTACTGGCATGTGAGTTAGCAGAACAATTGTCAACGATGAGTGCAATCTTTCTTTTCTGTTTTTGAGGCTCCTTATCCCAGTCGTGAAAATAAGATAAAATAATTGCTGATCTCATCCATGCTTTTCTATTTGATTTGTAAGTCAGTGGATAGGCATTTTACTTCTTTAAAACATCTTGGATTTGCAGATTTACCGACAATAAAAAGTTTCTTTTTACCTTAGTCTGACATCTTGCAAAATACTAACACAGTTAGACTATTTTTCTGCAACTTACCGACCACACATTGTTTGATAAGGGGTTAGATTCTAAAAGACCCTGGCCGCTTTGGCATTATAAATGTTACCTTTGGCATAATTTTACATCAATCTTTCGATATGATATTCAGCCAATCTGTCCCGTCCTTGTTACTCACACTGGAGGCTTTGCCTATAATTTTTCCTGCACAAATGTTGTGACGCTGCTTGAAATGAAATGATGCAGTCATCCATTAGAGCATAAAAAATCTGTGTAACCTAACTGAGCTGCAAATTTTTCAGCTTGGATTTTAATTATGGGTCCAGTTATTGGCAAACGAGAATTCCGTTGCTGAACAAACCACTTTATCAGAGCTTCATCCAAGTCCTCTTTTTCACTCTTCTTATCCATTTGCTGTCAGTCACATTTGTTTCATAAGCTTTCATCAAGGACTCACTGTTTTTCAAAAGAGTTGACACAGTGGAAGATGAAAGTTCAAACTGTTTATATATTGCAACATTTTCCCCCTTTACTCAGACAGCACATAAGCTTAAATCAAGCTTGACATTTCTTTGAATTTGACATATTAATACAAGCTTGACAGTTCAATTCATCTTAAGCTTGCAACAAGCTTGGAGAAGTCATTTGAATCGCGATATTGAAAGTTTTAAAACGTGTGCTGCTTTTAAGCTTATATTATGCTTATTCCCCTATTAGTAGTCTCTAAATCACACATAACAT
This sequence comes from Cheiracanthium punctorium, assembly GCA_038373885.1. Taxonomy (NCBI): domain Eukaryota; kingdom Metazoa; phylum Arthropoda; class Arachnida; order Araneae; family Cheiracanthiidae; genus Cheiracanthium; species Cheiracanthium punctorium. The sequence goes on from JAWZYV010012006.1 coordinate 54,523, forward strand.
TATTTTAATTTTAATTTATCCCATGGAAAAATAAAAGAAACAGATCAACAGGCCAAATCAATAGTGGAAGATCGATAGCGTCGCTTTATGGTGGCACCCTCTATGGGCGATGTAGGGCGCTAATCTTCAGTTGTTTGCTGTGTACTACCAGTATTTAAATTTAGCTTCGTTCCTGTCACTCCTACAAATTGGCTTCGACCTTTTTTTTTTTTTCCAACCATTCTCGGATTTTTTTCAATCTCCTGTTTTGGAGGGTCACTCTGTTTCTTTATAACTTTAACATCATTTTCGATCAAGGCCTGCTTTTTTTAACATCTTTATGGTGTCAACTGAACAACCCGCTCAATGAAGTCCGTGTTTTTAACATGGGGGAGAGTGGGTCAGTTTTCCTTTCCTCTTCTTTTGATTTTTCGCAGCTTCGCTGCATTTTTATTTTTTTTTTTCGATCTGCCACGATTTAACATCTGCAGGCATTGTCCAACTTTACGAACTGTTTCCGATTTCTCCTTTTGGAGTTTTTTCTCATTTTTCAAAAGACACTCTTTAATGGCACGCTGGGGATAAAACCCCAGTTCGGTTTGGTTCGCCAGAAAATGGCGTGATAACGATTACAGTCACTTGAAACTTTAGTCATTCGAACGCAAGTCTGGTTGGCCGAGTGGGTAAGACGCTGTCTTCTTAATCTTTAGATAGCGAGTTTGAACCCAGCCATGAACGCCTAATGGAAACAGGTTAAAATAACTTGAAATTTCAGCGTAGAGAGGAAAATGCGTGGAAAAATAAAATATGTGGGCCGAGTTTGGCAACGGGCGCCCTGTGTATTTAGGAAATATTTTTTTTTGGAAAATTTTTTAAGCTTGAAATTAAACTTGCTATGTCAAGCTTAATGCAAGCTGGGCAAGTGTAAACTAGAACACTTGATTCAAGCTTGCATTAAGCTTACACGCTTGAAATTTTCAAGCTTAATTCAAGTTTATTGACTTGATAAATCAAGCTTGCTGCAAGTTTGATCCAAGTTTGCTGTGCTGTCTGGGTATCTAAAAGTTTTATAATTTCTACTTTTTCTCTTTTGGATAAAACTCTTTTCATCATTTTAAAGAAGCAGAATAAAAAAACACTCACTCAAAGACAGGTACACACCGAGAATGAGTTTTCGTACACCAGGCTCTTAAACCACATGAGCATTTTAAAGGTGCAATCTGGACCAACTGGTTTGATTGCATTGCGAATTCATTGGCCTTCTTTCATTTCCCGCCCTTTTCCCCAGCGTGTCTTCGGGCGGGTCAATTGTTGAAAATAGGTGAAGGGAAGAAAGAGTCTCCTCACATGATTAGCGGAAGCACTTGATGGTGCTCAGTGGAAGTGGAAAAGGAATGCGTTCTTTGAAAAGCACATAATGACCATGAAATTCCACCCTCTTTGGCGAAGGTAACCTCTAACCTGAGGTCCGGTTCTGAGAATGAAAGAATTTTCTCTTTTCTTCACAAAAGAAAAAGGGATAATTCTAAAGATACTGCATGTTTTTCATTTTTTTTTTAATTATTTGTCAGTCTTCCTGTAATTTTATCACACTTCAGTAATTATTTTCCTCATTAAATCCGAACACAGTAGAAGAAAATGCTTGCTAAAAGAGTATACTTTAATACATTTTTAATAACATTATTCCAATCAAAATGCTGCATTTTTCTCGTTAAATTCGGAATCTCGTTAAATGCGGGCTTGTTATAAGTGTGTCCGACTGTATATATGTATATATTCACCAGAATCTGCCATTTGGTTTGAGAATTCAACTGATAATTTTAGAGAAGAATTTATTTAGATTAATGACTTCGAAAGTATAAAGTAGAAGTTACCTTTAATGCATCATTTGGTATTAACCAATTGAATAAAACAAAGTATGTATGTTTAAATGTTGTATTAACTCATTTAATTTTTTAAACTATAATGCAAAATATGGACAAATTGTTAAATTGGATAAATGTTTGTCAATTATTGTTCTACTGATATCTGGAATATTGATATTAGAAAAAGTATGGGAAATATTATTTGTCTTGCTCTCTCATGTCTTATTTCTGATCTAATATTTAACTCCTATTTGCAATAAGTATTCTCATTATTTACTAAGTTGTATATTCTGTATTTAGAAAAAAGAGTGCATTAGAACCCCATAAAAAGTCCTCCACTCATATTTTCTCATCCCCCCCCCTTCTCCCAGTTGTCAGATGCACCTTGTGTAGGCTTGCCATAAAAAAAAAAAAAAAACTAACTTAGAAGAAAGAGTGCTTCATCATATTAATTTTTTAAAACAAAAACTTTAAAACCAAACTAATTTTTTCCTCCACAGATCACTAACTCTCCATTGCTTTTATGATGAATGAGTTATCAGATTTTAAAGATTTAGTTTGTGTAATGAAAAAAGGAAATGTAGTTTAAAAATATGTTCTGTAAATAAATTGGCAGGGTCAAAAAGTATTTGATGCTGCTTTTTATTATCCATTTTGATTGTTTATTAGTATATTGATGTGATTGCTTGAGTTTCTGTTAAAACACTAATATTTTTTTATTACTTTAAATAGCATTCTACACATCATCTTAATATGGTTGTGCTGTTGTCCTACTTCAACGATGTGGTTCAACATGTAGCAATTTGAAAGAATTAGGCTTTGCATTGATAAGGAACTTAACTTTATGACTATTTGACAGAATACTTAATTTGCCCTTTCAGTAATGTTTTATTATTATTGATTATGCTTAATAATTATCTCTTCTTTAATATTTTATAATAATTTAATAGAAACCATTCCTTTAAAACCTTGTTAATATACATACAGGGTGTTTCTAAGTCAATATCAGAATTTTAACACTTGCTAGTATTTATTACATAAAACTTTAAATAATAATTAATACATGAAATGAAAGAGCAACTCAAACAGCTATATTTACAAGCTTACAAATGTTCAATGTGAGCACCTTTCATCACACTGTGCACATCAATTCGGTAGCCCAGTTCTTCCCAAATTTTGTTTAGTGTTTGTGGTTTAATTGCTGCATCAGCTGCCTCAATCCTGTTTCTTAGGTCAGGTAGGTCAGCTGGTAGTGGAGTCACATAAACACAATCCTTTATGAACTTTCATAGTTAGAAATCACATGGCATGAGATCACGTGAGCATGGAGGCCATGCGAAACAAGCTCTGTCATTAGGCCCTTTTCAGCCAATCCAGCGTTCAGGTACAGTGCCGTCAACCAATTGCATATGCTGTTATGCCAGTGAGGCAGTGTACCGTCTTGCTGCCAAATGAAGTTATTTGGTTCGTCTTTTACCAATTAGCGAAATAGCCATAGTTGTTGAGCATATAGGAAGTACCAGCTACAGTTGGTTCTCCAAAAAAAAAAAAAAAAAAGGCCCATAAACTTTCTGCCAAGAAATGACACAAAAAACTTTCAATTTAGGGGAATCTCATTGTAATTGTACCATCTTGTGAGGATTTTCAGAGCCCAGATGTGCACATTATTATTGTTCACATGTCCACAATGTGAAATGTCGGTTCATCCCTGAAAACATCACAATCCAGAAAATCATCGTGCAACAACATTTCATTAGAAGTTGGCACGTAAACCATGGTCTGTAGGCTTTAGAACCTGTAATAACTGCAGCCAATAAGGACATAGTTGTAAGCATTTTTGTAAAACTTTCCAAACAGTCATCACTGGAATTGCTAATTCACGACTAGCCTTCTCAACTGATTTCATCAGGCTATGTGTGACTCTCACTCTTCAGAAACCCTTGATTATTTTGTACTCTTCCCTTTGCGAAGGCAGCCCATATTTTCAAACTGATTATACCATGTATGGTTGTTATTATCACTTGGGGATCACATCTGAACTTAATCTGGAATGTATGTTACACAGTAACTAAAAAGCTTTCTGTTCATTAGTCACCATTTTTGCTGCTATCGCTTTCTAGCACTTGTGCAAAGGTGCTAGGACACAGGCTTTCTAGTGCAATAGAGTACCAATAAACAGAACTGTTTGAGTTACTCATTCATTCCTCAATTGCTGAGTAGAGTTACGGCAATCCCTAGTGACTCTACTCAGCAGTTGAGGTGCATTCCCATTGTCAAACACATTCATACATTTATAGTTACTACTAAATCATCCATTAATTAGGATTTTAAGTTTTACGTAATAAATACTACAAAGTGTTAAAACCCTGATATTCTTTTAGAAACACACTGTATATTAGGATGTCCCTTATTTTCTAACTCTTAACTAACTAAAATTTTTAAATGCCTGCCCCCTAGTTCAGTTCCATTTGCTTCAAGATTAGCCCATACAAATTTTTGGGTCAATAAACATCTTTTAACAGGTGCCAACTTGAGAAACAATGTGAAGGATGAAAGCCATTATTGGGCTTTGTGGTAGCGATGCTTTTCTGATTGCTGTTAGTCTCTTGGTCTTTGTGCATTATTAGAAGCACTTGATAATAATACTTAACAGTTTTGTATTAATAAGTGATCAATTCATGGAATTCAACAAATTAAAATAAAGGAGATCTGGCTCAGGTTGGCATGAGTTAATTTCATCCTATTAGACTGAAACATTACATGCGAGTTAATTTGATTGAAAGGAACAATTTTAGGGGGCAAAAAATTTTTTTGACCCAAAATAAGGGACACCCTAGTAATGAGACAATGGAACTGCTATGTTTCTTCTCAGATGATCACGTGATCCTGACATAAGCTGTCAATCAGCAAGTATGTTTCTCTCTTGCCAAATGGACTGGGGCAGTTGCCTTTTTTAGACGACTACTGTCAAGATATGTAATTTAGCCCCTGCTAGTGTCCGTTCCGATTGTATTTAAGTCTGTCTTGTATGTTTACTTTGTTGAAGAGTAAATAAAATAAGTTTTAGTTCAAGGCCTCATCAATATTAAAATGCAGCAAAAAATGCTTCATATATATATATATATATATATATATATTAGGGTGTCCCTTATTTTGGGTCAATTTTTTTGCCTGCCTCCTAAAATTATTTCTTTTGATCTGATTAACGGACATGTAATGTTTCAGTCCAGTAGGATGAAATTAACCCCTGCCTACTTGAGCCAGAGTTAATTTCGTTTAATTTTTCGAATTCTATGAATTGATCATGTATCAATAATAAACTGTTAAATATTATCAAATGCGTCTAATAATGCACAAAGACCAAGAGACTAACAACAAACAGAAAAGCATTGCCACCACAAAGCCCAATAATGGCTTTCATCTTTTACATTCTCTCTCAAGTCGGCACCTGTTAAAAGATGTTTATCCACCCAAAAATTTGTATGGGCTAATCTTAAATGGAACCAAACTAGGGGGCGGGCATCAAAAAAAGTTAAAAGTTAGAAAATAAGGGATGCCCTAATATATATTCACTTTCTTTTTCACTGTGGGAGTTAGACTTTTATCTCCCTATTTCTTAGAAAATTAAATACAACAAATGTCTCCAAAGAATAATAATTGGAAATTAGTTTTAATTATTTATCTCACTCTGATAAAATGTTAGATTGAATTTAAATTCATAATAAATTAAGCTTGAAAATATTCCCTATTAGAAAGGGTTAAGGCTACTAAATTTAAAAAATCTTACTGTGTGAAGTTGTTATAAAAACTGTATTAAGCTTTCATTTTAATCATTAAACTAAGTAAAACAAATGACTGGTACTTCGAGCTTTTGCTAATAATCACAGTGATATGCATCAGCAAAAGGAGTTGGCCAAAACAATGGTTAGTGTTATACAAAATTATTTTAAGTTATTTATGTAATCTGGTTATATATATAATGAATATATATTGACTTTTATTTTTTATGTTGTTATGTACACATTTATCATTACCATTTACTTATTCATTCCGTTATTCATTTTGTTGTGATGTATATTTTGTGTTTATGGAGACTCTCTATTTTATATGGATAGTTTATTATTTTCTCAGTATATTGTGTTCTTATTCCAGAATGTTCAGTTATGTTGTTATGAGTTATGTTGTTATATCCAGAATATACAAAATTTATTTACTTTTGTTTTTAAATGTATACCAGAAAATATTTGGTTTGTTTTTAGTGAGTGTGTGTATGTGATCTCGTCAGTGAAATTTCTGTCTGGGAGAATACCGGTGATAATTTAAAAAAAAAAGGATTTATTTTAAGCTAATTGTGCAACATTTTGCAATTTTATTTCCCTGCAATAATTTTTAGATTTTGTTTTTGAATAAAATAAGTGCTGTTTTGTGAAATATGAGTTGATTAGAAAATATCTAGCTAACTTTTCATGGTATGGAAATAGAACTATATGCAAATATACAGAGTCTCCCAAAAGCACTGACCTAAGCTTTTATTCCTTAAATATTAATCATAGACTTATACTATAAATTGCAGTTATGTAAAAAAGTGCAACATTTTATGGTATTGATTAGTTTTCCAGAGATTAAATTTCAATAACTTCAAAATTTAAGTTTTTATATGCTACAGCCCCTCCCTGCACAAAAAAGTATTCCCAATTAGTAAGGTAGTGCCCCATACATTAGTTAGGTGATGTACAAAATTTCAGCCTTTCATCAAAATATGGCTCAGAGAGATATGAAAGTAAATATATGTTGACTTAAACTGCTTTTTACTGGCTGTCAAAGAGAAAAAAATCACACTGAAAGATTGCCTTTTAAGGGCTCTATACAAATTATGAAAGAAAACAATGATTGCATAAATACCTGACACTTTTGCTGGTATTGGTAGTGTATAGCCCCTTACCAACTTTATTTAAACATATCTCATTAAAAGTATCATCAAATTAAATGAATTACTGCAATTTCTAAATTGCAGTTGCTAAATATTTAATCACTACTTTTAATTGTTTTAATGTCCAATTATTTTATTTTTTATATGCACATTCCAAAATATGGATGTATATCATAGAAATCTGAATAAATGCATCATGAGATATAGGATTCAAAAAAAGAAAAGAAAAGCTAGCTGAAGAATCAAGAAACATAATACATACATACCTTCCTTCCTAACTTTATACCTGTAACGTATTTATTTGAACGACGTCATCACATCAGTCAATCATTATAAAAGCCAACTTCTCTTACTAGCTGTAATGTCAAAAATGATGCATCTTATCGACCTCCTAAAAAAAATCTACTCTGCATTGACCTAACTTCACTTACTATCTACCCAGCCATTTAGCTAGTGATGATTGGCAATCCCAGTGACTCTACTCAGCAGTTGAGGTGCATTCCCATTGTCAAACACATTCATACATTTATAGTTACTACTACCTTTATTGTAAAACAGTATCTAGAAATAGTTACAAAAAATTCAGTTAACACTAATATTTAAGCTAAAAGGGTCGGAGTTTGGGAGGGAGGGGGGGGGGGTATGCAGCTTATGAAGGTAATTAATACATTTTTCGGTTTTTATAATGTTTGTAGTTATTCTAGGAAATAATTTGGCTTATAAATAAAAATAAATAATCAGGAATTGCAAAATAATTCTTAAGCAGTATTGATTTGTAATTAAATTCTTCTTAAATAGTACGATGACATGCAATAACAAGAAATATCAGAAGTCTATTAAATACCTGAATGGGTGATCTTGAATTTAAGAATTGCATCCTTCAACCAATGACACAACTACATAGGGATTAAGATGTTTCAGGAGGGGGGACAGTATAGCAAACTTAGAGGTCTTCATCTGTTATTTTTGCTACTGAAAGTTGGAATTTTCTCAGTGGGAAGGAATAACACTGTCCCCCTCCCCTCAGTCCTCATACAGTTATGCCAATGTCTACAATAGAGTATGAAGAAGCAATTGTCTACATAATATAATCAACTTTATTTCCTTTTTTAAGCTTGAATTGTCATGTTTGCATTCAAACTCTTTTTCAAACTTCAATCATAGAGAGGTGTGTTGGATCATTAAAAATTAGACCACGGATTAAGATATGAAAAGGATTATTTATTTCTTAAAATTAGCGGGCAGAGGTACATATTTTTGAGTTTAAATCTACATATTTCAATATGGATCTTTCACTTAATGTGTAGTTTTGAAATATGTGGTGTCTTGAACTTAGTTTTCTACTTACTGTATTCTTTGTAAAATATCTTATAAACATAACTTACTAAGGGCAAGAGAATGTAAGTGACCCCTCCCACACCTCCTTAAACTCTAGAACATTGAGATATCATGTATTTGAAAATAGTATTTTCTACAATAAGAAACATTTTCCCCCACCAGCTTGTATGCCAATTTACTGCAATGATGTTATGCTACCCTAATGGAATTTTTGTGGTCAAATCCTTGGAAAGCATTTGCTAAAAACCAAGGTTTTAAAAAATTGTGACTTAAAAAACTACATTTTTTATCAAATTTAGGCTTATTCAATCACACACCAATCATCAACCCCTCTGCATGTTAAAGTAGTGAATGGAAGTAATAAAATAACGAAATTGCAGTAGTAAATTAATATAGTTTAGCTTTCTTTGTAATAACATTCCGGTGGATTAACGTAAGATCAATCTGCAGCAGCAAAGGAGTGGCTAAAATAAAAATATGCTATGTTAATTTTTAGTAATAAAACATTCGTCTAAAATCAGCAGAAAATGAAACTAATTTGGATATCTGACACATCTCCAATTAGCATTCTATTATTTTTCTTCAATTTGAATATTTTTTTTACGCATATTGATCTGTTACCATCTTAGCGCTTTTTTGAATTTGAAAACTTTTGAACTCTAATAACAAAATCGGATGCAATCCAGTGCTAAAAATTGAGAAAATTACTAAAAGAATCAAAAATTTTCCATCAAAACTTTTATGTCTTTTGTATGTGAGCATTTACACATTTGTTGGAAATTTGACTGTGTAGTGTTGTTTCTAACATTAATTAAAAAAACATATAAAAAAGAATGATTGTTAATTGACAGAATTATGTAAGCCATGACATCAATCAGAAGCTGATTTCTGACCACCACTAAATGTATTTGTGTTCTTTGAATAATTTGTGCATTTTTTTCTGGGAGGTTGACATTTAGAAATCTGAGAGCCTCTCAGGGTCATCTTTTAACTCTCTGAGCTTTAAAAGCATCAACTATGTAAGTTTGCCAAATTTTATAATATTATCTACAAACCTTTCAGTTAATATATATATGTGTATATATATATAATAAGTAGCAGAAAAAAAAAAACAGAATTAACCTTAGAGTGCATACTGTTGCCAATTAGCTACACTCACATTTTTCCATAATAAAAAGGAAATTTTGTAGTTTTTGTCTGAAATATGCATTTAAAATAAATATAAGACCACGCTGAAATAATTTTAGTTTTTAAAAGTGTATAGTAACATTACTTTTAGAGCAAACAAGCATGAATTCACAGCACGTGCATCCAGTTCACTGAACCAATTTTTGTCCGCATTTTTGATTGCTTCTAATTTTCATTGCTAAATGAAAATGAATACAAAACTATTAAAAATAGTAGTATTACGATTAAATAATGTAGAATCAGGCTATATTACTTTCTTTTGTTTTATGAGATCTATAGAGTGCGCACTTTAATTTTTCGGATTTGAATATTTTTCATGATTTTTCTGGGAAACTACAAGCTGAAATTTTTTAAAAATATTTTTCCAAGCATAAGTAAGCCAAAACAAAGCTACAATTTTATTTTCAGCCATTTAAAAAAAATCATGCGTTGTAGGGTTAAGTATATAAAAACTAGCTAGAATTAGACACGTTTTGAACATTTGGTAGCCAGCCATATTTGCTGTGGTCTAACAAATTTTTCTGAATAATTTTTATTTACAAATACACATATTCTTGGGTATTTGCACAGCTCTTAGGTAAGTTTTTATTGGGAAAGTCTGTAAAATTATGTTAACTTTGTTTTCTTATGTGGAACTCTTTTTTTTTTAATTATTTTAAAACATGCTTTTCCCTATAATTTTTCATTAAATATTAATTTTTAGTACATTTAAACAGTTTCTTCATTTCAAACAAGAACACTTTGAAGTTCAATAACACAAATAATTATTAATATATACAGTGAAACCTGTATAAAACGGAATGCGATGGGACCAACAAATTTTCCGTCCTAGACAGGTTTCCGTTTTGTAGAGGAACCCACTTTTAAATAAATAAATAAATAAAATAGAGAGATCGATCAAATTTCGCTTACCTTTTAAAAGAGGAAAATCCTCATAAAGAAGATAGCTTTTAATTAAATGAATGAAAATTTATTATAAGCATAATTTCAGAAAAAGAGAAAAAAAAACTAATTTTAATTATTTTTCAAATAATCAAAAATCATTTCTTGCACTAACGGTGCACGCGCAATGCGATTTTCTACAGTGATTCTTACATTATGTACAATATTTGGCAGTTCCGTTTAGCCTTTGAAAGCAGAAAATTCATGCAAGTTCCTTATGCGACACATTGCTTCGGGATACGAGTGTATTGCAAGATTCGGTGACTTGCTCTTCTTCCTCACTGCTGTTATTATTATTAATTGTATTGTTTAAAAGAAGTTTTTCAACTTAACCAAATGGTGTTCCTGTGGCTAATTTGTCATCTGTCACAAAATCTAAGGCATTCAGTTTAATTTCACTTCTAGCATTGTTTGTAAAGCTTCAATTTCTGAATTGCATGAATTTTCATTGACTCTTCTTTCCCCTGAAAAATTTGCTTTCACAAAACAGAGCCTTGTGACTTTTTGCCATGCTTTTCCTAGCCACAATACAGCGTCGAGAACATTTATAGATTTAGTTAACTGTGAAGGACTGGATGCACTTTTCATGTTCGCTAACAACGATTGCATCATTTGACTTTTGTAGTTTGTCTTTATGTTGCGAATTATGCCTTGATCTATAGGCTGGGTAACACTAGTAGTGTTCGCTGGAAACCAGGCCAGTTTTACATTTGAAAGTTCTATATGCGGATGATAAGTTGCATTATCTAGAAATAATAGAACATTCCTTTTCTGCTTTTTCATTCTAGAATTGAAACCAACTAACCACTCTTCCATAATTTTTGCGGTCATCCAAGCTTTTCTGTTCGACCTCCACTCAATTGGGAGATTTTTCAGTGCAAGATTTTTAAAACAGGGAGGTTTGGTTACTTTTCCGATGACCAACGGTTTTTTTTTTTCTCCGGTCATAAATGCACAAACAAATACCGTCAGGCGTTCGTTAGATTTCTTTCCACCTACACAGCTTTCGTTTTTCAAGCACAAAGTTTTGCCTGGTAAAGCTCGGAAGAATAAGCCCGTTTCATCACCATTAGCAATGTCTTTCAAATTGTAATCTTCGATTAATTTTAGCAATTTTTCTTCCCAGTCATTCACAGTTTCTGGATCAACATCAGCAGCCTCACCACAAATTTCTTTGAATTTTATCGCATGCCTTTTCCTAAAACTCTCTAGCCATCCATTTGAAATGAAAATCATCTTTCCCAAAGTCTTTTAGAAATTTGTTTAGCTTGTGCCATAGGTCCAGATATGGGTAAATTTCGGGATCTGGCATCAACAAACCATTTCATTGACTTCTTCATTTCAAGTCAGCCATTTCACCACGTTTTTTTTTTTTTTTTTTTTTTTTTTGAGAAATAGCTATGAACATGAGAACACAAATGCACTTTAGAATTGGTGCATTTCTGTTTTCATCCAAACACCCATCCTGTATTTCTTCTCCTCCCTATTAGGGGATTCATCTTGGATTCTTCTTTGTTGTCAGCTTGCCAATAATTCGCGCTAAAGATAGTACATTCCGTCTTGAAAGGTTTAAAATAGACAAACATGGAGTTCGTTTCCATGTTAAGCAGTTTCCGTTTCTTACAGATTAACATATATTGATAAACATTTACTGGGACTAACTGTTTTTTCCAGTTAAGATAGGTTTCCGTTTCATACAGGGTCCGTCTTAGACAGGTTTTACTGTAAATCTTCCAAATATTTTATTATTTTTTTTAATCATGAAAAGTACCAAAAACTTTCAGACCTCAAAGTGTTAAATGTATATCTCAATTATTTATATTTCTTTTAAAAGTAATATATTTTCATTAAAACTGTTTTTTTTTTTTTTCTGCTAAAGGCATTCTGTATACGAATGTATATTGTACTTTTCTGTGTTAATGAAATGTGATTCCTGTGTGATAGACTTGCAATATTTGTATGCTTGTGTAATTTTGCTGCATTCTAGTCAAAAATTTAAAAAATAGCTGTTTAACTCTTAAATTACTGTAAAATACCTGCATCTTAGATAATGATGCGTACTATAATATAGTGACATTATATTGTTATTAGTATGTCTTCTGAAGAATATGATGTTTTTAAATAGTTGTCTGAAAATGAACATTTGTAACATTATGTAAGCATGATTGTTTAACTGTCAAATCATTTATCTATCTGAATTACAATTTCGTGTACTTTTTTTAAAAAATGAGACAGAATTTTCGTGTAGTGATATGCATGTTATTTTTAATAAAATAATTTTGAATTTTTTTTTGCTTTACATTTAGTTGTCATGAATCTCATTTATTAGTTTTGATGACTACCATAATTTCTAGGAATGAAAGAGAGGCTAGACTGGATATTTCCTATTACACATTAGGATATTGTGAGATGAGGCAGACCTTCATCTCTCAGCCATCTTTTAAAAATTCTCTTTTTAGCTGAAGATTTGCCAAAATGAATTATTTCCACATCTACCTCATTTCTTCGACAAGTAAAAGAAAATAATAATAATTATTATTGATGTTAAAAGACGAGTTACATTTTTAAACATGTTAAACTTAAGGTGTCACTAAAGTCTCGGATTTTAATGGGTCTGAGTATTTTGGTTCTATAAAGGAGTTTACTCTGTAAACAAGAGAATCGTGACTGAGCTTAATAGTATATGTGTTTCCAACAGACAAATAAATATTTTAAAACACTTCTTAATTTTTATTAACGTCATACATAAAATACCAATATTATAAAGTAACAACGTAAATTTGAATCATTTGATTGAACGGAAATAAACGAATGCAGTCCATAGTTTAAAAATGCGCAACCACATTTCCGTGTTCTGAAATCAAATGATGTCATAATTTCAAATAGAAATATAAAACAAAGTATAAATATTGATTGCCGCATACATTAGTCATCGACGACTGTGTTATTTGCCACATGATAAATAATACTACTATAAACACACTGAAAGAAAATTCAATCAAGACAGTCTGACTTCATGAGAAAATAACTAAATTATTAATCCACTTGACATGTGAGAAAACAGGTTCACTTCTTAATTAAATTCCCCTTTTTTAGGTAAACTTAATTTATTTAGCATAACAATTTTCTATTGTGTAATGATAAAAACATGTCTTTAACAACAGAAGTACTTTATCATTACAAGGTGTTGAATAACAGACAAAAATACAATGAAAAGTAGGTCTCTTAACTTGGACATACCCCAAATTTTCCCATTGAAAAGTGATATCATCAGTAGGTATATCCGATGAAAATATCTCATTAATGGTTAGAGATACATACTGATGACACCAGTTTATTTATTTATTTTCTGTATTGTGGAAACCCTAAACGGAGGATTTTCCTTTGGGTTTCTATAAAACTCAAATTGCATAAATAAAATTGCCTGTTTACAGAGAAATTGATGGAGAGTGGAAAAGTTTTCGTTATAAATGATGAGTGTGTACAATTGTTATTTGTATTTTGTAAAAAAGTACTTCAAATTATAATGTAAAGCAGATACAATTTGTTTTTAAGTTAAAAAAAAATAGTTAGCAAGAAATTAACATTATCAGATTTTACACCTTTTGCCTCATCATACAGAGGTTATACAAGTTGATTCACTCAGGCATTCTAACTTTGAAAAAAAAATCTTTAAAACTGAGTTTGATAATGAATACATGCTGCTAAATATTTTTCCGTTATTTTGCTAGTGATAACTTTCTAAGAAATTTTTTTCGTGTATGGGTGTGAATTGTAAAGAGGGTAAACTGAATAAATCTACTCTTGAAACTATCCCTCTTCCAATGTTGTAATGCAGTGACTTCATTAATACTTTTTGCTTACGTATTAAACAAGTCATAAACTGCACTCAATTCACTAATTAATGTCTAAGTTCCGGAGTTCGACGAGGATTTTGTTGATGGATATTTAAATGTTACCTTCTGCAAAATTGACTTACTTTGGTTGCTCCCAGCATTTTACATCCTGTTACTACACTTTTTTAAAAAATATCTACCTTTTCTTTAATTTTTATAAAATAATAAAATAAATAATGACCCGTGAAAAACCTTTTAAAATATAATTTAAAAAATTTGTTATTGTTGCATTATCATAATTAATTGGAAAAGCATTTTTCATCATGTACTGTGGCCTAGATTGCAGTTCAAATAGCTATTATTGTTTTCCTCCCTTTTACCTGAAAATAAAATTCTAATAAAAATGTCCTTTCCATCTCCTTAGCAGTTACAGATATATATGAAAATGTGTCAAAAAAAAAAAAATTGTATTCCAATTTCAACTTGAACTGTTTAATTTTTAAAAAGGCTATTTTCAAGCTGATATTAAAATACTTTATAAAACTTTTCAATTTGTAGGTAATTTCTTGAATCAACCTGTGAGAAATGTAGTACACAAGCCTTGTCACTTTTCTCGGCAACAGTAGAGTTCAGTTGGAGAGGAATCTTAGGCATCTTATCTTATAAAGATGAGATTTAATGCTAGCGAATATGCAATAATAACCCTATACGCTGTCTGAGGTCTTATGGTAAAAAAAAAACAAAAAATTATGCATGCTTAAAAACCTTGATTTTCGTAGCACTTTCTTCGTCCCGTATTTAAATTGCAATTTTGCTCATGCATGTGTTTGCTGGTCATTCTCTGTTCTCTAGTCTGAAAATGACCTTCCTATTAGGACCAAGGGAATGTTTTTTTTTTTTAAATCTCCCTTTCTGATATATTAGGACACTAGGTTACATGAGTAGATATATTGTCGTTGTACTCTTGTTATACTTAATGACATTTGAATTGAAAGCTTTTAATATGCGTCTGTGACTACAATATAATTTATAAGAAAAAAAAGAAACTGCATAATTTTAAAATTTTAGCGCGAAGCTAGTGAAATTTTTCTGTTTTCATTTATTTTCTGTATTACAAACTAAAACTAGAATTACCTGCTCTGTGTGGAAAAAAATAAATAGGTAAATTTAATCATACATTGTCATTAGGTTTCAAGGTATAGAGCGCTTCAGTATTTGGTGTATACTTTTTTTGACAAAATGGATTTAGAGCAAGTATTACCATAATCCTTTTTACTAGATTTAATGTCCTTTTTTAAATGCATTAAATTCATAGTGTATAATTTATGCTTTAGCGATTCCTCTCCAGGTATTAAAAGACCCAGTGATCAAATGAACACAAAATAATGGTGAATCACAACTTGCGCAATTTCTTCAATAACTTCGCACTAGTTGAACAATAGGTCCTTATAGTATAAAAGCAAATAACACAGAGTGACTCTGCAATTTGTTGTAGTCCTCACAACAGTTGCCCGATCAGCACGAGTGAAATTCGATTTCACCAACTCGAAATATTTTCCATCTGCCAGAGTCATGCATTTAAGTCGCAGACATTTAACTCGGACCAAATCGATAGCCTTGCTTGAACGATCACTGAAACGTAAGGTGTCTGCGTCCCATCGTATTTCCAGTCTTTCTAGGCCGGAAGAGCAGTTGTTAGCTATCGATTCCATTAGGGAGTCTACGTGTATTTTCTGACTAATTTTAGGACAGCAGTCTTCGGGCATTCCCATGATAAGTATCCTGAAATTGAAAGAATTTTCTTTATAAAATTGTATTAGTTTCAACACACGTGCTAGTCATAAGTAAAGGAGCTTTGGTATCTGCCGATGTATGTGCGCTTTTTTTCGTTTGGCGCCTAGAACGTTCGATTCTGGCACGCTGACTAAAGATAACAAGATATAGCTGTTGCTGAAAAAAATAACATTATAATTTTAGTTATTTTGTCTTTTCTTCTTTTTCATGCACTTTATGTTCTCGCATGCTCAATTTTCATTAGACAACTGTAGTTCTTTTATAATCGGAAAGCCCTTAGAATGTTTTTTCAAATGAATTTTGTTTGAACATCGTAAATTAAAAAAAATTGTTATTGTTGCATTATCATAATTAATTGGAAAATCATTTTTCATCATGCATCCTATTTTTCATTTTATTTTGCTATCGATTTTATATATATATATATCAGGGCCTTCAATAGAGAAGGCCCTGTATATATCCTTGTAAAATTTCAAGTTTTAGCGACTAAAATATTAAACCTGGAAGACAATTTATTTCTCAATCAATATATATATA
Organism: Cheiracanthium punctorium; assembly: GCA_038373885.1. Taxonomy (NCBI): domain Eukaryota; kingdom Metazoa; phylum Arthropoda; class Arachnida; order Araneae; family Cheiracanthiidae; genus Cheiracanthium; species Cheiracanthium punctorium. The sequence continues at coordinate 70,932 of JAWZYV010012006.1, forward strand.
TATATATATATATATATTAATAATATGACGTAATCAAGGCCTTAGCGGGGAGGTATCATGGTAGCTTGATACTCCCACGAAATTTTAGTCAATGCATTAGTACTTTTTTATTTGCTTTGACTCTGGAGATCTATTATAGGTGAAAATATTTCAGCGCTGCATATTCCCCCCCCCCCTCTCCCGAAATTCTTTTCCGGCTACGGGCTTGGACGAAATGCACATTTCCTCTGATGTTTGAAGAAAAATGATAATGAATAATATTTAATATTTGTTTTCCATTTTCTAAAACGAAGACAATCAGATTTCTTGCACGCTAGCTGCTGCTCTGACCTTTAACCTGTCTTTCGCAGAGCCCCTTAAAAAGTCCTCCGACTAAAGCAACCACCTCTGATAGTCAGATACCCCTCGTGTTGCTTGCTGTAACACAAAATAAAGCAAACTCTTACACAGAGCAATGTTTTCGGCCGACCACGAAAAAAATTTTCTTGCACTCCTCCAGGGTGTGACTGAGTAGTATCAGGGCCGGCTCAAGGGGGGGTGCAAATGTAGGCGATCGACTAAGGCCCCGCACTAAAAGAGGCCCCGCAGTTGACCCTTTTTTCAATCACATTAAGAGAGGAAGTTTGAGATTCCAGTTTTTATGCAATTTCATTTGAACGAAACAGTAATTTTAAGGTGGTTTTCACCGTGCTGGGCAAGGGGAAGCACCTACACTCTTTACCTAAGCCCTCCTTGGCAGCATAAGAATCGAAAGAATCTATGGCCGTCTTTCATAAAAATATGCACAGCTGCGGAAAAAAAAGTCCCACTTGTACTTTTTTCGGCCGTCGTTCGTCGTACAGCAAAGTTACAGATACCAATCGTTTACGATTGACGCACACTTTAATTTGCTATGCATACAAAATGCATAGGGGACCATCTACATATTAAAATTCGCACCAACTTTTTTTTTTCTCAATAGCAACCCCTAGATTTCACTTCATATTTCAAAAATTTAGCTAATTTTAACCCCGGACAACAATTTTCAATAAATTTGGACAGAAAATGAGTGGGTTATGAGAACCCAAAATCCCCCTCCCCATACGTTAAAATATTTTTTCATACTTCAATTCATATCTCATATAATATTGGTAGTAAGAAGCTGATTTTTATTCGTACTATTAGAACTAAACGACCCAAACATAATTTAATGTTATTATGATTTTTAATAAATTATTAATATGAATTATGAATTATTAAATTAATATTCAAAAAATTTATTAATAGCGACCTAGCCAAATTTCGATGGAAATAGATGCAGAAATTAATATTACATGGCTGTGCAAAATTTCAAATTTTTACGTTCAGTAGTTTAATTTATATTAAATAAAATGTGTTGTTTTTATGAGTTAAGGGACCATGTATAAATTTATTAAGTGAAAATTTTTTGAAAATTGCATAAAATAAACGTAAATTAGATTTATTTTGTGCAAAAACACAAGATACCAGTATTAAAAATATCAAATTTTGAAGCAAATAAATTAGAGATTTTACAGTTTGATGGGGATCCTATAAAGCGTGTATTGTTGCGTCCGCTACCATATTCCCCAAATAAAATATTTTCCAGCTATAGAATTAGATGCAGTAGATGTATGTCTTCTAATACAATGTCCTATTTCTGAAAAACTAACATCCTCAACTTTCGAGGCCTGAATGTGACCTTTTTTATTATCTGAAACATTAGGTCTTTGGACTTCCCCATACTTTATCAAACATTCAAAATCATGTTTTTCGGTAAAAAATTTTGATCTAACTATAAATTAAAATACCACCAAAAGTCTTAAGAATATTGCACATTGCAGGCGATAGTATTAAATGAAGAAAGTGAAATAACAAGCACGGTGATAATATTGGGTCGGCAAAAAGTAATTGCGTTTTTTACATGAAATTCAAACAAATAAATTTTCTACCAGGAAATCATTCTTCAAGTTCGACCATAGCTGAGTAATATTCAAGCTTGTAGTCAGAAGAGCAGAGAGCAGCCTCTTAACTCCTGCCAACATTTCACCTGTCTAAAAGAACCATCAACGGAAATACTCAATAACAATTTCAAAATTACAAAGATTTTCAAAATCGTGAGCAGTCATTTTGCATTTTTCCCTTAAATCATGTGAACGAACCAAGGAAGTTATGAACTCAATTTTGGTCATTTGGACAACAGACTAAATATTCTATTCTACCCTTGATATTCTCAGAACAAAAAACTTTAAGAGAGATGGAAACAATATTTTCCTTGAAATAATATTAATTTCCTTTAATTCTCGCGAGCGAAATTAATGAAAAGCGAAAAGTTCGGAACTTACAAATAGCGTTTTTCAATTTGCAAAAAGTCCCTTAAAAACGCGCAATAATTAATTCGCAATATCTCCGGAAATTATCGTAGAAAATTGGTGAAAATTTATATTTAGGGTAATTTGAAGGTTTTCTTTCGTTTAATAAAGTCAAAATATGGCGTTACCATTGAGAAAAACGAAGTTGATTCAGAATTAAATATGAAGACGGCCCCCTATGCAAATTAAATTAATTGTAAATTAAAGTACGCGTTATTTGCAAACGAATGGTATATATAACTTTGCTGTACGACGAACGACGGCGAAATAAAGAGCAAGTGGGACTTTTTTTTCCGCAGCTGTACATAGTGAATGTTAAAAAATTTTTGATGATTTTCTTTTTCTTAGAGCGATATTTTCCGGTTTCCATGCCCCATTAGCATGTAAATTGACGAACGGAATGAGGATTACCGTGGATTGTCCTCCTCTAGAATAACATTAATGGGTCCAAGTTAGGGCATTTCATTTATCTCCTTTAATGCTGAACTAATGCGACTATAAAGTTTTATTCATGGAGCAAACAACTGGGGATGGCTGGCTGCAAAATGTAAAAAGGACTCTCTTCTTGTATAAAAACTGTAAATCTGTCTCATCTTGCATCCATCCTGACACAGCACTAGTTGAAATGGTAAAAAATTAAACGAAATTGTACTGTACTGCCAGAGGCGTAGCGTACAAACAGAATCTCCCCTCCCCCAAGTATTTACAAGCAACGATTTTTCCCATAAATGGGATGGGAATATTTGACGCCGTATCTCGCACCCATAAGTACCGAACTGGTTAAACACAATAACACAAAATAACACAACGGAAAATAATACACAAGCAACAATTAGCTTAGAGAAAATTCTATTTAGAATTTCCCTTGATTCTAATATAAATGAAGACTTCTCAAACTCAGAAGCGCTACATCGTATACTGTTCCTCTGTAACTTTAGAGTAGAGGTCTGCGCCGCCGAGGTCTAGGCCTGCGCGCCGGCGAATAACGCTGATTTTACACAGCTGCGTACAATCGGCTTCAAAACTGTTTTAAAAATTGTACCTAAACCTTCAACATTTGATTGCTTTAAAGCAAATAATGTATCAATTGTATATTGATAACTAAATGTATCGTGAATGTGCTATATAAATAACATAAACCTATCCGATTTTCATAAAATCTATTGTTTCAGTTTTGCAGTAGAAGTATTTTAAAACTGTAACACAACGGCAAGCCTATACTCTGGAGCTCCACCAGTGGCCGAGCGCATAGCACTCTGAACCGGAAGATGGAAGGTGCCTGGTTCAATACCTGGTCTCGTCTACCGACTTAACCATTCGTAGTTTTCCGTGGTTTCCTCCGAAATTTAGAGTAGATACGGAATAGGACCCCTTAGAAAAACCCCCACGGAGGGTCCCCAATACAGATGAGTTCGTGCTCATTTTTTAAAGTCGAGCCCAAGGACTTTTAATTCGAGCCCGCCCGAGCGATATTATTTAAGTCGGAGCCCGAGCCCGAAATTTCAGCTAATAGATAAATAAAAGTCAATTACTTCATCGGTAGAATATCATAAATTTTGCCGTTTGTGTAAATCAAAGATAAATATAATTGAGCCCGTCCGAGCCCGAACACAATCGGGTTCTATACACCCCACCCCACGGCCTAGAGCCCACGTGTTGCTAATTGGCCGTAATCGCACAACATCATACTCTAGACTAATATTCATTAAAATTGTCTTAAAAATATCTCATTTTAGCGCCAATTTATGCATACGTGTGTGTTTGTGTACGCATACTCCCATTTTCATTATGCTCTTTTTAAAAATATTTCCCACGTCGCGGCTCGCTGCAGCCGCAAATTTCCGTGCGGCGCAGACCTCTATTTTAGAGACATAACCACACCCTCTGTTGTGACCAGAGCACGATCAAGGCAGGACGATCAAGGGTCCTGGGCAAATGAAAATAAACTGCATCCTTCCCCAGAACCACAGGGAAAGTTTTGATTTTCATATTCAGAAAAGTTTTAAATATATATTTTCTTTTTTAACGCTACTGAATTGGAATTTAAAAATTAAGATGAATGAAGAACGCCGGCATTCGAAATACAAAGGAAGTTCATTAAATAACGAAAAGCCATGCGCACCTGAGAAAACATCCGTTACAACTCCGGCTCATTATTTTTGAATACAAATTTTAATTAAATTTTCACCAATATAATGTGTACTGAGCAAAAAGTACGCAGTAAAAGGGAAGGAGAGCAAAGTCGAACACATATGCAGAGTGAGTGCATCTGAAGGGGTGGGGGGGGGTGCGTTTTTCGGATTTATACGTTTCCCTTTCTATTAAGATATTAACTTTTTTAATAAGTTGATTGATACTTTTCATTCCAAGTTGGAAAATAGTTAATTTTTAGATGCAGCAGTTATAAATCACAGGTAGTAATTAAAAATACTAGTAAGAGGTTTTTTTTTTTCCTGCTGTCATGTTTGTTTTGAATAATGATATATTAATTTTTTAACATTTTGCACGTGCTATCGGATTCAACTCCGACCGAGCTTCTTAGATGGTTGTGATACATCCCGAGAAAAGCCGACAAATAAAGCTATATGTACTAGCATTGCTGGTAGTAACTTACATACGAGATGATAGAAAAGAGGCCCCACTCTTCCGATTCGCCTGGGGCCCCGCATACACCTCGGGCCGGCTCTGGTAGTATGGACGGTTCTGAGCTGTTTGGGACGGTAATGATTGCTTTCCTCTAGAAAATTTCGGGTATTTTCAATTATTAAGTCGCAAACTTAATATTTTTTCTTACTCTTCATTTATGTTATGGGACTAGAATGTTTTATGCTATTTTAAAATTTCTTTTACTTTTAAATTATTACTTTAGGAATTAAAGGCAATTTGTAATCAATTATTATATTTTTATGGTCTAGATGCTGTGTTATGATTTATTTAATTATTAATTTTTAAACAGCGGGACTTAAATGTTCTTATTATTAATATTTTACTTTTACGATAACTGGACTTGGCGAGGTTTTGAGATTATTTCTTTAAAGGATTTAGCATTAATTTTGATTAGCAGATTATTATTATTTTGTAGCCACGTCACATACAGTTTATAAAGACTTGCACGTGTATGTAGACTAATACTTAAAAAATTCGTATATAATTTATGCAAGAGTGGTTGTAAATATAAGCTACGGGACTAGATTAGCAAACATCAGCTGCCTTTTTTTTCTCCTAGTTATGTCCATATACCTAAGCTAATACTCCTGGGCTATTCAGCTAGTTCATTATATCACGCCTGCCACCCACTATTGATGCAGCATGTTCCCATTTCTACCGTATATATTCACAAATCAAGATGCGGTTCAGAAATTGTCTTGACCTCAAAAACTGGGAATGGAAAGAATCAGACTCATCCCTTTCTCCAGTTCATGAAACCAGTCCCTCGGAAAAAACAATAATCCTGATTTCATGCGGCTGTACTCAAAATTGCTAAAGGAAATAGAGGTCTGTGAAGGCTGTCGCACAGTAATGTGCACCTGTCGTGGCCACAGCTGTACTAGCACGATTCCCTCAGATTTAACGGAATATTTAGATTTTTTTTTTTCAATTCCTATACTATTAGTTGACACTCTCCCTATATATATTTATATATCTTGTTCAAATTTTCAATCCTTAATACAATACTTTTTCTTCATCCACTCAAGTCCAAATACATTTTTAAAAACTTGTAGTGGATGACACTTGATGTTAATACAGTTTTTTAAATAAAAAGTTACTAAAATAAAATTTCTCTTTGTTGACCTAAGTAGGAATTGACTTAATTTTTTTTTATATTACTTGTGTGTTAGACATTATGCTCTAACATCTTATACAACATCGGGATACGCAGCTAGTACTAAATATTATTTTCGATAAATGAAGATTGTTTTTCGCATGTATTTAATATAAAAAATAATTCTAAAAAAAACCTCTAAAATTTTATTGAATTTCAACTCTATAGATTTATTATTACTTTTATGCTTCTTTTAGACTGTAGATACGGGTGCGAGACAAAGCTTTGCAGTTGCTATAAGAACAGCCATTTTTCTCGGCTCGGAGCCATGTCTATTTTTTAGTATAAAATCTCCGATAATGGAGGGACGGACTATTATTAGAGACATAAATCATTTACAAAGCTGCGGCTCAGAAAATTTGAATCATTTGGTAGATTTTAACAGATGTCACTACGATTAACCTGTAACAAACTTGAGTGTAGGATGCTAGGCTTTTGATCAGATGAAAGGGATCAAAATGGCGGCATATAAGAGGTGAGATGAGCTCAGCCCGGGCCTAAATCAGTCTTGGGCTCATGAGAAATTTATTATTCCTTATTGCTATAATTCCTTTACTATAAAATGATTCATCATTTTGGGAGAAATAAAGGTACCGTATATATATATATATATTGCAAAGGCGGGCATTTGCCGCTTATAGGCCTTGGCCCCTACCAAAGCCGGAATTCCTGGTCTCTTTATTATGGAGGCACCTAATAAGTGGACCAGGGTTGCCTCCTATGAAGGGACGGACGAAATCACAACCAAGCTCGTGTTGGGTATTGAACCTGGACCTGTTGTGTGGTAAAATGGTTCTCTAACCACAACCCGGACGGCCGGTATTTTATATATATGAAAGGCAGTAGAAGAGTCTAGTAGTTGCGTGAAACTCTGGACCCAGACAGCACATAAGCTTAAATCAAGCTTGACATTTCCTTGAATTTGACGTATTAATACAAGCTTGACTTTAGCTTGACTTTAGCTTTCGAAAGTGTGCACTGACGGCGCCATCTGTGAAAGAGAATGGACATTAATTTTCTAGCGTTTCTCAAATTTGCTGAAAGTTCGTAAAAGATGTGTTTTATTTTATTACGCACAAAACCTGGACATTAGAACACACAAGGGGAAGGAGTGAATGGGATAAGCCCCTGTGAAGTGTGATAAATCAAGCTTGCTGCAAGTTTGATGCAGTTTGCTGTGCTGTCTGGGGATATTTCAGAATTAAAGTAATTAGTCATAAATTCGTGCTTGTTGCGTAATTAGTCATGAGATCTGTTTATATTAATCATTGCGTATCCTTTCCGTCAGGAATAAAGTAATTATCTTTCATGTAATATTTACTTCCGGGCTCAAACTTTGACTTAAGTAGGTGAGCGATTAAATGTTCTCGGACTTTTGCCTTAAAAATTACATCGAACTCATTTCTACGGCAGAAAATGTTACGCTGGAGCCACGGCTCCTAACCTCCCCCCCCTCCCCCAACACACACACACACATTCCTAGAACCCCTTCTAAAATCTGAGAGAATTTGGCGAAAAAATGTTTGTAAACATTTTATACTAGTATATTACACATTTAGTAATTTTTGTAAACATTTTATACTAGTTATTTTCTCGAACCCCCTTAAACATCTCGGGAACCCCTTTAAACATCTTGCGAAACACAGGTTGGGAACTCATGCATTAGAGCAATGGCACCTGGTTCCAACTAAGCCTCTTATAATCCTAGCTAAGTCAGACTTTAAAATTGCTGCAATTAAGGGGGGAACCTTGTATTAGAACATCTTCTGAAATTGAAACTTAGTTTTAATTTGTTTTGTTTTTCTGTCGGTATATGAAAATTGGGCTAATCGGAGTGGCGGACCGAGAAAAAAATTCTGGAGGGGACACAAGACATTTTTGTCGTATTTTCTTAAAGAATCGCTTGAATTTGCAAAACAAGTCAATCTTCTATAGTGTAAACTTATTTCGTCTAGGAGGAGGGGGGGAGGGCACGTACATTTGTGTCCTCTCTCTGGAACCTCCGATGGTTAGTCATACTATCTGTGTTTAGAAATAGTTGATTTTGTATTTTTTAATTAAATAGTCGATCTACTTGATTTGTTTTAATCACAAAATGTTACAAATAAAATGGACTAAAGTACACATACTAACAGAATTTAATTACTTAAGCTATATTAGCAATTATCAAAACAGAGAATTAATGCACATATCGCAATAACTTTTTGCAAAATCTAACTAATTTTATGCTATTCAAACTTTAAACATTTAAATTAGCAGAAAAAATTCTGAAAGGGAATCATGCCATCGCTTTCAGTTGCACATACCTTGCATTTTTCAAAGTAGGCAGCATAGTATTCCAGAAGTGCTCTGTAATATGTGGTATGTTAGAAAGACCTAATCCTCGTAACATTGGACCTTGCATTTTGATAAGTTTTGTTAAAGCTTCCTCTGATATGTTTTCATTTCTATCCAAATCCAAAGCGACCAAATTCTTAACATTTCCTTTTTCAATCCATTCTTTTACAACCTAAAGAGAGTAAATTTTAAATTTAATTTAGAATGTAAGACATTGAACTAATATTTGAAAAACTTTCAACATTATTGCGAAATGTGTTTTGTAATGCATATTAGTAATTTCATTTTAAAAGTATCAGCTTAATTTAGCTTTTTTTTTTTTAAGTTTCTATGCACAAGTATTTTCAACTACTTTTCCTGTACAACCAGTCTCAGTGTTGAAGACTTTCCGTAATTGGGATATCAATACATTAATAACAAATTACCCTTTATATTATGGATGTGTATTCTGTATAACATTTCCATTCAAGCCATTTCGTTATATCTTATTTAAATTTCAAAAGATAAACTTACAAAAGCTTGTGCATCATAAAATGTAATTTCTAATAAAAATATAAAATTTGAAATAATATTTTTCAAAAAGTTTTTTTTGTGTGTTATTTTTACATTTTCATATATGCTGTAAATATTCGAAATTCTTACATTAGTATTAAAATGAATAATTCGGTATACATTTACGAATTTCGCTAGGCATTGTTACTAAAGTGAGACAAAAACGAGTATGGAGTAAAAAATAAGTCTTTTAAAAGTATAAAATATTTAAAATGGCAGAAAGATGTCTGAACTATAAAAGTTATTAACATTAGTCTTATTTAGATGATTTCTGTTTGGTATTTTTAAGTAAATGTGTAATTTCCTTGCACATTTTTATGAAAATGTATTTTTGTTTTTATCAAAGTATAATTGAACAAGTTTTCTAGTATTTAAACGTGATGTATTTTAATACACATGCGCTTATAAGCATATTTTGTATATTAAAAGTGAATGATTAAAAATTTACTGTACTCTTTAAAATAAAAAGAATTGACTTTCCGCCATAGAATTCATTTACATTTTCAAACTTACATGCTACTCATATTTACATACTACCATAGTACTTTTTCGTGTTAGAACTCATGCATATTTTCATTCTTACACATCACTCATACTTAATTTTACCAAATTTTAAAATAGCATTTAGTATATTTTTAATAGATGTAGGTTCTAAGAATTTAATGTATAGGAAACTATAAATACACTACTGGCCATTAAAACTGCTACTCCAGGGGAAAAAAAACCGCAAATAATAAAATGATGTTTGTTGGAAAAATACGTTAAACTGTAAGTAACGAGTGATTAAATTTGCAGGAAGTTTGGTAGCACCAAGCCTGATTAACTAGCCCAGAACAGCCGCCTCTGGCAGCAATAACAGCTTTTATACACCTGGGCATTGAGTCCAAAAGATTGATTTGCATATACAGCTACAGCTGGCCATGCAGCTTCAGCACAATACCACAGTTCATCGACAGTAGTAACTAATCTATGATGACGAGCCAGTTGCTCGCAACCATTGACCAGACGTTTTTATTAGTGAGAGATCTGGAGAATGTTCTGGCCAGGGCAGTAGCCGAACATTTACTGTATCAAGGAAGGTCCATACAATATCGGCAATTTGTAGTTGTGTGTTTTCCTGCTTAAACGTAGCGTTTGGCAGTGCTCAATAAAGGTAAGAATCACGGACCTTAACACACCAGAAATGTAACGGCCGCTGTTGAAAGTTCCAATAATGCAAACAATAGGTGATTAGACGTGTATTCATTGTCACTCCATACCATCACTTCAGATGATGGACCAGTATGATGATGCCGAATGCACAGTGGCAATGTGCATTTTGCACAAAGCCGCCAAACCATAATGATACTGTAGTGATACTGCGTCCATAATGATAACTGTAAACAGAGCCTGGATTCGTCTGAAAATACGACGCCCCACCACTGCTGTGCCCAGGTTTGTCGTTGATCACACCATTGAAGGTGCTTTTATCTGTGATGTAGCTTCAAGGGTATCCGAAGCCATGGTCGTCGAGCTGATAGTCTATGCTGTTGCAAACGTCCCGTCGACGAACTGTTAGGGTAGACACTTGTCTTGCGAACGACCTCATTTTTTTTTTATTTACGGCTCGTGACGTGGCTGTACGATTCATTAGGATCATAAGGGTAACGCAGTGACGGATTAAAGCAATTTTGTGGGTGGGGGTGGCTAACTGGAAGATTTACATGAACATTCATTTTATGGTAATAAAGTAGGATCTTTTACATTAATTTCTTTTTTCTCCGGAGGGGCGGTCGACTCCTCTGCCCTCCCTTTAATCCGTCTTTGGGGTAACGTGGGTGTTCTCGACTTTTAGTGATAGAGGGACGTTGAGATCCAGCACGGCTTTCCGTATGATTGTCCTCCACCCATCAATTCCATGTTCTGAAGACAGTCATGGGATCTCGACCGACAGTAGTAGCGATATTGTTATACGGTAAATCGCAATCCCGGTGGCAAAATTCGACTTTCTATCGAAGTCAGACACAAGTTGGTAAGCATTTCTCTTATTCGAGGCATCATAGCATTCACTAGAGCCAACAACGCTCCAATATAATTTGTGTATGTCAAACCAGCTGTACAATTTCTTCATTTCAACACATTGAAGATGTCGCTACCTGCGCATACTTTGCATGAATGCGTTGAAAAGCTAATCATTTGCGTACCAGAGCATATTGTGTAAATTTCACTTGTGTAGCGTTTAGCCTTTTTGGTGTAGCAACTTAATGACCAGTATCCACATAGCACTGTGGCGTAGCAACACAATTGTATGTAACTGTATGTGTAAGTCGCAGAGAGGTTGTGGCAATGGGAAAATGGCCGCCAAGCATGGCCGCCGGCAGCATAGGGCAGCATAGGGCAATGACCCCCCTGGATTTTTGTATGCAGTGTTTTCCCTTGTTTTTTTTGCTCTTTCCAACATGGCAACCATACGTTGAAGTAGTCTTTGCCCCCCCCCCCTTGAGTAGTCTTTTCCCCCCTCTGGAGTAGTCTTTGCCCCCCCTTGAGTAGTCTTTTCCCCCATCTGGAGTAGTCTTTGCCCCTCCCTGGGAAATATTCTGCGGGCGCCCATGCCGCCAAGGACAGTTTTTGACGTCACATGTTGATCAGCATGGACGTCTGCACATTACACTGCGGCGTCTCTCTGAAACATCACGTTTTTGACACGAAGGCACGTTATGGAAGGCGTGCAATTATGAATGTGTCCAATGCGTGCAATTACGAAATGCAACATCGCCACAATGTCACTGCCAACATGATTTCTCTATGGGTACTGTAGTTTAATTGTTCTGAGCTAAAATGCATATTCTTTTAACTAATTAATCATATTTCATCTGCTTTTGGCACAGGCAGGCCACCTACTAGCCTGTCTGGTTTTGTACCTTCTATAACGCTAAATTTAAACATCAAAAAAGAGTTTGATTTTTTTATTCCTTCAAAAATTTTTGGCGGTACTGCGAATAACTTACACCAAATTTTGGAACTAGATAACTTTAAACATTCTTTTTCAATTTCTTGTAATAACGAATGAAATAAGTTTAGCCTTAAAAGATGACAATGATCTTAATATATATTAATACAGATGGCATAAAATGATTTCTTATAACGGTATAGATTATTTATCTGAAATATTACTCTTTTCGTCCCCCGTAAAATAACCATTACTAATATTTCTCTTACAAATATTTGTTATTTTATGGTTAACGATAAAAGTTGCATCAGATCCTGTTCTCTTCTCATAGCTTCAATTAATATTTTTAGTTTCCCCATAATGCGAGCTTGCGATACTATGTATGACTATATTAGCTGATGAAAACAGCGATGCGTCATTTTATGAGAGTAACAAATTGTATTTTATTTTAGGTTAGAATCTAAAATTTTGAGCTTTATGACTAATCTTTAAAATAAATGGCAGGAATAATGATCTTGGTTCAATGTTTTTACGAAAAACATTTGTGGAGAAAATACATAAATGTTTTATTATGTTTTGAAATTAACATTTCAATTTATGACTCACAGATAAAATGAAAAGAGTGACTTAAAACCTTAAAACAAGTTTATAGATTACCAAATATAATGTGTTTCTTCCCTTTTATGATATTAGATTTGATTTTAAAGGGTGTTTTAATTAAAGTCTGAATACACTCAAATAGCTTTTGAATTGATGAAACTACAATTGTGTAGTAACTATGTTTTATTTTGTGATAGTAAGTAAAGAGACCCTAGCGGAAAGATTTGGAAGTTACTGTCTCTACCTTAAAAACCGCAAGAAACACGGAAAAGTTAATTGTTAAGTTAAAACATAGATGTACACTATCTACTTCAATTCAGTATAAATATGCCTTGCATATAGAAAATTAACTTTATTAAAAGCTATAAAGAGTAAATGTTACAGTACGCAACCACCGACTTAAATATGTTCCTAATCTTGCACAGAATACAAATGTGCATTTACAAATCATAAATGAAAACAAGGTACAGCTTGTTACAATAATAAATTCAAATTATTTATTCTTTAAGTGCAAATTTCTGACAGCAAAATACACATCTGCGTACGAGTTAGAACCGCTTTTTGGATAGTAAGGTTGTTCAATACAACACTGGAGGCATTATTGATTTAACAAGAAAATTAAGTGAAGTATATCCATCCAAACAGCATTGTTTGATTTTTTAAAAGCTTATACAGTAAAGTAACTCTTCATACGTATCACAAAAAGTTTTAGTTTTAAAGTAGACCAAATTTCAGAAAACCTTAATGGAAATGGATTAAAAATTAATGTCGATAAAAAAAGAAGATACTACAGATTATCAGTTGATTCAGAAGAAACAGTGGACATAAAAAATAAAATGAATTCAAGCGAGTCGTCTGATCTGTTCGCAAAAGATGAAGAATTTGTAAAACCATAGAAAGGCCATGTCCCAGAAAGTTTTTACGAAGTGCTATTAAAAAAATACATTAGGAAATAAATAGAAAATAAAAGAAAAAGATATACAACAATATGAATCGGAAGAAACAGTTGGTAATAAAAATAAAATAAATACAAGCGAGGGATCTAACTTCTTTTGGGACTGCGAATCACTTTCTGAATATCGGCTGTCATTTAGTGACGAAATTATTGAAAGCTACACAAACTAGGGAATGCAATCTCACACTTTTATCGTTTCGCGGGATTGCATCTATATTTGCGTCCACTACTATCTCCCCCAAAATAAAATATTTTCCATGGATAGAATTAGATGCAGTAGATGTATGTCTTCCAATACCTAAGGAATGCAATCTTACATTTTTTTTTTTTTTTTTTGCGGGAATTCGGGATTGAAATTTGTTAATCCCATGGGATTGACATTTCATTCAAATTTTTTTTTTTTAATAGAGAAAAGTAGGAAAAAGTAAGATTGTAGGCACTATCAAGTTTAATACTTTATTGTATTTGATAATTAATACAATACCTTGCATAAACATGAAAATTATAGTCATGATATACTCTTTCCGAGAAAACGGGATTGCATTCCCTAACACAAACAAAACTGTGTTCGGAAGTCGGCAGAACTTCCCCTAAGATAACTGATAACGATTTAAATAGCAATAACGTATTTAAAAATGTACAAATTTCCTGAATCACGAATCAAGAAGCAAGAAAAAGAGAGACAAGATGTAATATTGTTTAAACTGTAACAAACCATTTTTAAAACTACCGCGGCACCTAGAGTATAAATGCAGAGGAAGAGATCGTGTCCAAGTGCACACAAAAAGATGGAACTCGAATTAATTCTTTGCGAACAGCGAAATATCGGTGACCATAATCACAAATACCAAGTTTTGAGGCAAGTACACTACTGGCCAAAAGTACAGCATGTTTCAGAAATCTAACCCTTTTCAAGATTTCCCTCTCCCCGTCAAAATTAAAAATCAATATAGTTGATGCTTTTTTTTAATGTTAACATTTTAAATTAATTACTTCAAAGACAAGATAGCATTAAGTTAAAGAACAAAAGTAATTATTTAATTTATTGAAGAAATAGCATAAAAATATATAGGTTATTGTAAAAATCAGAATCCATTTTGGCTCGCCGGAATAAAATTAAATAAAGAATTAATTTCAAGTTATTCCGCAAAAAGAGTATAATAAATAAATGCAATTGAACTAAAGATAATTTATTATGTTGCTGAGCAGCCTTGACTTAGATCACAACAGCCACTTTTTTAGATATGGAATCCACAATGTTTTACAACACTTCCTTCGGTGCTTCATGGTGCCAACTTAAATTATTGGTTCCAGAAGTTCTCATTTTGATTTTTGGTGATTTTCAGATGTGTTCTTTCCAATTATACTACATAAATTCTCAAAAATATTTAAATCTGGCAAATTTCCTGTCCATTTTTGTGGGCTTATTCTTGAAACGATCGTTAGATTTCTCAAACTTGCAATACTTTTCGCCAGTAGTGTATATGGAAACTTCATTGTTGTGTCTTGTCCAAGTGGGACTAATGAAGCAGATGCGTTTGATTACTTTCCTTGCTATAAAACCTTTGGAGACTATAAGCGCGAAAAAAAGAAAAAGAGTTGTGGAAGCGTTGATACCGGGAATAAAACTCTTAAATAAATTCTCTCTGTTGTGTGTGAAGCAGGATGTTTTACGAGAATTATGAAAAGCGATGCTGTTATTTTCGAATGTATGTGGCGGAGTGTAACTACAGTTGTGGTAATGAGCCTCGTAAGCAATCTGTAAGTCTTAACAATGGGCGGAATGGGGTTGTGTAGTGGCTAAAGAACCATTCTTCTACCGTCCGGGTTCGATTACCGACATTTGTTTGGTTGTCATGTCGTCCGTCCTTTCATAGGAGGTAACGTTGGTCCTCCTATTAGGTATCACCATAATAAAGTGATCAGTGTTCTGACCTAAGTAGTCGGCTAAGGCCTGATGTTACCAAGCAACAGTCCATCAGAAAAAAATGGCCGCAAAATTGCATGATTTCTAAAAAAAATTCAAAGTTTAAAAACGAAGTCTTTTAGTATGTTAGAAGACATCTGCTGTGAAAATCATCCAACAATTTTGGAATCTTTTAGGATGCAGGGGTTTCAAAATGTTTTTAACTCCAAAAATTTCAATAAAATTAGCATATAAAATCAATTGCAATCGTGCAAAGTACAACACTTGAAAGAAGCAAAAACTTTATAAAATGAAATTTGATAAGTCATGAAATGAAACTTTTTCGCTGTTCGAACTTTGGCTAAAGCACGACCGAAAAAAAAAAAAAAAGATATCATCACGGTTTTGTTTCCGATATTATAAACTGTTATTTTATGGTTGTTATTAATGCCGATTTTCCGGAACAACTTTTAAAAATACCGAATACCAGTACTATATTTTTAGTTCGGTATTGCAAACAGTACTTTTGTCACTTTTTAGGGCTTCTTTCGGCTTCTAGCTTTTGAAGTTTTGTGTTGTCGTACCCCTTTTTCCACTCCTTTCCACAGTAACAATCTACAGTTCTGTAGGCATACTGATGTACGCAATTTGTTTAAGTAAAACTAAGTGCAAGAGCGCTAGGAAAACAAAAAACAAGCTGTTCGGCTGTCGAAAACTCTATTGAACTACCAGGGTGGAATTCTCCGCCGGTGGTTCACGAAATCGTCGGTTGTTAGCTACCAACTGGGCAGAACCAGTTGTTTGGTTACCGACTGCGATAACAACTCCGGAGGGAAACGGGAGGTCTTTTAGCCAATCACATGAACCCCTTGACGCTCCTCCTTAAAACTCCACCTCAAGGCGGGGCAAAGTTAACGACTGCAAAAAATTAACGACGAGCGGAGAATCCAGCTGATAGAACTGAACAAGGAGTGGCGCCACCGGTTGTCCTGAACCGAGTTCCTAGAAAAATAACGATTAGGACCAATTTTACTGTAAAATACAGGGCTACTCTTAGTTGTTCCTTAATTTTTGTATTTTGTATTATTTCAGCATATTAAAAAAGAAGTGGAATTTTTGAATTTGTGCCTGTGTATACTTAGAGTATTTTATGCAGTTTAATTGTAATAAAATTGAACTAATTACATCGATTCTTTGTGAAAGCTCCACCTTTTCAATGATATGGCATACATATATTATATAAATGTAGTTTTCAGTTTTGATAGTATTCCAGATGAATTCAGAATAATAGTTACTTGGTCTGTAAATCCATCTTGTTGTCCTGCACACAGGTATCTTAGAGCTGGTATTCTTATAAGAAGGTCAATTAAGCATTCTGTAGACAGTTCGGTAGCTGTTATGTCAAGTTCTTGAAGGGCTGTTTTGTCCCATTCAGCAGCCATTACATGTTCACTTTTTAGAGCTGCAAATCAAAATTTTCATTTAACTAAACACAGTTGTTTTAGTTTAATACGCGTCTAAAAAAAATTCTTGCATGTTAGTTATCGCTATTGATATAGAAAACAAAGAAAATACTCGAATAAGTAGGTAAACCTCTCACGTCTATAATTTTACATTAAAACTAGTACTTCAGTGTTTTCACTAAAAATGCATAATATTTTCTTTTATGCTTTTAAGTCTTATTTTTAAAGAATTTTTTAAACTGCGTATTGACAGATTATTTTAAAACTCTTAGATTATTTTGCTCCAATTTAACCCTGTTTACATTTAACACAACGTACCTGCGTTTTTTACTGCACTATAAGCAGTCATTGTCGAAAGTTTCATTTGAAAATAAGATACAGAAGAAAAAAAAAACTCTTGAGTGTTGTGTCTGTCCCTTTTGGAGTTTTTATTTGAACCTTTTTTCTCGTTTCACTCTTCTATGTTGTACATAGTGAACTAAATATTACATGCATCATTTTCGAAATAATTTATTGAAAGAGTGTTCTCAAAAACGACTGGTCTATTTGAAACATTGATAAAATAAAAGCGGTGATGTAATTGAACTGCTTGTTGTACCGTGCTTGGAATGACAGGAAATCTTCACTAATACCGAGCCTTTAAATAGTTACAAATGTTCGACATCAGATAACGATGCATGCTACCTCTAAATAGTAATTCTTCTGAGATGAAAAGCAGCATGTTATTTATATTTTCAACAGCCATCTATTTAGGAATGTTTAAAGCAATTAAAATTCCCGTGTAAGTTATAATGTACTGTTTTACCAAGCTTATTGCAGCGAACGGTTGCTTGATCGTAGAAGAAACATTTTATCATTTATCTGCACACCAGATAAGGTGAATGAAGAAATATATACATAGAGTGCGTTAGGAAAAAAAAAGTGTGCCCACTTTGAGCCATAGAAAATTTATTTACTAACATACAATCCTAAATTTCCAAGAAAAATAAGGCTATAGTGAAGTTTATTTGAAAAATAAGTGTAGTTTCTGTCAAACTGAATGTTCCCAATCGGTGGTTAAAAAAAGTAAATGATCAAAACGTTGGCTTTCATCAATGATACACTAGAAGAAAAAGCCCATTGTGGAGGCATTTAAAACGGGCGCTAGAAAAAAACATTTAATGAAAATATATCTACACTCAATATATTTAATCTTCGTCCGACTAAAATAAATAACTTCATATTCAATTTTTATTATGTACCCAAAACGAATTTCATGCTCTTCTGGAAATGCGCAGAAACTTTTCGCATTCGAACGATTTCGTTTTGTATATTCAGCTCCTCTTATATTAATGCTTCAGCAGACGATTATTTCAATGAAAAAAAAATCGAACTATGTTACCTGGAAAAACTGTTTTAAACGAATTGGAATCCCAGTTGTGTGACGTCATTTTCATTTGAAAAAGGCAATTTTGTCACGCAAATGATTCACTTTTTCGACTCTCGGAAATAAAATGGAGCTGTAAACAGCAAAAAATCGCTTAAAAATGAGGGAACGGGTAGATTTTCAGATTTTTAAAGCAGCGCAGATTGTTTTCTATATTTTTATGCATGATTAAGAAAAATTTCAAGCGGATTGTACAAATGGTGTGAATTTTATTACAGTTTTAGACCATAACTTTTTAATCTGTTTGGATTAATTTAAATAAACTAATTTGCCAAAAGTTTTGTTTTGAAGTCGTCGGACCGGATTTATTAGAGAGTGAGTGAGTCAGGGATCAGCCTAACTATATAGTAGGATTAAAGCGAGTCACGACTGTGTACTTTGAACCAAAGAGTTCAATGGGATTTTTGCGTATACCGTTTGAATATTATCCCTAAGTATGCAAAGGTTATCTGGTTTATATGGCATTATATCTCATCTTTTATTGCAGCCCAAAGAAAAAATCGAGCCGCTTAATGTTTGAAGAGCAAGCGAGAAACTCGATTCAGTCTAACGTAAAGTTTCCCAACCACTGGTCCTCAGACCGGGGCCGATCCCCAAGACTTTATGGACGATCCACGCTTATCAAATTAATTATAAAGTAATCAGCAGCAAATGCTGTTAAAACTAAAAATTAGATCAATTTTGCACTTGATTTAATAAATAAAATGCATGTTTATGTAATATTTATTGTTTTTGGTTGTGACGATGGTCATCGAAATATTTTTTCCCTTTTTTGTTGAACTTCAGATGTAAAAAGGCTGGGAAATACTCGTCTAATGAACTAAACGTTGGCGCAACAGCCCACGTAGGGCCCAGCCTGTGCTGCCCATCCACGCCTTCGCGACTATGGTCTCTGGGGTACGGAAGCCCAGTTCAGTCCAGTTGGTCCGCAAGACGGGAAATTCCCAGTGTTCAGTCTAAAGTAAGCTTGGTTCTAACTTTATCGACCCACTCAAGGAATAAAAGGCTGAGTCAACTTTGCCCTGCCCGGGAATTGAACCCTAGACCTGTGGCAATGCTCTGACCATTACACCACTACGGCCTTCTGTCGAAAGTCTATACATAAAGCATATAAATATATATTCCATGGAAAATATATATTCTGTGTGTGTATACACTTT
This sequence comes from Cheiracanthium punctorium, assembly GCA_038373885.1. NCBI lineage: Eukaryota > Metazoa > Arthropoda > Arachnida > Araneae > Cheiracanthiidae > Cheiracanthium > Cheiracanthium punctorium. The sequence continues at coordinate 90,452 of JAWZYV010012006.1, forward strand.
TCTGATGCATCCTGTATACGCATGTACTATTGTACAACATTAATAATGTTACTGAGATGATACATTTAGCTGAAAAACGCGCACACAAAATAAACACAAAAGTATAAGTTTTATACTAAATTAAAACTCATAATTTATCAAATTCTCTAAACAATGGTCTGACCCTGAGTTTTATACTCACATGTTTGTTGCATGAGAAGTGTTTTTAGCTTTTTACAACGCTGAAGGAGGAGCTTCAACGTAGATCCGGTGAACTTGCTGCAGAAGTTAATAGCGAGACATTCTAACTGAATGCAGTTGCTGCTGAGAGCTTCTACATGACTATCATCAACGAATATAATACCGTACAAATTTACAACACGAAGGTTTGGAACAGCGCTTTTTAACTTGTGAATGTTTATGACTTCATAAATCTCCTCTTCTTCTTCAGTAACTTTTTCGTAAGTCCCTGAAAAATTCAAAGGAAATATTAATTAAATGATTATGTAATTAATATAAAATCAATGTACTGGGAATATTTTACTGACGCCTATATTAACTGTAACCCGTATATAGGCGTTACCATATATTAACCCTCTGCGATGCTGATATGAAAAATTCCGTGTACTGACCTCATGCTATCAGTAAAAAAAAAAAATAATAATAAATGCACCTATATTTTTTATTAAATAACGTTCTGACATAAACTGCTTTCCAACTTTATAACGTGAAAATATCACAACTAATTTTCTTTTAATTATACAGTGGTCGCCGCTTATTCCAGTCACATCAGGAGGGTTTGAAATTGACTGGAATAACCGACATCCGGAATAAACGGCGGAACCAAGGTAAAAGTCAGAAAATTTTAGAAAAAAAAAATCAGTATGCATTAAATCAAAAATATGAACTATATTAGTCAATAGTTTAACATATGCACATATTTATTTAATAATAAAGAAGTGAACAAATGAAAAAATACACATGTACATTTGTTTAAAAACAAAAAAGAAAGAAACAATTGCAACTTCTTGTGGTGTGTGGGGGAATTAGAAATTAAACTCTGTTTTAGGGCATAGATGATGTGATCATTCACGTTGTTCCCCTGAAATACTCTACGTAGAAAGTCTACAGCGTTCAGCAAATCTGCTCTTGTGACACGTAACCGGTTTGGTCTACATCGTCGTCATCACCATCAGGTGTCTCATTGGTTACGGGTTTCGGATTGATCATTATTGTTATTCGAATTCTGTTAAGTGTATTAACAATTTTTTTGATTGAATTATCGTAACATCTCCACACAAATATAAGTCATCTTTGACTGGCCTTGTTGTTGTTGTTGTGGGACTACGGCCAATTATCTATACTTGGGATCTAAGCCCCTAGGGCTATGGGTGAGGTACCCTCCGTGGGGGTCTTCCTAAGGGGTCCTAACCATATTTATTCTAAGCTGACTGGCCTTACCTTTGTCCTAAAAGTTAATTACCTAATCTCCATAGATTGCTTGACCGGATAAAGCGGCACTCACTACCGAGGTAACCGGCAAAAAAAACAGTGCAATTTGGCCATTTCGTTCTGTTCAAGCCGATTTTCATCAGAATAAGCGGCTCAACGGATAAACCACTGACCGAAATATGTGGCGACCACTGTAGTTGCTTTTATCTAAATTCGTTTTTTATATTCCTAATACTGCCCAAACTCAGTGGCATGCGTAGAATTTTTTCATCATTTATTATTATTATGTCTTTTCTGTTAACTTTTCATTTTTAATCTTGAATACAGATTTAACCTGTTTTCTCCCATTTTTGAAACGATGAAACGACATAAGTTCCTCTTCTGTGGCTACTGTTGCCTCCTAGCTTTCAAAGAACAATGCTTGGAAGCAGAAGTGGGCAGAAAAAAATCTTAAAAAAAAATGATCTAAAGACGGGAGCTAAATAGTTTAACCAGGATTTGATGGTGGGTTAATCTTCATAACAATTCCCCCCCCCCCCCTCCTTTATTCTTACTTACTGCCCGTTTTTATTAACGAGAAATTTTCGAGAATTGACTCATGCATCAGATCTGCTTTGATTTTATCAAAATAGTGGCCAGGAGATTTATCCAAACTCTTTTCCACCGCCTCATGGGAAAGAATGTTGACTTTAGCGAGAATGCTATGTTGTTATTTTTTTTCTTAAAAACGAAAAAATGAAATAAAAAGAAACGCAACCGGGAACAAGCAGTTGCACAAAAAACAGTACCCATCTCAGGGATCACCCCTTTTCAGAGTACTGTCGTCTTGTTTAAGGTAGTTTTGTGCTTATTTTCTTCATGTATATTAAAAAAGATTTTCGAATGATTCCTTTTCTGATTGAATAAGAGCACTTTTAAGAAACTATATTGGACACTTTGAAAATGTATAAAACATAAAGGAAGTTTTCATACAAATGAAAGAATAAAATATTTCGTTAGTTCGATAGGCTTAACGCTTATCGAAAAACAGTCAAAACCTTTCATTGTGAAAAATCAGAGGTGATGTGGGTCCTAGCTAATCAAATTTATGCCTCTAAAAGGCAGAAAGGCGGATGAAAAAATATTTTTAAAATCTAAAAATATTTCAGATTTTATGCACTCACTACCCATTAGGCGCCAAAGCTCCCGTTACGGGAACATCTATTATATCTATATTATTTTTTCTAAAAATATTTTCACGCAATTTATGAAATACACATTTTATATAAACATTTATACTACCCTATAGTGTAAATGTTTATATAAAATGTGTATTTCGTAAATTGCGTTAAATATTTTAAGAAAAAAAATATATAATAGATGTTCCCGTAACGGGAGATTTGGCGCTTAATAGGTTAAAGTGGCAGTAGTTTCGAACTCTCGTAATAAATATATTACTTTGTGTATTTATAATTTCAAACCTGAAAATTACAATTTTTTTAACAGACATACGTTTTTTAGCTCACTAGAGTGCTGTTATAATAGCACTCAATTGTTTAAAAAAAAGACATGATAAAAGGTCAAAGGTCAAGGTCACTCGACGAGGAAAACTACTATATACGATACCCTCCAAAAGTTAAGGTAAATGATTTTGGAAGCTCATCATTTAAAAAATGACAATAGCAATAAAATTCGTGATTTATATGAATGATATTAATGTTACTTAAATAAAACTTTTGCAAAAACGATGGCCACCACAGTCTCCCACCCATCTCAATACTGCTAGCCGTCTTAATCTGTCTCGCACTGTGGCCCAGCGATTATGGGATCAGTTTCGATCGGAAGATTCTGTGTCTACAAGCAGGGCCTGATTATAACATTGTGCCCAGGGCACTTTTCATATTTTTGTGATCCGAACGCCCGTGCAATAACCAAGGCCTGCCTACAAAACATGTTCAAGGCCAACCATGGGTTACAACACCTGTGGGAGATCATTTTCTAGCGCTTTCTGCCCTGAAGGAGGAAGACTACTGTGCCTCAGCTCGTTGCAGATTAGTTTGTTGGATCAAGAATTAGTATCTCCGCTACTACGGTTAGAAGACGCCTACACAATGCATGTCTCTAAGCAAGGCGAGCGCCCGTGAGTGTCTCACAGTACCACGCCAGACCAGGTGTCCCTTCCTGTTTGGATGAGAGAACGCATTTCCTGGACCTGAGAGCAATGGACTTCTATATTCTTCGCAGAAAAGTCCAGGTTTACTTTGGAAAGCGGTTACCGTTTCTGAAGTAATTAGATAAAACTACTTTTCATGTTTCTTTAAGTTGTTGACTAATAAGAAAAATATATTTTTGGCGCATACGCAGTTAGAACGGATTTTCTTTCCATGCATCTATCAATTTGCATGTTTATTAATTTCGAATTTTAATACCATATTTGTAGGATACAATATCTTTACGAAATTGCGGGACCATCTGCTTTTCTGGGTTTAATTGGGTCTAAAATTTGTATTCTATGCTTCAAATAATTAAATTTTACATTTTGTTGCATGCGAAGCGGCTAACTGGAACACGAGTTGGAGATTAAGTTTCCCATAGGATAACATTAGGGCTGGCTGTTTCTCGTCAAATATTGGCGATATTTCTTAGCTGGGTATATTTTTGGAATTTATTTTTGTCGCTAAATCGGGCTATATTACTAAAAAAAGAAAAAAAAGCGTGATGACATTTAAGAGATTGTTTAATGGTTCTGTAATGTTCGTTTTCTCTCACAGCATTAGTACTACACAAAGGATTTTCGTGATTAATATAGGGAATATTCCTCAAATTGAATCACATCGAAATTCGTAGAAATCTTGCCAAAAGCTATAAAAGCAGGATACACACTGGCAGCTAGTTTTGAATTATCTCTTATAAAGTCCAGTCGTGATGAGAGCCACAGACCTCTGTCTCGTTTTATTGCACTACGATAAGCGACTTTCTTCGCTTGTTTTACGAAGCTGTATTTTGAAAGCTGTGAATTCTTTATTATTGTATTCTGAGGAGCAGTTAAGAATTCTACTCAAGAGTTCCACTGAGTTTTTAACCTGTGGAAGAATTTTATTGTGAGGGAATTCTTGCCATTTGGGGAAGTCTCTGTTATTGACCCCCTATGTAAATGGAGATTTTTGCTTGTGATTTCATGTGAACTGTGCAGTAGAGATTGGTCTTGGAGTTTCTAGATCCAATAAAATTAGTGTTGTTGTCCTGAAAATTCGACTAGCTACTGTAACTTTCTACATACGTCGGACTGCAAGAGTATACGAAACTGACAAATTCAGCAGAATTTCTAAAACTACAGTTAACTCCGGACATAGTGAACTTTTGGCTATAGTGAACGCATTTCATTTATCCCGATTCACATACGTTAAAAATGTTCATATCATTGTTCGGTTTTAGCGAACCATGACTTCGGTTACAGTGAGCTTGAAATAATCTAGACGACAGAGGTGATGTGATGTTGTTCGATTCCTACGAAGAGTTTTTTTTCTCTTTTTTTTTGTGTGTGTGTTCGAGTAGAGAGAAGCAATTACCAAGCACCTGTTCAGGTTAATTGACAGGTTAATACAGGTTAATTGGCAGTTGGTAGGCTAACATACTTATGCTAAACGACGGGGGGGGGATAATTTTTTTTTCATTGCTGTAATGCATTCTAATTTTAAAAGCCTTCACTATAAGAAAAGCAGGGTACTTTTAAAACTGAACCAAAAGCGAAAATTACGCTCGTGACCGTAGACGATTTCATTTTCCATTCCCAATGCAAGATCGCAGGTTAAAAAAGGCAGCACATTTTGCCACCTGAATTTAATGCACATTAATCCCATAAATGAGATTAATTATGTTTTTACTTAATAAATACACTCTATAACAAAAAAATCGACGTGCAAGAAGGAGTCTCCCAATTTTAATGAAATTTTGTATGCAAAGACATTCGGACCGAACATGCAAATGATTAAAATCTGAAGTCCAATGAATGACTAGCGGATGCGCTAGCGCATCGGAACTGCACATTGAGTAGGTGCCTATAATGAGCTATTCTCAATCTGGTGGTTAAAATTTGTGTTGCATTTCGACTGCGATACCTTACGTCGGCTATAACAATATGCCTCGTCGAAGGATTCGTGCACATTACGAGCAGATGTAGGAGTTTGAAAGCGCTCGTGCGATCGGACTGAAAGAGGCTGGTTGGACGAATCGCTGGCATCTGCGTCGAAGCGATGCGGCTATTAGACGATGCAGGCAAGAATGGGTCAGCAACGGTAGATATCAGCGTCAAAAAGGTAGCAGTCTTTAGTGACGAGTCCCGTTTACAACTGTGTCCTGAAGATAACCGCCGACGTGTCTGGAGACGTAAAGGGTAGAGGGGGGAACCTGCACTGATTATCGCACGCCACACAGACAAACAACAAGGTGTTATGGTCCGGGGTGTCATCTCTTTTGATAGCCGGACCCCTTTGATAGTCATTTCTGGCACATTGACAGCACAGCGGTACGTTGATGACATCCTACGACCGGTTGTGTAACCGTTCCTTTTGCGACACACTGGACATACTTTTCAACACGATAAAGCCCGGCACGTGTTGCTATGAATTGTCATTAAGCTTTCCTTGTACTTCCCTGGCCAGCTGTTTCGCCTGATCTCTCTCACATAGAGTATATTTGGGACGTTATGGGAAGGCAGTTGCAACCATCTCAAAATGTTGCCGATTTAGCCTAGCAGTTGGAAACAATTTGGCAAGAGATTCCGCAGGACACCATCCGGGAACTTTATCAGTCTGTGCTACGCCGGGTGACAGCTTGTATGAAGGCCAGAGGTGGATCAACGCCTTATTGATTTCCTCCCTTTTAATGGCTAAACTCTCCAATAAATCATTGAATTGTTCGGAAATTTAATACTTTGTTTTTTGTATGTATGCTCTTTACATCCACCAATTTTTATCACAATCGGACAATTCCTTCTTGGTGCATCGTTCTTTTTTTAGTTATAGAGTCTATTTTTGGAGTCATAAATGCGTTTAATTATGTTTGATTTACTTAATAAATATTCAGTATTTGTATAAAATAGTCTTTTCTAGTTTTGTATAAAGTGTTTTTGCTCAATATCCTGAAAAATTGGTTTTGGTGAACTTCAGATATAGTGAACTAAATTTGCCGGTCCCCAGAGGTTCACTATAACCGGAGTTAACTGTATATGAAATTCTATTAAACTTTCGAAGAAATTTGTTTAAAATTATTTTGGTTAAATATTAGGAGAAAAAAATTAAACACATTTTTTATGATTTAATTATCTATTGTAAGAAAAAAGCAAGCAATAATTCTTTTCCTGACGAGTAAAGATCTTTACAAAAATATTCACAGTTTCTAGATTCTCAGTGACACTGGGCACTTAAAAAAATAACTGTTACCGTATTAGCCCAAATATAACGTGATAGTCTTTGACTGATCATTTCCCGTTAACCCATTAACGATCGTATTACTTTCAAGAAAACGGTCATAAAAGTGCCTACTTTTTATTCCAGAAAATTGCATAAAAATAAGTGCATGTACAGCTGCGGAAAAAAAAGTCCCACTTGCTCTTTATTTCGCCGTCGTTCGTCGTACAGTAAAGTTATATATACCATTCGTTTGCAAATAACGCGTACTTTAATTTACTATTAATTTAATTTGCATCAGGGGCCGTCTTCATATTTAATTCTGCATCAACTTCGTTTTTCTCTATGGCAACCCCATATTTTGACTTTATTAAACGAAAGAAAACCTTCAGATTACCCTAAATATAAATTTTCACCAATTTTCTACGATAATTTCCGGAGATATTGCGAATTAATTTTTGCGCGTTTTTAAGGGACTTTCTGCAAATTGAAAAACGCTATTTGTAGGTTCCGAACTTTTCGCCTTTCATTCATTTCGCTCACGAGAGTTAAAAGAAATTAATATTATTTTCACGGAAAGTATTGTTTGCATCTCTCTTAAAGTTTTTTGTACTGAGAATATCAAGGGTACAAATAGAGTATTTAGTCTGTGGTCCAAATGACCCGTGAGTTCATAACTTCCTTGGTTCGTACACATGATTTAAGGGAAAAATGCAAAATGACTGCTCACGATTTTGAAAATCTTTGTAATTTTGAAATTGTTATTGAGTATTTCCGTTGATGGTTCTCTTAGACAGGTGAAATGTTGGCAGGAGTTAGAGGCTGCTCTCTGCTCTTCTGACTACAAGCTTGAATATTACTCAGCTATGGTCGAACTTGAAGAATGATTTCTTGATAGAAAATTTATTCGTTTGAATTTCATGTAAAAAACGCAATATTCTTAAGACTTTTAGCGGTATTTTAATTTATAGTTAGATGAAAATTTAGACAGAAAAACGTGATTTTGAATGTTTGATAAAGTATGGGGAAGTCCAAAGACCTAATGTTTCAGATAATAAAAAAGGTCACATTCATGCCTCGAAAGTTGAGGATGTTAGTTTTTCAGAAATAGGACATTGTATTAGAAGACATACATCTACTGCATCTAATTCTATAGCTGGAAAATATTTTATTTGGGGGAATATGGTAGCGGACGCAACAATACACGCTTTATAGGATCCCCATCAAACTGTAAAATCTCTAATTTATTTGCTTCAAAATTTGATATTTTTAATACTGGTATCTTTTACTGTGTTTTTGCACAAAATAAATCTAATTTACGTTTATTGTATGCAATTTTCAAAAAATTTTCACTTAATAAGTTTATATATGTTCCCTTAACTCATGAAAATAACACATTTTATTTAATATAAATTAAACTACTGAACGTAAAAATTTCAAATTTTGCACAGCCATGTAATATTAATTTCTGCATCTATTTCCATCGAAATTTGGCTAGGTCGCTATTCATAATTTTTTTAAATATTAATTTAATAATTCATAATTTATATTAATAATTTATTAAAAATCATAGTTACATTAAATTATGTTTGGGTCGTTTAGTTCTAATAGTACGAATAAAAATCAGCTTCATACTACCAATATTATATGAGATATGAATAGAAGTATGAAAAAATATTTTAACATAGGGGGATTTTGGGTGCTCATAACTCACTCATTTTCTGTCCAAATTTATTGAAAATTTGTATCCGGGGTTAAAATGAGCTAAATTTTTGAAATATGAAGTGAAATCTAGGGGTTGCTATTGAGAAAAAAAAAGTTAGTGCGAATTTTAATATGTAGATGGCCCCTTATGCAATTTTTATGCATAGCAAATTAAAGTGTACGTTAATCGTAAACGATTGGTATCTGTAACTTTGCTGTTCGACGAACGACGGCCGAAAAAAGTACAAGTGGGACTTTTTTTACGCAGCTGTACAATATATGTATTCATTTTAATGTCTGGCCATTTTTTTTATTAGCGTGAAAGAAAAAAAAATGTTACATATCTCTAGCAAAAGCCAACATTCAGGGTTATTTTGACTGAAGGTGTGTATTTTAGTAAGAAGGGAATCATTAAAAATATATGTTTTAAACACTGAAGGAGAATTTTATTAAACTTGCTTTTTTACTTTTAGAAGTAAAATAAATAAATATTTGTAAAGTTTTCTTTGAACATAAGTAAAAAAAAAAAAGGTGAGCTAAGTTTGTACAATGCATATCGCAAATACACATATTTGAGAGTACTGCTACCACCCATTTAAAAATAAAGTATCTCCGAATTAAGTTAAAAATAGTCTGGTATTGTCATCTATTGTGTAAAATAAGATGTAAAAAGAATCCGTGCATAGTAATTGAAATGCTCTTATCTTTCTGGCACATAACATTTGAACACTATTGCCCGGAAATATGACGGGAGCGAGGCTTAAGGGGTTAAACACCTATCTAGAACTAGATAATGGGTTTCCTAAGTATTTCGTATAAGAAACTTCGGTGTTGCGTTATATTCGGGCTAATACGGTAAATTAAACGTATTATCGGTACGAAAATTACAATCGTAGCTGAATCTTGGAAAATGAAAGTTCAAACACATAACTTGCACAATTGAAGCTATTGAACGATTCGTTAAGTATTCATATAGAAAATGGAAAAACTGAATAAATTCCCCCACGTCCCCTTTTTCTTTTGAATGCATAGAGTACATGTATATCAACCCAATGGGACATATTAAAAATAAGAACGTGAAAAAATATTGACATAAGCCATCATCTTAAAATACCACTAAGTATTTTTTGAACAGCTGGACTAACTTCGAGAATATTTAAAACGCGTATATATGATACACATACGAATACCTACTCTGAGATATTTCTGATATATAAGGAAATGTTTCTGTATTACTTAATATTCATATACTAGATACACAAGAGGTACTGTTAAAAGATATTTTTGAAAAGGGTATTTTTATCATTTTTCATCAGAATGATAGTTTATATTTATTAACCCCAGAAAATAGATTCACACATACACATCAAAAATTCATTTCAGAACTTCGAGTCAAATTCCTTTTGTGCAGATTTACTTCACAAGGACGGCTGTGTTCTAAAACGCAACCACAGATTACCTGGTTAGGCTAGTTAAAAGAATAAAACCATTCGGATATATAAAATCCGAGAATTTAACCATGACATATGCAAAGATCACTGAAAAGGTCAGCATGAATAATCTGCAGCACGAAAGACAAGTTTTTGTGCCATAACCAGCTGTGAGGAAAAAGAGTGTGGATAATTCTAATATAAAACTAACCCAGAGTCAAAACACAATGTTTTTAGATATTAATGATTTTTGTTTTATGTAATGTAAGTAATACCACACTATATGAAAATAGTATTTTCAGATTTTTCGTAACAATTTATTTTCGAATTATGATTTTTTTTTCAGTTTTAAAACAGTCAAAGTTTTAGTGTACGGTGTAGTAATTTTGGTGTAGTAGTGCTGTAACTCAAGACCTATCTGTCCAACAGAGTTGAAATTTATGTCTTTTTGTTTGGTGTTTCGTGGTTTTCACAAAATATATAACTTGAATATTTCAAGTAACATCTATAAATTTTTCTTTGAAAATTAAAACATTAAATTTTTGATAATTTATAATCAAGAAATTTTTAATTGAAAAATATGTGTATGTTATTTATCTATTTCTTATCGACATGAATGCCAAATTTGAAGATGAAATTTCTGATATTATGCAGGGTGTCGACCGGCGACTAAAAGGGAAGACTTTTGCCGCTAAATTAAAGAATAGGCAGCTTTGGATAAATTTTTGTTTAAAATATGCCATTTTCATACAGTTTTCAAGTATTTGGTGACTTTTTCCTTATTCCAGGTAAAAAAATTTGGTGATAGGAACAAAGTTAAATTTTGTTCTCTGTTATTCCCTTCTACTGTCCAAGCTTTATCTGCTTTCAGTTGTTGTTGTTGTTTTGTGTAATGGGAAGCCTACACGAGAGGCATCTACGTACGGGGTGGGGGGTGTCTTGGGCAAAGGAACGCGGAACGCGAATTCATGTTACATCTAGAGAAAACCGCCCGAAACTCCACACCGATCTGCTATCACACACACTCCTAGAAGCCTACCTAGGACCCTTTATTTGCACGTCACAGCTATCCTAGGACAGTGTTTCCAAACCTTTTTACAACAAAAGTAGGAAAATTATTTCGCGGACCTACATCAGCCATCGAACTACTCAGTGTAAAGGCTCCAGAATTGTTGAACATAGTATTCAAGGCATGGGGAAACAGATTACACAAAAAAATTAGTTCCAGAAACACCGACAGATGGCGCTATGCAACAGAAAATATGCGAAGACACAAATAATCGAAAAAAAATCCCTGTGATATGGAATTTTTCCTTTTTAATTTCTATTACTGATATGAAAAAAAAAATTAAAAAGTGAATGAACTCTTAAAATCTCATTGTAACGGAATTTTCTTACTGTAAGCCTTAAAGTTTGCATAAACCCTTGGTTTGCTGATACTGTTCTAGGCATAAAGGGGATAAAACTGAGAAAATGTCATTCTTATTAGCGATGGCTGTCATGCTGCCAGAATGCGCTTTTTTTGTGAAGTTGTTTCATGAAAACAAAGGAAATGCTGCAGCTGCACTTCGAAAGTTTTGTCGACTTAAGAATTTACGCAAAAGAACATCACTTCTACAAGCTCTCAGGAGAATAATCGCTAAATTCGATAAAACTGGACACAGAGTTTAGCCGGGTCGAGGACACAAATCGACTAGTGAAGATGTCGTTGAGGATGTTGTCATCGCTATTTTCAAACAATCAATGGATAACGTTTTAGGCTGTAACAGTGCACCTCCAGTGTCACGACATTTGGGTGTTCCTTACAGTAAAGTGCGGAAAGTACTGAGAAACCAGAGAACCATTTTGATCAGCATTCGCTGCATCGAAAAGGCCCTTATGATATGAATGTTTGGTACCTTCGAATAAAATGTGTCTTTTGTGTCTTTCTAGCATATTTTCTGTCGTACAGCTCCATTTATCGGTGTTTCTGGAACTATATTTTTTCTTGAAATCCGTTTCTCCATGTCTTGAATAGGACGTTGAACAATTTTTGAGCATTTACACTGAGTAGTTCGATGTATAGAGAGGTCAGAGTAGGGGTGTTTTAATTCTGGCCACCTTTTATGTATTTTATTTATTAAATCAAGTGTAATGCAAACATAATTTTTAGTTTGAGCGACATTAGCTGCTGATTATTTTTTAAAAATATGATATACTAGGACCGGCAGTAAAGTCTCGCGAACCGTTGGTTGGGAAACACTGTCCAAGGAGACCAAACAGTGCTTGGGAACTCATGATACATCCTTGTAATCATTAAAAGTATTGTGTAGTGCGAGAACTAAAAATGTAATATAAACAATACATATTTTTAAATACTTGATTATTTAATTTTATTAATCTTTTTTTTACATAATGTCTCTAGAAAATTTATAATATTACTTGTACTCACTCAATGTATGATGTAAGAGAATGTGATTTCATGTAAACGTAAGAGAGAACGAGAAAATATAAGGGGAAAAAAACGACCCACCAAGAAGGAACTGTCCGATTGCGATAAAAAAGTGGTGGATGTAAAGAACATACATAAAAAAACGATTAAAATTTCCGAACAATCGAATGATTTATTGTAGAGTTTGATCATTCCAAAGGGAAGAAGTCAATAAGGCGTTGGTCCACCTCTGGCCTGAATGCAAGCTGCCACCCGGCGTGGCACAGACTGATAAAGTTCCCGGATGGTGTCTTGCGGAATTTCTTGCCAAATTGTCTCCAACTGTTTGGCTATATCGGCAACATTTTGAGAGGTTTGCAATTGCTTTCCCATAATGTCCCAAATGTGCTCTATGGGAGAGAGATCAGGCGACCTAGCTGGCCTAGTAAGTACAGGGAAAGCTTGAAGACAATTCATAGCAACATGTGCCGTATGCGGCCGGGCATTATCGTGTTGGAAAGTAAGTCCAGGGTGTCCCTAAAGGAACAGGAACACACCCGGTCTTAGGATGTCGTCAATGTACCACTGTGCTGTCAATGTCCCAGAAATGACTATCAAAGGGGTCCGGCTATCAAAAGAAATAACACCCCAGACCATAACACCTTGATGTGGGCCTGTGTGGCGTCACAGCAGGGCAGGATACCCCCTCTGCCCAGTCATCGTCAGGGCAGGATACCCCTTCTGCCCTTTACGACTCCAGACACGTCTGCGGTTGTCGTCAGGACACAGTTGGAAACGGGACTCGTCACTAAAGATTATACGCGCCCAGTCAGCGCACTTCCACGTTGATCGCGGTCGGCACCACAGTAATCTGACTTGACGGTGTAGAGGCGTGAGAGGCAACTGGCGTATCGGTCGGCGCGAGCGTAAATTCCGCTCTCTCAATCGTCTGTGGAGGATCTTGTTGGATACATGCGAGTCACATGGTGGATAGTTGATAGCAACGAATCCGGTGCTGTGACAGCTGCTCTGACAATCGCTCTATCCCCCCGTTCTGTTGTGGCCCTCGGTCGACTGCTACCTTTTTAACGCGGATATCTACCGCTGTTGAACCGACTCTTGCCAACATCGTCTAATAGCCGTATCGCTTCGACGCAGATGTCGAGCGATTCTTCGATTCGTCCAACAAGCCTTTTTCAGTCCGATCGCACGAGCGCTTTCAAACTCCGACATCTGCTCGTAATGTGCACGAATCCTTCGACGAGGCATTGTTATAGCCGACGTAAGATACCGCAGTAGAAATGCAACAGAATTTTTAAAGATCAGATTGAGAAGAGCTCCTTATATGCACCTGCTGAATGCGCAGTTCCGAAGCACTAGCGCTTCCGCTAGTCATTCATTGGAATTCAGATTTTAAACATTTGCATATTCGGTCTGAATGTCTTTGTATACGAAATTTCTTTACAATTGGGCGACTCCTTCTTGGGGCGTCAATTTTTTTTATAGAGTGTATAATGAACAAATAGTAAGAAAAATTGATTTGATTATTTCATTTTGTGCTTTTTTTCTGACGTCAGTAGCATATTTTTGAATTTAGCTTTGTAGAAAATCAACATTTAATTAGCCTTTTTGAAAAAAAAAAAAAAAAAACCACAGCTTAAAATGTGAGGAATCATTTTTAAGAGATTATTATACACTAGATTATTTGAGTATTTAAGATAAGTCATCGGTTTGTATTCAAAAAAATTTTTGTAAGAGGAGCAAAAGCATGTGATTATCTTTATTCTGATATGCTTATTTATTTCCTCCTTTCTCTCATCAGCTTGATGGTGACAAGAAAAACTCACATCACAAAGGTAAACTAGGTTTACGAATATTTCGTTAGTTTGTAGTAACGAGAAATGTATGAGAGTATAGTCTGGACTGCGTGTATCGTGTGGAGATGTTTTTGAGTCTTTCTTTTCTTTTCTTTCTGTTTTTTATTTTGATAAGAAGAAAATATTTAAAAATGATTTTTTTCTAAATATAAACCGAACGTTTTTTATGGGCCCGTATTTATTGAAAACAATGGATTGAACTTGTAGCTCTGTAATTACCATCTAACACCTTAATTAGCATTTTACCCCAGTTTCCTGCATTATTGTGAAAGATTACTCGTTCTTTTTTTTTATCCGAATTTATACTGTTTGATATTTTTACAAACTACAGCCTCTTATTAATCAAAATTCTGCACTTAAAAATGTCCTTACTGGAATATTTCAAACTGCGTTTTTTAAAAAATCATGCTGCATTTGAAGAATGAAATATAATCAAATCGCGCTAAAGAGTGAAAAAAGCTCAGACTGTCTCTTCAAATTCAGTACTATATGTTTTTACAAATGACAAAACTATGAAAGTTTTGATGCACTGCGTAAAGATAACTATTAACATTTAATGTTTTGCATCGCGTGTCTTACTTAAGAAAATTTATGTAATTTTGCGTTTGTATATTTTTTTAAAAATCAAAGTTTCATTTGTTATATAGGTTGATTATTTGTAAAAGAGTATAATAGGACTTGTAAAAAAGCCGTTTTTTTTAAGTCTGATAAGTGTATAATGTGTTTACTTTTTAATCCTTTCAGACCTGATTAAATAATTTCTCTTCGCAATGAAAAAATTTTCTTTTGATAATAGTAATGGAATTAAAATACCTGATTATTAAATTTTTGAGAAAAAATGCTTAATCTTTACATGTTCAAATTAGGACATCCATCTTGTACGGTAGTGTAAGCAATTTTTTGTGTCGATGCAGTGTCTGAAACGAATAAAGTGCTACAAAGCAATGGGACTTTTGTTTTTGTTTCAAACATAATCTGCCATGCCCCTTGGACTGATGCAAAAAATGTAAATATATATAAAATTTAAAAAAATTAGATAATTTTTCAGAAGGTTATCCATTGCTGCTAAAAATGCTTACATTCTGCTTTTGCTGTCATTCACAGACAGATAAAGGGTTTTGAAAAATAGAAATAGACTTTAAAATAACGAGCTACGAGTTCCAAGTAACATTTTTCTTTAAATATAAATATTTCTTACCGATCAGATGCAGAACTTCAAGGCCGTTAATAAAATTATAAATTTTTCTCATGAATCCTTCCATAAAGATAACTTCTGACAGACAAATACACATAGTTCTTAATCTGCTCGGGAAAGTTTGTAAGTCACTGAAATCGTGCAGTTGCATGGCGGTAGAGAAATCTAGCAGCATATGTGTTAGGGACGTGCATTTGTAAGCCAACTCTTGAAGAACAGTATGCGTGATCAGCTCAATGGGAAGCTCGATGTATCGGAGTGAAGGACCTGTAAGACAATAAAGCATATGTCACTATGTAGATCTGGATAATATTTTCCATTGCAGGAAACGTTAAAATAAAGTTATATAAAGCGATCATAATATAATTGTGTGTTTTTCCCGAGATTGATTGTGGTACATTGAGCATTAAGTTCATAAGCATGTTCAGACAACTTGTGCTGTTTGGGCACTTGTATTCTCATTTAACAACATGTAATATTACAGGCTTCATGCAAGTTTTATTTTCCACATTTATCGTTATTTTCCGATTCATAAATCAAATATTAGAGCATTGCCGAAAAGTTGGGGTGTAGGCGTAATTCTTCAACCCTCTCCTACCTACCCCTCCCCCATTCCAGTGACTGGACACAATAATTCACAGACATAATGCGTACGTATGCAGTATGTTTTTGAGCTGTCAAGAACCATTAATTAACATTTCTAGTAGAAGGACAGCACTGGTGATGGTACCATAATTGAGATGTTGTTATTTTTGAAATACGTATCAGAAAATCGGGAATCCAATAGAAATATGTAATAGTTACAATAATTTGTTATAATACCGAGGAATTGGGTGAAAAGACACACACAAACACAGATAACTAATTTCTGTGGATCATCTGAAAAATGGCGAAAGTCAGCACAGAATTCTTTTGATAGACAATATTTTTTATGGGGGTCCTGAACATATATTGTGGCGAATTTAGATGTCGTGGGCCATGAGCAAAAACTTCAGTGTACTCCAGTGAACTGCAGTGTATAATTTTTTCTTTAATGCTTCAAATTAACTAGTTTAAAAAACTATATTTATGAGAATTAGACAAAATACCAGACTAATAATTTAACTTAGCATTCTACACAATTAGAACGTAAAATTTTACCTTTAAATTATTAAAAACAGCAATACATGACTTGATAAACAATTATGTGTACTTATATTTTCATTAAAAAATCGACCCATTACTTCTTTTTAGTGTTAATGCATCTGTTATTTATATTTTATATAGGTTTTTAACATCATTTTGCCACAAAGTGGTGCATTCGTTTTTTTCCTCCCGATATTGAGCCTCCGGAATGAATAACAGATGATGTACCTGCAGACAGTTGATAGCATTCAAGAGTTTTACATATTTAGCGAAAATACTGTCTTTAATATATTTTATTTTTAAAATATTTGATTTAAAATAGTTACTACTAGACATAAATCACATGAGAATACCATAGTGATATTTTTTTCCATAATAATGACTTAGAGCGAACCTGATCTCATACCATTCCTACGATTGAAACTGCTACTTGAATATAGAGATTTTATAATATAAACAATGACAGTGTTTTTACTATGAAGTATCAGGAAAATTAACAATATTTGTTATAAAAGTAATTGCATTGTTTAAAATTAAATATATCTTAATTTGCGAAAAGAAGATAAACGAATTGGAACTTCACTGGATAACTCATTGAGAGACTAAAAACACTACAAATACATTTTCTAGATTTTTAAAAAATAATTTAAATGATAATCGATTGAACTCAGAAATATTCAATAAAATGCTGGCTTTGGCTATTGTATACGCCGAATGATAGTAATTTAAAGTTTTGCGTATACATCTACACTGAGTATTTGGATTAGCATTTCTTCCACATACTCCGTGGATTAGCAAGAGTAGTTTAATTGAATTTTCACAGCTGTAGCTTTAATGTTGCAGCTGGGAATATAGAATCTTGTTCACATCATTGTCTGTTGATGTAAAATGCATGAACTTTATCTTGTGAAAAACTGACCTATCTTCTTATGTTTTTACATTTATAACTTCATATCATTTCCATCGCCCTTTGTTGTAGATAATATTTAGCAGACACTGTCGCAGTTTAAAACTTTGAAACAATGAGTGACATTGTTTCACGGTATTAAGCAAATCAGTTTTGAAGACGTTCAGGTTATTTTAGTGCTGATAATTAAAATTTATGCTGTATATCACCGTGCATATGTTAAAGATTTCTTTATATTAAATTGCCTTAGTATTCTTTCTTTGTATGGAAATAACAGGCTATTTGCACTAGGTGGAAGTTAATCCAAACAGGCTATTTACACAAGGTAAAATTAATCCATTTGAGCCTAGACTAATTTTTCATTTTTTTGCTGATGCCTGCTTTAATAAATAAATTTCTGACATGAATTGTATGAGCAATTCATGATTTTTCTTTCAAAAATATTTATAGAACTGAAATTTACACGTGTTTTATTTTGTCGTTTTAAGAATTTTCTAGAAATAAGATTTCGTAGTCATGAACTTTTAGAATATGAAAATTCCAAAACACTTAGAATATTTGCGATCAAGAGTGAAAAAAGTTAAAATTTTAGTGCTCTCTATATAGGACACTGGGCAGAAAAGGGTTAATCTCAGGGATGCTGAATTCAGAAACTTAAATTCAGTATACTATTAAAATTTATGCTAAGAAATAAAACAGACTTTAGGACTTTACATATCTATATAAAAATATACACACACGCTGAAGAAATGTTTTGTTGATTCACATTAATCAAATAAATTTGCTGAATTAATTGATTCAGAAGTACATTTCTGAATCAACCAAAATTTTGTTGAATTAACAAACATTCTATTGAAGTGATCTTAATTAAATAATTTAGTTGAATAGCTGTTTTTCTTGAATCAATGAAATTTATGTTGGAGCAATTAAATATTTGTTTAAAAACTTTCGTTCGTTCATTGAACTAAATATTTAGTTGATCCAACAAAACTTTTATTGGTTCAAGAAAATATAAATTTAATTCAGCTAAATTAAACTATTTGGCTAAAATAGCGTCAATGTTGAATAATTTAAAAAATGGTCAATTCAGAAATGCACATACAAATCAAATATGCTCGTAATAAAATTGTGTGTGAATGAACGTAAACCACAGTATATGAGGAACTACTTTGTGACGTTCAATAAATAGAACCATAGGACGTACATTTTCAAACCATCGTTTTCTAAATAAGAAGCTTTACGAATACACAATGATATAGATATTTCATAAGAAAAAGGCAGAATGAAAATAAAAAAGATAGAATGATTGAAATATAAGAAATGGATTAAAATCGTCAGATGTGTCATTTACCAAAATCCTTTGTAATCAAATTTTCGCGTCCCTCCTTCTTTTTTAATATACCTGCTTTAAAATATTTTGTTTATCATATACACTCTCTTTACCATGCAGATTTATCACAGCACATTCATACATGCGTCCACGTACATGAAATGTAAACTCTAAAACAGAACATGTGAATAAGACATGCATATCATAATCATGCATATGAGAGGATGTTTATATACATATTTCATTGCATTATCGGGCTTACATGCTAGTTTCAGAATAGCAGTAGTTTACCAAATCGCACGGCGATCAGTGCTAAAAGAGTTTCTATGTTCTTAACATGTAGTCCTGATATTTCTGGACGAAGGGATACGTGTGTCCACAACCTGGAGTCGCTTGAAATCATTCGCCATTTTTTGCAAACTCTGGCTAAACGTCCAACTTCTTTGTGAGGTAGGTATGAGAAGATTTGGAGTAGGACTTTGTCTGGAAGCTTTTCGATGGTCTAAAAGAAAAAAAAAGCAGTCTTATGTATCACATCATATACATATTTACCATGATAGGAACTTTAAAATAAATTATTTATCCAAAATTCTACGTATTTGCTTTTCTGCATTGCATCTATTCTCAGTAAAACATAAATCTCCGACTTTCTCATGATCCTACGTTGGAATTACTTTGTTCAGCGTTGTTGCTACACGTGAGCCGTTTCGTATTTGTGATTTATTTGAATTTAAGAGTGTCAAACGCCTGATGGATCGCCATGCAATATGTCTAAAAGAAGTTGGACGTAGATTTATTCCTATCGTCATCAATGAGAGCACAACTTCTCTGTTTCGTTCTTTGCTGTCAAGCCACCGTATGCCTTCCAGCACAATTGTCGACTTGCATGACATAATAAAAATAATTTCAAACTCTTTCGTAGCTAGTCGCAGTGATTTGTTATTTAGAGGGTACGGTGGGGGTAATTATGAAGAAGCTAAATTAGCCGCCACAGGAAAATTCAAAAATCGAGAAAAAATCGAAACTTTAATTCGAATTTTGAAAAAATTGCATTCATCTCTACTTTTAAAATACGTTGTCAAACATTTTTTTTTCTAAAGTTGAATTGTAGTGTATTTATTTATTTACGTATTCTTTTGAGCGGAAGTTGAATTATTTTATTCTCTACTATTGTTTATCATATAGAAATAAAATAGAAAATTATTAATTTTCGCCTTGCCTAATATTTCTTGCCCCACACTTTAATATTTAAAATTACCCTAATTTTTTTCTGTCAGGGTACATTGTTAACTTGCGATGTAATTTTGATTTCATGAACAATTTTCTTACTATTTACTTTACTTACTCCTATTCTCTATTTACTTTTAATTATATTTTCGATGTTCAGTACTAAATACGATACATATGGTTTTTATCATAATATATACTGCTCACTTAAAATAAGCATGTCTCCATCTATCTGGTTCAGTTCAATTACCCCTTTATCTCAAGAGTAATTTTGAAAACACGAAGTTAATGTAAACAGACAAAAAAAAATCGGATAATTTTTTTCCTGGACATTATTAGAATTCATAAAATGTCACAAAGTAATTCAAACGGGCAAACAACTTCTTTCTGCATGAAGTTATAACTTGAAAAAGGACGTAGATTTGTTTACAAATACCTCCCCTACCTTTATATTACTTGCAGGTCAGATATATTGATCTCTTTTTCTAATACATCACTCAATAAAACATTAGGAAAACAAACCCTACAAAAGATGCTTTTAATTCTATTTAAAAAAATGTTCGAACAAATAAGTTTAGTTATCATTTATCAAATAAACCAATTTATCAAATCACTCGTAAAATAAAGTTTAGAGGAAGAGGTAGAAGAAAGCAGACAGAGACTTCAATATCAATTTCCAAGTGGAATGAAAGAAAGGAAGGGAAGAATCAATGCTACCAACAAAAATTAGGTTCTGGGTAATGGACAGTTTCCAAAAAGTTGAGATGGGTTTCTGCATGAAGTTATAACTTGAAAAAGGACGTAGATTTGTTTACAAATACCTCCCCTACCTTTATATTACTTGCAGGTCAGATATATTGATCTCTTTTTCTAATACATCACTCAATAAAACAATAGGAAAACAAACCCTACAAAAGATGCTTTTAATTCTATTTAAAAAAATGTTCGAACAAATAAGTTTAGTTATCATTTATCAAATAAACCAATTTATCAAATCACTCGTAAAATAAAATTTAGAGGAAGAGGTAGAAGAAAGCAGACAGAGACTTCAATATCAATTTCCAAGTGGAATGAAAGAAAGGAAGGGAAGAATCAATGCTACCAACAAAAATTAGGTTCTGGGTAATGGACAGTTTCCAAAAAGTTGAGATGGGACAACGATTGAAATAAAAACACAAGATCCCATTTTTGAAACGTACACTGCAATCGGTGTTTTTCCACATGAAATACACATACATTGAACATTTTCTTAATTAAATTTTAATAACAGCCATTCAAAATTTCAAATAAAACCTTACACCTTTCAAAAATGCTTTCTTAAATGAAAAACTATGCTGCTTATTTGGCATTAATCGCCCATTATAATCAATTCGCTTTATTTTCGTGAATAAACTGATATCTAACATCCATGCCAATACAAAAAAGTTTAACAGCTTTTCGAAAAACTTGACCTAAAAATAATTTAGACGCTGTTAAAGTTAGGTTTATAGATAGCAACATTTTGAAATACAAATAATCAACCTTTTATTCGAGGAACTACTGAACGTCCTTGAAATCTTAAGTTTGCCTTGACTGAACTCAAGTCTAAAAAATTTGAATGATAATAATTAAAATAATCCTTTTTTTTAAGTGTGAAGCGTTTCTATCAGTGTTGAAAAGAGGCATATTATATTTAAGTGTTGACTCATACCATTTAATAATAGAAGTGGATATTCAAGCAGGTTTACAAGCTTTGAATTATCGCCCATTTCATGGTTCATGCAAGAGAAACAATTTGTTTTGTATAGTGCTATTGGATTTCTATCCAACACGGTAAAACGTAACTTTTCCAAAATGATATCTCGTACTGAGCATCAACACGTAAAGCCATGCTGTTTACATACTTCGTTTTCGGTTCGATTTGTTTAATCAATAAGGTGCTTCTTTTTCTACTTAAGACGATTTGCCTTGTCACTAGCGTCCTATAAAGCAATAGAATAAAACGTATAATAAAACGTGACTTGTAAAATTGCCTTTAAATTCATTTTATTTATAATTTAAGCTTCATGTTTGGCCATATTTTACTTTTAAATGATCTGGCACATTATTTTTCATGAAGCTACAAAATAAACGCGCATCACATAGTTTTTGAACAGTTTATAAAACAATCAAATGGAGTCAAAGATTGAATAAAACTTAGGCTGTTTCTTAAAAAAGGAGTATTTTACACTTTATCAATCTTTAAAACTACATAGCTTATACAACTTTTAAAACTTTTTTTAAAAATTTATATATTTAAATCAGAATCGCTTAAAAAATTTACTGAAACGGGAAACATTTAGGAAAACAATTAAATTTCATGACTTATACTGATTAACTATTTATAAGATTGTACAGTGAAGCTTAAGAAGAGATATTGCGAAGAGATATTAAGAGATATTCCACTTATTTGCGAATTTTTGACGTATCTTTCCAATTTCTTAAATTTTTAACAAGCTGCCGGATTTTTCTATAAGTACAACCTTAAGACTGTAGTTCGAAGAAACAAATTCTGCCTCACCACCTTGGTACGCAAATTAAAATAAACTAATAACGCAAGATATTGGAAAAATTCAGGATGATTCTTAATAAATGCACTAGACAATGTAATAAACGAAAAACTGTGCATTTTATGAAAGCTCGGAAAAAATTCTCAAATTTGGAATTGCAGAACACAATTTTTTAAAGAGTGACAAACTTTGCAAAATTTTCATTTTTAAAAATTCTTTTCTTGAAGTTTTTTAACTGACGCAGGTTTATCGTTTATTACAGCTTATGAAGAAACATACTAAAATGTTCAACTTTCTGATAAAATTAGCTTATTTGCATTTTGATGCCAAAATAGTAATTCGTATTTATATACCAACTACAGCAGTTTTCACGTCAACGGTTTCGTATAAAGAAAGATCTCTAGTTGTTTTAAACGCAAAGCAGAAAAGAAACCAGAATCTTGAGAGAAAAAAATAAAGATAAACAAGACGAGAGGATTATCAGAGGATTTTTCTTTTTTCTTCTTCCGTCTTTTACCCATGAAATCTTCCATCCCTTGTTCTATTCATGTCAGCGAGGCGCTAAGGTGTCTGGCTAAAAATACTTTTCATAGCTAGTAGACGTGAATGAGAACAGAGCAGTCTCTTCGAGACGGAGTAAGTCCCTCGGAATCTAAGAAACGGGTTCCTTTTAAAGTAGGCCTAAGTGGATTCAGGAAATGAAGAATCGCATCTTAGTACTCGATAGCGGTTAAATTGGGACGCAGACTATAAAAATTTAATAGTGTCTCATTAGCTGGGAAATAAGTAAAGAAAGAAATTGCTGATCTGCAGGTTTCTTAGTTACCACGTAAATAACGTGAGTTTTGAACCCGAGACCTTAATCGATTGAAAGTGCGGGAAAGGTGACTAGCCGTAAATCGGCATGAAGAAAAAATCGGAAGAGCTGGATACGGCTATGTCAGTTGAATTTACGGGAGTGGTTTTTCTTGTATAGGAGCTTTCTGCTGATTCTTTCGGCTAAACCCTCTGTATCATAGTATTGCAGTTCTGTGACACACCAATTAAAGCTGTACAAATTAACTATAGTGTTTAAAAAAATATTTCAATTATTTTTTTTTCTAACATAACGTGAGCATAAAATAATTTTAAAAAAGAAATCTGAAAAGTTTGTCTTTTTAAACTAATATTATAACAAGAAACTCCATTTTGTCCTTCAGCAGCCGCACTATTTGTTATTGCAGCACTGGTAGTGCTTTTACGTTGGTAAACCGTACAAGAATGGTGATTGTTTAAAAGGTTCTCAGCTTAAACTGTTAACAAACATTTCAGTAACATTTTGCTATGCTACAGATATATTTTCGAGTAATAAAAAAAAATAAAAATAACCGTTTTATTGAACTCTACAAAAAATACATATTGGCCATTAACGTTTACATGAATTACAAAACTGTAAAATAAAAACTTCCAATATGTTGAATCTCTTTCTGCAAATTGCAGTAAAAAATCTTAAAAATTGCAGTTGTTGAGATACAAAGGGTTAATTCAATAACAAAAGTAGCTAAAGGAAAATCGTGTACATATCGTTACACAACTGCGTATTACTGAAAATGAGAAAAAAATACTTCTAGCTCTATACTTGACATTTATTTATAACTAGCTGCGTGCCCGTTCTTCGCACGGTAGGAAACGAATATTTTACTAAAATATAATCGTAACTATCTATGCGAAAACAAAATGCCAAAAAGTTCAAGTAGTCCTTTTGTTGAAACTACCGCGGGATATATTACGCAACGTAGGATTATAGTTAGTTATAAGACAATCGTTGAAAAATAATGAATATAACATTTTTAATTTCACGAAATAGTTATTAACGTGGTATACTGTGCTTTAATCCATATTATCCAAACAAATCTACTATTACTACCAGAGAAAAAAATGAGAATATTATCTATTACTTATATTAATATTATCTATCTTCGTTTCTCCGTCTTGCTCAATTTAAAGAAAAAGATTAGATATTTTAAACCAATGATGCCTTTTTAATTTTTGGTGATTCTGTGGAATTTATGCATTGCCATTAAAACAGATCTCCATAAATTTTTAATCATAATTCTTGTCTGATTGGCGTATTTAGTAAAGCAAAGTACTTCATCTCGCAGTGGTGGAAAACATGCAAGCTGTACCAATTTAAATATTATTTAAATCCACCATGATTCAGACTCGTGAAAATATCAAACTGTGTAATCTCGAGGAACTATTTGGAATCGCTCAAATTGCGAATAGGACGTTAAATTGCGTTGCAGAGTTTACGAATTTCAGACTACTTTTAATCTATGTCGTCACGTTCTGACCAGGGTAGTCGAATTTAGTTATTTCGCGCAGTAGTTTTCAAACAGAGTAATATTGAAACACACGACGTTGAAAAACTCTCGCTTGCAACAGAACTTTAATAAAGTCAATTTGAGAGATATTGGGGTTATTCCTAGCTAATCGGTATTTCAAATATTTTCCGAATCTATTTTCTAATGATGCAACTTTTGTGGAAGAGCTTGTTAAGTTGCTAAAATGTAACAAAAAAAAGTATATCTAATATAGATAATATACCGCCACGAGTCGTCCAAAGTTGGCGACATTTTGCACGATTTTTGGGAATACATACAACAACCTTCGTCAAACCGATAGCGAATACTATGAATTATGTTAATTAGTATTTTGCATCTTGCGCCGACATTTGAATTTCCCACGATTTTAAAAAATGCAGGTTTCCTTTCGTTATTATGGTTCCTGAAAAATCACAGAGCTCAAAAATCGCTAAGGGTAACACGCGCATTAAACAAAATATTTTCAATTTTTATAATAGTAAATTTTTGCGTCAAAATGACATCATGAGTTTAAAAATGAGGTAATCGTATTCTGTTGCGATATCTAACATGAATTAGTGAAAGAAAAGAAAAAAAAAAACCGTTATTTTATTTTCTACAGCATCTGATAATCTGGATGGAAGTTTATTATTTCGATCAATATGTAATTTTTTGTTTAAACTTGTTAACCTCATTAGGATTTTTAATGCATTTTTGCACTCGTGACATCAAAATGACGTCAGTCTAACTTGAATTATTGAAAGTAATGAATAAATAAATCTATGTTAACTATGCTCACGAATGTGCTGAAATCGGACATTTGAGTAGCTTTCTACCCTGAAAATTGCGAAAAATCGTAAAAAATTAGGGAACGGGTGGATTTCCAGAATTTTAAAGCAGCCTACGATTTATTCTATGCCGTTTTAAAAGTATGTGCAAAATTTCAGGCCGATCGGTCGAACGGTGTGGGAGGAGTTCCCGGACGAACAAACAAACAAACTTTCACATTTATATAATAGATGATAACTTTCTTTAACCATGTTAAATTAAATAAAAAGTTCTGTAATTAAAATATTTTTAGGAAGATTCTCTAGTTGCATACAATACAAAATCTTCAATTCCTTTTTCATTGAAATAGGAGACAAAAAGTGTGCAACATGGTCTGAAAGAATAAATGAAAGAGATTTTTAATTGCGTCTAATGGCAGCACCGTACTGCAAAAGCCCTGCTCCTGCAATTTTTTCAGTGAGGACCCTCCAGTTATTCATATATTAGTCAGTTTTTATACATTTCCTTGCATTCATTATCCAAAATGATTCAATAATGATAAGTGTAAATGTTCAAAATAAAATAAAAAATAAATTTAAACCTAAATTTGTGTAAAATACATTGTTTTAACCTATATTCAAATTTTAAAATACTTTTATACACAAATAAAAGGTTTGGTTAATCGCTGAACATGCTTTTATTTATGCTAGCAATACTGTTTTTATCACGAGCACATAAATTATATTAAAATTAAAGTTTTTAATGATTTAATAAAAAAAGGGATACTGCATTTATTTGAGATAGAGAGACTAGAGATTTTTGTAGAATAAAGAGGAGGAGGGAAGCCTGAATAATAATAAAAAAAAAAAAAAACCTCACTCTGTAAATCTGGATGCTTTTTATCCATAAACTCAGATTTATCTATAAGTATGTGCTTCTGCTTGTTATTTTTAAGGAGTTAAAAGACAATCTTTCCGTTCTTATTCTCTTCTGTTTCGTTAGAGCACGGTATAGAATATTTAAATACGATAGCATTTCATTTCCTTTGAAAAAGAATTCATTTTATTTGGTGCCTTATGTAGTACACTTCTAGCCAATCATCTAAACATTGCTCTTTGGCATGTTTTTGAGTACATAATGAGAAGTTGATTTATTGTCTACTCTTTTGCCTGGCGCCGTGATGGCGTTTTGAAGTATATTTTGCAGTCATTGCAAACATGAAATGATTGTGAGACTACATACGTTGCGGAAACATGCAACACAGGTTAAGGTGATTGCTATGAACTAAAAAATAAGATAAAGGATTTACATAAAGTAAATTCTATCTCTACTTTTGACTTCAAAGAGATCTTTTCAGAGTTAGATTAAATGCTTTTTAAAAGAAACGATAACATTAACTTACCATCTAATATATTAATTATTTCCGAGATTCGTTAAACTTCATAATTTATAATAATTATGTTCTGCATATATAGTAATGAATTGTATAAGCAAGTTAGGGGGATACCACAAGGTGGATTTAACTCTAGTTACTTAGCTAACCTATATTCATATTAACTATGAAAAGAATTATTAACCCATTAAGGACGGAGATTTTACCCTCCCTCCCCCTCAATCTTTCCCCTGAACTGAATTAATTTCATTGGGGTTACTTGAGTGAGAATGCCCTTTTCTATTTTTTCAGATGTCAGATGTGAGATTTAGTAAATATGGTCACGCTAGTCCTTTATGTGACCATACTATAAACCACTGTTTGCTGTTACCACACGGTAACCCTAGTACTTAATGGGTTAGGATGACTCTCAGTATATAGATATATAGATGATATTATTACTATACCTATCGATAATAATTTTAGTAATAGTCATCTATTTCCTATAAATTAACCTCCAGGCTTAGATTTAATTAAAAATCCTAATGATAGTAACATCATCAATTTTTTATCTACAAATCATCATCAATGAAAAGTTTTTTTTAAAAAATAAATATAATAAAAGAGATGGTTTCTATTTTAGAGTTAATTGCTCCACTCATTTTACCTCTTGCATGCATTTTTCTGTTTTTAGGAACCTAATTACTAATCAGCTGTATAGAATAGTGTCTCTGCACTAATAACTATAAGTCTGATAACTTAACATATAGCTTATCCTCGTAGATTTTAAAGATCTATTTTGTTTACTAATAATGCTCAGTAATCATATAACTCGAAATGGCGTTACTGGATTGAGAGAATGGGGATTGGATTGTAACTATATAAAAAATAAAAAAAAAATAAATCTATGTAAAAATTTATAAAAAGATATAATATCTATGAAATTTATGTATGTGGGTAAACAGGAGATTCGAAATTAGTTTTACAAACGTTTAGGAGGAGTAGGATATACGAAGACGGTTCAAAATAATATAGCAATGCGGGGTCGGAAACGTCGTCCTCATGTGCCTGTTAATAATGTATCTGTATACAGGAGATTCGAAATTGGTTTTATAAACTTTTAGGCGGAGCAAGATATACGAAGACAGTTCAGAATCATATAGCAATGCGGGGTCGGAAACGTCGTCTTCATGTTCCTGTTAATAATCACTTTGGAAAACGTGCTGAAGTGTGCGTCTAATTTCTGATTAGGATTATCTTCTGTGTTCGTCTAATTTCATAAACAATGGGCTTTCTTCCGACAATTTCATCAATGTAATGAAAGAAAAAATTCTGGACATTTTTATCATGTGCAATCGGTGAAAAATGGATTAGTTTTTGAAAAACCATGGTAGGAAAGTTTACTATCACTTGAATACTTCTTCTAAAGTGATTATTAACAGGTACATGAAGACGACGTTTTCGACCCCGCACTGATATGTGATTCTGAACCGTTTTGGTGTATCCTACCTCTCCCAAAAGTTTGTAAAACTAATTTCGAATCATCCTGTGTATAGTCATACGTATATTATAACTTCCCTCCCCCCCCCAAAAAAAAAGGAAAAAACCGAACTGTTGATTACTGGAACAGCATTATTATCGGTAAATTCATTATTTCCTGATATAAGGCATACAACTCTACAAATAGGGCGGGCCGAAAATGCACTTTTGCACCCACTTTTTGAAATCTATGAGAGCCTAGTTCCGAAAAGTTGTCCTTTGGGTTGGTTAATAACTGTGCATTTTTTTTTTTTTTTTTTTTTAAATCGGACAATATTTTCGAGTGTCGCTGACTCCTTTAAGTTCGAGTATTTCGCCCCCAAACAGACGTTTCCCCCGAAAGTAAAATTTACCTGATTTTGGAAATCGTTAACAGTCTTGAGGTTAAATTGCTTCTTATCTTTAGAGGGCACCATGTAAGGAACATTACCGCACTCGGTTACTATCGATTTCGAAAATTCACAAGAATTGTGTTTCCGGGAAAATATGTCTATTTTGGCCTAAATCCCCGATTTTAAAGACGCCGGAGCCGACTGAAGATATTGTCCGATTTCAAAAACATCTTAAACAATTCAATTAACTAATCCAAGGGATAAGTTTTCCGCACTAGGCTCTCATTGATTTCGAAAACCGGTGCAAAGGAGCATTTTCGGCCCGGCCTACTAGGCATTAAAATAGTATGTATCTTAGACAGTACATGTGGAGCATATCCAATAATAAAGATAACTAAATTTTTAAATATTATGATAAATTATTATAAGAATTACACATCTGATTATATATTTTTATTAGTTAATTATTATTTAATATTATTTTTTTAAATATCTATTATTACTTTTATTTATTTATTTATTTATTCATTTTTGTTTGTTTATTTATTCAATATATCACTTTTGGGTGTTTTAGCCCTCCCTGATGAGCAAATTTATTCATCACTTTGTTACTATCTAAACTGTAATCTTTAACAATACACAGAAGTTATAATTTTGTTTACTATACTATTGCGAATATAATAATTCCATTCTTTAAACTCCTACAATGCTGGTGAAAATTCAGGCTTTATAGAAATTTGCATTTTTTACTATCACGTCAACGACGGGTACTTTAGCTAGTAACTTGATAAGCAGGGAAGTAAGTTTTACAGGATTTTACTGGAAAAGATTTACTGCGACAAGATTAAGGATTTCTCAGAGTGGACAAAAATTTTTGAAAGGAAAAAGAGGGTGAATTTTGGAGACAAAATTGTCATCTAAGAAGGAAGAGAAAAGTTGTATAGATTAAATTTCTCGTTGTATAGATTTAAATTCTCGACTTAAGCTCAAAGGTAACCATGGATGATATCATCTCAGCTCTTCACTGGATACCAGGGAAGTGCAGATTTGCCATCCAGAGTCATTTCATGATTTCTTTAGTAATTAAAATTCTATGCCATATTATACTATAAACTTAAAATCTGTTTCCTAAGTAGTGTGAAATGATTGTAATGGTAAATGAAGTATGTCTTAAATAAACGTTTATTTAACGCTTCACCTTTGCCTATTAATTTTTTTTCAATGAATGTATAATTTTTACAAACAGAATCTTTCCTTAGCCATACTCTTGTTAGGTTATTGCGGTCACTAAAATGGGATGTTAGAAAAGTGTACTATGTTAGATATACAAGGTGTCAAAACATCTTAATTCTTTATCTGTGAGATATAAGTGAGCAATGTGAGTTGAAAAAATATTAAAAATATGTTAGGAAAAAGGACTACGTTAAGAAAAATTTCCGCTCGTTAATTTTTAAAAAGGGACACTTAAATTTGTATACGACCCCTGTACAAAAAAATTCCCAATTAGTGAAATGTGCCCCCTACACTAAAGAGGTGATATACAGAATTTCAATCTTTCATCATGAAGCATCTCGGATATATCTTTAAACAAAGATAGTCAGGGGGCATACATATATTTGAATGCAAATACTTATTACTAGAGTGAAAAATATTAATTTCTACACGACCACTGTAACATGATAATCCAAAATGATTTTTTTCCCTTCGAGAGCCATTGAAAAGGGGTTTAAGTCAGCATATTTTTATCGTCATATCTGCGACAGTTTTAGGATGTAATGATCAAATTTTGTCCATCTCCTCATAAGCGCATTTTACTAATTGGAAATGTTTTGTATGGGGGTCGCAATCGAGTTTAATAAGTGTCATTTTTTAAAATTGAATGTGTGGGATTTATTCTTAACGTAGTCTTCTTTATTTTAAACATTTTTCCAATTTATATTTCTTACCTATCAATAATAGATAAAGAATTGAGCGTGTTACTACCTTCGTTGGACAACTTATATAAGCTTCCAAGAAGAAATCCGACTAAAGAGTTAAGGTGAGAGGCTAATGGCATAGCACAATGATTAGGAATATATTTTTAAAATCTTGTTCGTAAATATTTATCCTAGTAAGAGCCTTTTACACTGTAACAAAATGGATCATGCTATTTTGTATACGAGAAAAACAACTTGTATCAATGGGTTATCATTGCACGGCGAATCAGCACACCTTTTTAACCTCACTACCTCCGATTTCGATCGAATTTGGCGCAGACTTATGTTATCTAAAAAAAAAAAAAAAAATTGTTATATTTCATTCTATCTACTTGTAATATGGTTTTGAAAAGTTATGGTTCTGAAAATTGTCAGACTTTACGAAACTGGTATACAATTCAATTACCATAGTCGCTTTTTTAATCAAGTTAGAGATCTATAATAGGTGTCATTTTACAGCATTTTTCATAACCTTTTTAAGTCGCGTTTGATTGCGGTATAAATATTAATTTCTAATTTTAAATTTTACAGCAAGCATTCAATTTTAGAAATATGCATTTTTAAGTTTTTTCAGAAATGGTAAATTATGTACGAATTTTAAGAATGAGATGAGCATGGCACAAGTTCATAATAAGGTAAATATAAAAAGTAAAATTCAGTAATTAAGTCTACATGTTATAAGAGCATATTCCATCACTAAAGACATTTTCGGAAATATTTTTTTCTTGAACTCTCAAAATATTTACCAAATCTGAGACAGAGGTTGTTTATTTATTTATTTTTTATTTTATTTTATTTTATATTTTTTTTTCACTAAGCAAAACATAATACTTTTTCCTTGTCAAGTCGTTTTGAAAATGTGGTACGCAGAATTGCAAGACTTTTCAAGTGGCATACGAAGCTTCTCTAATTGACTAGAATGTCTGAAGGTTTCATTTTACAGTATTTATCATGGTCTTCATTTTAATATGTATCATAATAATACCTTATAAAATATGTCGCAAACTTTAAAAATTTTAAGTAAAAACATGCCATCTTTGTAAATATAATGTGTCCCAAATTATTAATTTATATATATATGTATATGTATATATATATATCTATGTATATATATGTATATATGTATATATGTATATATATATATATATATATATATATATCTATATATATATATGTATATATGTATATACACTCATGTCCATAAATTAAGGATAATTCAGAATCGCACAGAAATTGATCTCTAAAATAAAAATTTCACCTGTGGAATGATCACACACATCTTGAAGAAGAATATGCAAATTACAGGAAACCACCAGATGGCGTGGATGGTACGTCACAATGACGAGAGTGTAAGAGAGGGGTATATAAGGAATGGTGGCAAAGAAGTAAAATTGTTCACAAGCGCTGTGAAAGCCTTTCAGTGCAAAAACCGCATAGTTATGGCACAAAGGAGACATTTGAATGATGTTTTACGTGGCAGAATTATCGGACGACTGGAATGTGGACGTACCCAGCTGGAAGTATCCGAGGAACTTGGAATCGCCCAGAGTGTCATCTCCAGGCTTTGGCAACGATTCCAAGATGATGGTAATGTGAGTAGACGTTACAGCACAGGTCGCCCCCGAGTTACAACGCCGAATGAGGACCGCTATTTGGCAGTTACTGCCAAAAGAAACAGACGGAGTACAGCATCAGACCTGTCTCGTCAGCTCTCTTCAGCTACCGGTACGACAGTTTCAAGGCAGACCGTGTACAGACGCTTAGGGCACATTGGTCTATATGCTCGTAGGCCTGTCAGATGTGTTCCACTTACCGCAACTCACTGTCGCCTGCGATTAACCTGGAGTAGAGAGCATGCATTGTGGACACCGCAACAGTGGTCTTGTGTGATGTTTTCCGACGAGTCCAGGTTTAGTTTGGAGTCTGATTCTCGCCGGACATTCATCTGGAGAGCGCCAGGTACCCGTTACCACCAAGAGAACACCATTGAAAGACACCGTTACGGTGGTGCAGGATGGCTCGTTTGGGGAGGAATTATTCTTGGTTCCAGAACTGACCTGTATGTTCAGTGTGTAACGATGACAGGCCACGTCTATCGGGATGTCATTCTGGAACAACATGTACGTTTGTTTCGGGGCGCCATGGGTGCTGAATTTGTGTTTATGGATGACAACGCCCGTCCTCACCGTGCAAACATTGTAGACGAATGCCTTCAATCGGAGGATATCACCCGTATGCATTGGCCAGCATACTCACCGGACTTGAATCCAATAGAGCATGTGTGGGATATGCTTGGCCGACGAATTGCAGCCCGTCAACCCCCTCCCACCTGTCTACCGGAACTTCGGAGTGCATTGCTTGATGAGTGGTGTAATATTCCCCAAGATCAGATTGATCATTTGATACTCAGCATGCCTAGGCGTTGTCAGGCCTGTATTGTATCGTCCGGGAGACATACTCCGTATTAACCATCCTACTAACCATGTTATACTGTTTTTTGCAAATAGGTTCTTTTTTGAAATTTGGTCAAGGTAGTAAAACTTGCAATTTTTATTAATTATGTCAAACTTATAGCATCTTTTTTGCTCTTTACTTTTTGTTTAATAAATAGACTTTACAAATAAGTCAAATTTGTTTTGCTTCTTTCTCTTTCTTTGCCTGAACTTCATTATCCTTAATTTATGGACATGAGTGTATGTATATATATATGTATATACGTATATATGTATATATATGTATATGTATATACGTATATATGTATATATATGTATATGTATATATGTATATGTACATATGCATATATGTATATATGTATATATATATATATATATATATAGAGGGTGTCCAGTGCTAACGCTGTCCAATGGCTATTTCCTAAACCGTTAGTCAGAGACACATAGTTCCAATTGCAAAAATGCTTTAAATTGTATAATCTATTATATCAGAAACAATCAAAGTCAATAAATCAATTTCTATGAAAATTAAGAAATTTAAATTTTTATACGGTCCCCCGGCCCTATCGGTTATATTTAGAAATTTTTTCTTTATGCAATTTCATGCAAAAAAAAAAAAAAAAAAAAAATTCGTCCTTCTACGACCAAAAGTCACCGAGTGACAGCACTGCTCGCACCGAGTGACAGCACTTTTCGAGCTGTGAAATAGGTGTTGTATACAAAATGAATTTGAGAAAAATTAATGTACATGGTTTGAGCTTTGTAATATTTATTAGCAATTTCATTAACTATTTTATGAATATAGATTGCAATAAAGAAGATTAACGTTTAACAATGTGTATCCAATAAAGTAACATAAAAATATAGCTTATGCTGAAAGTAGAATTTTTTAAACAGGTTTTTTAAATGAACTGGCATTAAATAACTTCCTTCGACTGCAATCTGAATATGCACTCTTACAGAAAACTCTTCCTGTACTTTTCGTAGCACACTCTTATGCTACACATCTTCATGCTACCTTTGGCACATGCTACATATCTTCTGCTTGTTTTCTGGGTTCGTCGTTCTAAAATCCAGTTGGTGTAGAAAGTTCTAGGAAAAAGTCAATTGTCAGGATGGAACACAAACTTTATTGCTTCTAGAACTTAGTTGAACAATCAGCTGTACAAAATTCACAAGCACACTTAATCAGTGATGTGCTATTAACAGTCCGCTTAGATCAGAAGATCTCACAAAGGCTGTAATTCTCACACAAAATAAAACACTTCCACAGGTAAAATTCAGTGGAAATATACGAGGGATAACACTAATAATCCCTCAAGACTCAACAGTGAAGAATTTACACACAGCACTTTAAAAACAGCTTCGAAAAGAAGCGCGAAACACCGCTTCTATCAAGCGTACTTACACTGAGAGAGCTCTTCGCACAATGGGCGTTCAACTCGCACTGAACTGGGGCTTCCGAAGCGCTTCAATTTATGGTC
Organism: Cheiracanthium punctorium; assembly: GCA_038373885.1. Lineage (NCBI taxonomy): Eukaryota > Metazoa > Arthropoda > Arachnida > Araneae > Cheiracanthiidae > Cheiracanthium > Cheiracanthium punctorium. The sequence goes on from JAWZYV010012006.1 coordinate 125,269, forward strand.
GACGCAGAAGGTACAAGAAGCTTCCAGAAAAGCCTTTTTCTCGAGGATTCCACATAAAGCGGTAATTTTGATTACGTCATAGAAGAGAAATTATAGGTTATTATGCGTTTTTAATGCAGCAAAAGCAACTTTACAGGCCTCATAGGGAAAATCGTGCCAAATGACCAAAATTTCGCCAAGCTTGACGACTTTTGGCGAAATATCGCCAAATTTGGCGCCAAAAATAAGTCCCCAAAAAGCAAGAGATCGCAGCCTTAGGACCAATATTTCTCGAGATTTCTCGAAATCCCATATATTTGAATGGGAAACCGAAACCGCGTATCTCCGGTTCTAGTTGACGGATTTTGATGCAATAAAAAGCAAAATTTATCTATTTGAAGCGTAGAATACGAATTTTTAACTATTTTAAGCACCAGAACAGCGGGTTGCCCCGAAAATTCGTAACACTATATATGATTTTGTAAGTCTGACCTCAGATAGATTTTAATAGAGCTTGACTATAATCCTCTGCTTGCAGGGCCTGATTATGATCAACAGGGGCCCCCGGGCATTTATAGATTTGGGAGCCTCTGATCTATGAAATTTGTTACATTTTTTTATAAAATTTTGATATTAAAAAAGAATATTTCAGAACAACATTTGAAATTGGGGGGCCCTGGGCAAAGTCCCGATTTGCTCATGCGATAATAAGGCCCTGTCTGCTTGAAGATCAGTACTCCAAAATTAGTTTTGCTTCTTTTTCTGCATTACGCCAGAAAATGAAATTAAAACCTATAATTTAAAATTTCAGTATTTATATGGTCCCTTAACGGTTTACCATAACGGGACATTTTTAAACGTGGAAAAGTGACTTAAGTCACAATGTTTGCTGCTTCGTAAATCGATGAATTTTGGTCATAGGAGGACGAATTTTTTTTTATTGTGCATGAAATTGCATAAAGAAAATCTTTCTAAATATAACCGATAGGACCGGGGGACCGTATAAAAATTTAAATTCCTTAATTTTTATAGAAATTGATTTATTGACTTTGATTGTTTCTCATATAATAGATTATACAATTTAAGGCATTTTTGCATTGGAACTACATGTCTCTGACTAACGGTTTAGGAAATAGCCATTGGACAGCGTTAGCACTGGACACCCTGTATATGTATATATGTATATATGTATATATATATATATATATATGTATATTATATATATATATATATATATGTGTGTGTGTGTGTGTGTATATGTATATATATGTATATATATTAATTTTTTTTTGTTGTTAATGTACTCTGTATTATTTCTTTATTTTATAATCATTATTATTTTAATAACTCTTACTTTTTACTTCTTGTTCGAATCTTCTCCAATTTTTTCTGGCAACGAATTTTTTCCTCTCCAATGGGCAACAGCTCCATGTTCGAGCCATGTTTTCAGGCTTAAGGCTCTTGGACCCTTCATCTCCATCTTTTCTTCATTTTTTTTCTGGGTATGTCTTTTTGATTACTTTTTACTTATTAACAGGATAGCGCCCCCGTAGTCACATATTTAGCTTTCTTTGAGCTAAGTGGCTGCATTGAAATCCTGTTATTTTATTTTTTGTCTTGGTAGCAAGTATTCGGCTTGTGGGGCCTGACGAGTATAGTCGATGCTTGCTACCCATTGCTTTCATTCCATCCAATTCCATTTTAATTTTCTTTTTTACCATTGTTTGGGTTTCCATTTACTGGATATATCTAAATCTTCCTGATTTGCTTAAGATTTGGTGATCAGTGTATGTATATACTACGAAAACTGCAGTAGAATGTTTCCTTGATTCGTAAGATTAGTCTTTTTACTATTATATGTATATATATATATTTTAAGATTGTAATTGGATGGTTGGGTCGGGCGGAGGAAGTTTTTCTCATATTAAAAAAAAAGTAATATGTTTAAAAACAATTTGGATGTGTATATGCATGTGTATATATATCTGGAGGGATTAAAAAAAAAAAAAACGGGGTTCCTATATTGTGATTATTCTGTCTTAAACATTATTTTTTTTTCTTATCTACTAGATTAATCTTCTGTCATACAATAACTTATTATACATACTTTGTCAATAATAATAATCATTATATTTTTTAAACAATATTTTTGCTATACTATCTATTTTATTCAATCATTTTAATTTATTATTATTCAATATATATTTAATTATATTAATATACCTGGATACTCTTAAAATTTAATAATATTACCTTTTACTATTTGGCAACTCCTATACTTTCTTCTTTCCACTTTTACACTGTTATTTTGTGGCAACACCATTTTTCACTTTTTACAATTCTTAGCATTGGCAACACATATCACTTGTTCAAATGAGATCTCCATGTGCCATGTGTTCCATGTGACATTAGGTCTGGTATGTAAAAATATATTTGCTATTTCTAATTTTTGTTATCTTTTTGATTTCCTCTTTCATTTATATAGTAGGGTAAGGCCCAGATGTGTGGAGTTAATATCTCTTCTGATATGCCACACAATCGAAACCCTACTATTTGGTTTGCTCTAAATTATAATCCACTGTTTGTGGCCCTTGACGATGGTGACAGTGGTTATAATTTCCGTTTCATTCTATTATCACAATAATTCTTGCACTTTATTTGGCTTCAAAATCTGGTTTAAAATTCTTGCTAAAAGCTGCTATATTTTTAATGCGAGATATGTCTTATTTGTAGTATGTTTTGTGTTTTACTCATTAGTTATATATATATATATATATATATATATATATATATATAGGGTGGCCATAAAATGAAACTTTGCCGATATATTGGACTCTAGGGATCGGTCTGTTCCACCAATTGAGATGAAATGGCAGAGATAGTGATTCAGAGGTATGGGCTCAAGATCCTGTGAATGGAAACAAAGTGGTACTCACGGTTACGGTTAGTGGTGCAGAAACTCGAAATTGTCGAATGTGAACACCTACATTTTTCCGTCGCAAAATATTCAGCATATGCTAAATCCCTAAAGAGCATTGAAAATGAAAAAATGGACGCGTTATGCACGCTCAAAAAACATGGTATGGTGACTGGGGCGCTTACCAAGGTATACTGTGTTCGTCCATCAGCTAAGTGGCGACTGTTGCGTAAGAGGAATCCTTCGATTTGCGAAAAAAAAGGAAGTAACACGCGCAAAAAAGCCAAATAACAACAACAACAACAAAAATAGTTAGTTGTAGAACGGCACGCCAGAATTGTAAACTTCTTGTCAAGTTTTCTAAAATTTATATTTATGCAGCTAAACAGGTTTTCGCGCATTATTGTACTTTTATTAACAAAAAATAAACATTTATGAACGTTTATTCACATTTTTCAACATTTGAAATTCTTTGTAAAAAAAAAAAAATATTTTTTTAAAGCTGTAAGGGTATCGCACATTTATTTATGATAATCTCATAATTTCACATATTTTTGCACGTTTGTACACATTTTAACGTAATTTTCGCTGTTTTAGCAATGGAAAATTTTGATTTTTGTAATTTAATTACATTTCAAATTTCGCGCTCGATTTGTGTGCACATTTAAAATTTAAAAAGAGAGAGGGAGTGCGCGTACATGCCGCACCGTGACACAGTTGGCATATGCCTACGGTACACATCAGCGATACAGATTTTTCTCCACGTGTTGGATTTTGTTCGATTTAATTAATAATTATGAACGTGAATTTATTAATAATCAATAATTATGTACTTTCGTTGTAATGAACAGTAATCCTATTTATTTGTAATGAGTGATGGATTTACAATTGAAATTCAAATGCACTGTAGTATATTACTTATAATTCAAATAATGTACAGTATATAATTATTAACATTCTCCACATTATCAAATTAACTTTATTGCACAATAACTATATAGCTATCCAAACTAAGTACAGTTTTTAAAATTAACTAGGGTCCAAGGCCACTAGACTCGCTACGCTCGCTTTTCGTATGAAGCATTCGGCCCCTAATAAGGCTTATTCGTAAAAAAAAGGCATACTTTCAACAGGCAAAAGCCAAAGATTGGATCGGATAGAATGTTACCGAGCTACACATTGCTTCGTTCTTGCATGTTCCTTGGAACATAAAAATTTAAACTTCACACTACTTACATAATTATGTAAAACCTATGGAACAATTTGCGTATTTGCCACCCATGGCGATTTTTCAAAATTTGGCGACTTACGTATATGTATAGTTAATAATTTGCTTTAAGAAAACAGTACTTCCTATGTTTTCTTTGATAAAAATTACGGATTAGATGTATAGCTTGCCACCAATGGCGAATTTTCGTTATTTGGTAATTTACACATGCTCATAACCAATAATTACTGCTCATGTAAGGTTACCGGGAAAACCGTTATCCGTATATTCATATACATAATCCTTTCCAGATGTGCGAATTTAGCACCACGAAATATATCATCTCGCCGCACTGGCAAATATCCAAGCTGTACTATGCTGCTACAATGGCATAGTTAACGCCGCCAAATATTTCTACCAACAGCAAATACCCAAGCTGAACCTAGCCGGCTTTACTATAATCTGCATTTTAATTATTTTTCATTTTCAAGATACTGTTTGCTAACATTTTGGAACTCGCAGTTTAGATTCACCCAGCTTGGAGAGATGCCCTTTTACCAGATCGTACCTGATGCCAAAATGGCGTTTTTAAAATCAGTTACAATGAGTTATACTTTGAAAGCAATGTGACGGATAGTTAAAATCATTTAAAAACAGGTAAAAACACATTAAAAACCGTATGTAGCACTATCGGTGGCGTCCACCACCTTCTTCAGCATAGGTCTTGGTTCCAAATGGCCAGCTCTCTTCCTCAGCAGGGCGTTCCACCCAGGATCGATCTGCGCATGCGTTATATCATTCACAGAGCCATCTGTGGTTACAATCTGTAGGACTGTTTCTGTAATTGGCGAGTTTTTGGCTATTGTTAAAGTTGATTTCTATGGGGTGTTCCTGGGCTATTTTTGCGAGGGCAGTAGTGGTTTTATTGAATTTAATGTCAGTTTGATGTTCCTTTTTTCGGTCTTTGATTTTTCGTTTTGTCATGCCAATATAGTAGCCCTGTTTATTGGTACTATTGTCTGTAAAGCTTAGTTTATAAATACCGGCGGTTTCATCAGGATTGATATTATCTTTATCACTGCGAATGCGTTTGAAAATATTTTGATTGGGTTTTATGGGGATTTTGATATTTTTCTTTGCGGCTTCATTTGTGATTTTTAGGGCGGCTCCCCTGCAGTAGGGAATGGCATTGGTAAATTTGAGTTTCGGATTTTGATAGTTATTAATTTGTTCCAGTTTTTTGATTCTCTTTTTATAAAGGTTTTTTACTATTGAATTTGGGTACCCTGCGTTTTTACATTGTGTTTTGATAAACTGGAGTTCTTCATTGAGGAGTGTTTCGTTTGAGCATACTGTAATTGCGCGATTAATATAGGATCGTATGGCGGCTATTTTAAATTTGTATGGAGTTTTTTAATTAAAATGAACTATTTCGTTATTATTGGTGGCTTTTCTAAAAACTGTAGTATTAATATTATTCATCATATCTCTATTGATTTTGACATCTAGGTAGTTAATGGTGGCAATTTCCTCTATTTCTATGGTGAATTGTATGTTATTGTCTATTGAGTTGATTTCTTTGAGGATATTTTCAGTTTCATTTTTGTTCACTATTGCAAAGATATCATCTACGTAGCGAAACCAAGTTTTTATGTGGTTGGATAATTTATCAAATATGGCCCTCTCCACTAGCCGCATTTTCCAGTCTGCTATGACACCTGATATCGGCGACCCCATAGGTACGCCTTTCTTTTGTTTGTAGAAATTATGATTAAACTGAAAATATGAGTTGTGAAGGACAAGATTAAGTGCGCTATTTAATGTAGTGGAAGATTTTAATGTGTTTTTACCTGTTTTTAAATGATTAGTTATACTGTTTTGGAAAAACGAATAATAGATAATTCTAAAATCTTGTTATCTAAGAGAAGTTACTATTTGAAAATTGTCAATTTTGTGCAACACACTATGATTTATTTATTTCACATACTTTTTAATTTCGCATAAAATTGGTGTAATTCTACTTCATGATTTTCGATTTCACGGGATTCTACATACTTGGCTTTGCTTTGTTGCAAAGGTACGAATGATTTTATGCAAGCAAAAATTGCCAAACCTGGAAATCATTCTGTAAGTTTTTTATTATTATCTTCTAAAATAATTGGAATTTCGAAATTTAAGTCAGCTTATCGACTTCCCCGGAATTTTCCGAATCCGTGGACACCTTCGTAGAAACTCAAATCCCCGTGGTTTCGGAGGAGATGACAGAACAAACTTTTGACAGAGGCGGCGGCAGCGTCCGTTACTTTTTTTTAGAATAGAGAGATAATGGAAAATTATAGCACCTACCCAGCTAGAAAAAGTCAGCCGCTTTTTCTGCAAAAATATATAGATTGCAAAAATTTGTACATAAAAAGTTGGATATTTTTGAATATTTTGAAAGTATGCACTTGTGCAAATTGTATGCAGTTTTTATGCATATTAAAATAAAAATTTATGTAGTTTTAAACGATTTTCAGAAAAATCTTAAAATCTAATTAAAAAAAAATTTAATCCTATGTATATAGCATAAGTTGAGTGATCACCTACCATGTCACCAAATTTCATTTCTTTCGCTTTAGTCGTTATTACGTGATGTGCAAACAAAAATTTACGCAGTTTGAAACAATTTTCGGATAATCTCGAAATCTAATGGATTTTTTTTTTAATTCGACGCCTCTAGTTTAAGTTTTATGACCACCATCATGTCACAACATTTTATTTCATTCGCTTCAGTCAGTTATACGTGATGGGGAATAAAAAAAAGCGTCACTGACAGAACGACAGACAGACAAACATTTTTTTTTACTGTCGTACTGGGGTTCCAAATGCTTAAAACGAATAGAAATCGCAAACAATATTTATACCAAGTAGTGTATAGGCAAAGTCTAATTTTATTTAGTATTTACAGACATAAAAGTTCCCATTCCGAAATTGAAACTACTATAACTTCAAACTTTACTCATTTCATGCCGAATCGAACCCATCTGGTGGTTAGAACGCTGCCTACCACGCCTTGGATCTACGGTTAGATACCAGTCTCGGAAGCTAGAAGGAGGCAGTTAAAAGTAACTTGAAGTTCTTACGTATGATAACAGGTGGGAGCACAAAATTTAAAGAAGGGAGGAAGAAGTCTCAGCAGGCAGGAGATGACGTAGCTATGACGTCAAAATCCTTTTTAACCCCATAGGTATCTGAGCGCGACGGTCACGCTGAAGTGTCATGGTCTCGCGAATTCAGTGTTTTTTCTCCATCCCAAAAGTGCCCAACGCGCCTAAAGAAGTTTTCAATAAAAAAAAAATACAGCTCTGCATACGGGGGAAAACTTGATCGATGATCCACAGGGAAAATTTGCATTAGAAAGAGTTTCTTAGAAAGAATTTTGAGTTTCTCTACCTATAACCGCGCCACTTTTATGGCGTTCAAACAATATACAGGGTGGCCATAAAAAACTTGGTGGCCATAAAAACCGATATAGGGGCAGGTCTGTTCAACCGATCGAGATGAAATTTCCGAGATAGTTATTCAGGGGCATGGGCTCGAGATTCTGCGAATGGCAACAAATTTGTGGTTACGCTTACGGTTATGGGCACAGAAACTCGAAATTTTCGAATGGGAACACCTTTTTATCCTTCGCAAAATGCTCAGTGCATGCTAAAACCCTAAAAAGCGTTGGAATGGTACGTGCATCTCAAAAACGGACGAGTTATGCACGCAAAAAACACACTGTGTCTAACCACTGGCTAAGCGCCGACTGTCACCTGTTGGTAGGAATCCTTCGACTTGCGAATGCAAAAGGCTGAAGTTGATATTAGAAAATTTTCAAACTTTGCACAAATGGCATATTTTAAATTGGAATAATACTTCTTTTAATTGACTAAGATAACAGGAGTAGATTGGTTCTTTATAGCATATATTTGTAGCCTTTTTTTATGAAATAGAACATAACGGGTTTTTTCTTTTTACTAAAATTTGAAAGACACGTTATCATTGCATTCAAAATTTTGTAATTTTTTACACAAATAATACAGACTGTTTTCTAGAACAAAGTGATATAAAATAGGTAATATGTATTTAAATATATTATAACTTTAGTATTAAAAATCGTAATTTACTTTTTTAAATTACTATTTCAGCTATACTACTCATTTAAGGGAATTGCTATACCAATTCTAAAGTATATAATGCATTTAAATGTTAGCAATTTTGCAAGGCGGTTTATATTATGCAAAATATTTTAATCGGGTTTATTTCTTTTATTTCTTTTTTTTAAAGAATTTGAATTTGTGTCAAATGTGGTTGAAATCTATATTTCGAAAAATGGCTATTTTACGAAAAAGAAGGAATTGATATGGAATGACTAGTTAGGGAATTATATTATTAAATATTCGATTATAGTATTATTATTGGACTTAATTAAAGGTTACTTCTGTTTCAATAACTTTGACAATGAAAGAGTGCTTATCTCATTCTACATAAATAAATGTAAATATTTTAGCATTAGTATAAAGTCTTTTCCGTAATTTTTTGAAGGAAAAACTTTCAAATAAGCTTTTTTTCTGAAATTAAAATTTTAAGTTTTGCTTTAAGATTTGAAAAACAAAATTCATTTGCCATGAGTGCCATGTTTGTCATTAGTGCCATAATAATGCGTATAATGAAAAGGTCTTAATTTATGGAAATTCAAAAGTATGTCTGTCACACAGGTTTTGGCGATTTTTAACACAAACTGGCACAGCCATGCTTTTCAAACGAGTGGATATTTTAAGATAAAATTTCTCTTGTTTCTTAGTCTGCTAAAACTTCTATCTCTAAGCCAAATATCATCGACATTGGAAATGGTGAAGTAAAAGTTTCATGAAAAGTTGATGATTCAACGTAAACACTCGTTAAACAGATAACAACTAGAGAAACAATAGTTAGGATATAGCCAGAAAATCAAAGTTACATACACTAACTGCACTTTATTAATATTCCACTTGTGATACAAATATCTTCCTCCTTTTTTTTCAATTTCAAAATTTTTCAATTTCATTATAATAGACTTCAGAAAAGTATAGGTTTCAACTGAAGATAAAATTGACTAAAGGACAGCATTACATCTATCAAATGCAATTAAATATTTACCACTTGGGTATTAAATATATTGATTTTGTTCGGTTCAGTATTAAAACTTTTATCGTAAGTTATGTTCAAATAAAAACTGTTGGAAGTCCTTAAGAAAGTTTTGAGAAAACTATACGCAATGCATTTATTATTTCCTCAATTAAACTTTAAAGAACAAACAAGAACATCTCAGCGATGTGAATTTATAAATTTACCTCCGATGTAACTAATTCATTTAATTTTCAGAATTAAAAGAATGTTTCCTGCGTTCATTTTAATTGACGAAAAATATTTTAATTATAACAAATGAACAGGCATTTAACGTAATGAATAAATTTGCCATTAGTGAGACTTATTCATTTAATTTGCACAATTCAAGATTCAAAATTTTTCATAGCTAAATTAAAGTTCAAATAAAAAAAAATATTTGCAATTTCATAATAATAAAAAAAAAACTAACATTACATGAAGGTACACAATAAATTTACTGCTTGTAGCACTAATCCATTTTTTCTCCATTTCAGAATTTAACTATTCTTTTGGTAATAAAATATAATTAAAATTATACTGTAACTTTAATAAACGAATATAATATCTATGTAAAGTGATTATTAAGTTTACTGTTTGTGGGGATGATTCCTTTATTTTTCTGATTTGAGAATTTAAGCTATATTTCGTTACGCAAGGTAAAGTTCAAATAAAAACAATATTTTGAATTTAACCGAAAAACAAACTTTCTGACAACGTAACATAATTAAGAAATTTCCTTTAATTTACCATTTGTGTTATTACACTAAATTCCCACAATTCAGTATTTAAATATTCTTTTATCAGTAGAGTTACATTGAAAAAAGTATTCCTGTTTCAACAAACAGGAATATTTATAGCTATTAAATAAGCATAGCTATTTAACTTATTAATAAAGTTGCAGGATGTGGGAGTAAATCATTTATTTTATGATAAAGGTCAAATAAAAACAAATTTAAATTATATACAATGCGTATACTTTTATTTAAAAAATTACATTATGTCTGTGCAACGTAATTAATACATTTACCACCTGATCGACTAATCCATTTAATGCTATCAGTTGAAGATTAAAGAAATAGTTTGTTAGTTAAATGTAAACTCAATTAAAAAGAAGACTGATTTTAAGAAGTGAAAACATCATCATATCTATGTAACTTCATTAGCAAGTTTGCCATTTGTGAGACTAACTTGTCTGCAGCATGTGCGACTAATCCATTAAATTTTATCAAATCAGATATTAAAAATTTTCTCGTGAATAATATTCAATAAACAGCAATATTTTGAAAACAGAAACATCATCATATCTTTATGTATTATGGTGGAAGAATTTACCGCTCACTTAGTATTTATTCAATTAATATTCTCAATTCAGAATTTAAAAATTCTTCAATCACAAACAATACTTTGAACCCTTAGCAAATGCAAAAAAATTAATGACTTTACCGCCTGTGGGACAAATCCATTCCGCCCAAACAACGACTGCGCGTCCTTATCTTTGATGCTCGTAATTGCTCCTGAAGACACATCCTGAGTAATTGCCCACATTGAGAATTCCATTTCGAAAGCAAGTGGGCCTTTATAACCTTCCTATTGTTTGGCAAAAGGTACCGGATATAGTTTTTTTACATGGGATTGTTAGCATACATAATAGGAGCAACTTTCTGTTCCGTTCATGAAATTTTTTTTGAAAAAAAAAATCATCTTTTGGCACATCCTCCTACTCTTAGGGTTATCGTACGCTGCTCTAAGCCAACAGAGAGATATTCGAAAACCGCCAACTTTCGGAAAGAATGGAATGTCTTGAATATGAATGAACAGATAGTGCATGTTAAAGACTGTTTTTATAAGAAATTATACAATTTTTGAGCAGTTTTTAAAAGAATCAAAATACTGCAGAAACTCACAACAAAATCCAGACGCCTCTTTTCAAAGTTTATTATGCACTCTTATGAAATTTTAAACTTATAAGAGTTATGAAACATTCTGGAAAAAAATCTTAAACATTAAGTATTCTGACATATTTTCCTAAAAAAATAAGTGAAGCCTTACTCGAAGTTTTCATGGCTATTACTATGCATAAGAATTCCTTATATAATTGTATACGACAAAGGATTTGTTGTTTGTAAGATTGAGTAGTGCACTTAATGGGAAAACATTCTAAATAATTTTCATTTTTGGAAGTTAGTTTGTTTTTAAAACAGTTTTACAGCAATATAACGTCTTCAGAGAAGTCGAACCCTCGTACATGAAACGATGAAACATATTTTTCAGTATTGTTTACGGAAATTCCCATCAAACATTTTAAAAGTCATACGTGTTTATCGATTATGAGTATCATAGTTAAGAAACATAATTATTTCAATTAAAATGCTTTTGGATTACATTCTATGTGTATTTTGCCTGTTTAATGTAGAAAATAAAAGGAGAATTTTCTACAAATGCTAATAAAAAAAACCTCTGTATAAAATACAGAATCAGTTAACAAATTTCAGTAAGATTTCGGATTTTCACAGCACTGAATATATTCCATTCTATATACGGAATTTTTATTTAAAAATGTTGCAACTTCTTTTTAAATAACTTATACAAAATGAATTTTAAAAACCTCCTAAAATAAGTTTTATAAAGCATATCAGTCACTTGTATTGTAAACGCAATTAGAATTGAATTGCAAATTTCGAAAGGGCTCAAGTCTGACAGTTAGAATTTTACAGGAGACACAAAAAACAGATTTTCTGTTGAACCATTTAACTGATTGAAACAATTTTTTTAACAGTATCGAAAACTGTGTACTTTATAATAACAAGGCAAAATAGTATCCTTGCAGGAAAATTTGAGGGAGAAAATCAACATAACAGTTTTTTGAGCTGAGTCCTTCTTGAAATTCATCCAAGGATTTGTGTGGGTTTAGTAATAAAACGGCATTATTTTACATCACATCTTTTTTAACAGTGCAAAAATACAAAAAAGTTTTCTTTTACATTTCACCATATTGTTATGCCTTGTGATTACACTGTCATACAAAAATATCCCCCATAAGGTTTTTATTAAAAGTCTTCGTCGAGATCCAGCTGCGATGCCGCATCTGTCGGCCTCTGCAGAATGCCTTCATAGAAGTCTTCAAAATTCCCTGGTACGTATTGTCTTAACTTTTCTAGGTCTTTCATTTTTAGTTGCTAATCATCAGTTTAGAGGAGTAGCATGGAAATTTATTACCTTTTCAAAGTTTATTGTACAAAGTCATGTGTTTTTCCCCAGGACGGAAACCACATATCAGTGCTTCTCACTCAAAAAATATAGATCTACATGTGTACACACACACACACAGCGAAAAAGTCAATTTAGAAAAAAAAAAAAAAAAAAAAAACACTTCGCGATACCTCTTTTCCAAACTTGCTATTCAATTATATTAGTAAAATTTTGTCAATCACGAGGTAGAAACAAGATATATTGTTTGACAAATTTACATTTAAACAGATTTCTAATTTATCTTTATAACTAGAACATACCATAGAATATTCATAACAATTTCTTAAAAAATAATTTATTTTAATTTAAATTTCAATAAATAATATAATTCTTATAACATGGTAGTAAATAATTTCTTTTTAGTAGTTTTAGTTTGTAGAAAAATGGTTATATTTTTATCATTAAAAGTGTATTTGAAATACGCTTTAAATTATTAGATGTGGAATTTTTAAATACAAAATTTATTGTAATTTTATATCAACTACTCGCACTGCTAAGATGTACGTTGGTAAAATGTCGATTGATAGATCTTCATGCAAAACGATAGATGTCTCATTTGCACTTTTTTGAATATCTTTAGCCCTCTAAAGGACTTTAATTGACCACTTGTACGCTAAGTCTCTGAACGTGAATGGAAATCTGGAAATAGTTATCTTTGAAAAAACTATATGTTTTCTTGGGTAATTTTTAAAACGCATTAAGTCCTTTCACATTAAAATTTCATAAGTCACTGGCGCTGTTCATATAAGAAAACTATTCTCTCAGTAAACTATTCTCTAACTATTCTCAGTTCGAAAACTATTCTCAGTAAAATAGAAGAAAATAAAATAAATTTATTTATTGTGAGTAAATTATATGTAGCTGATATTTCCAAAACATCCTGTCAACAATGAAGTTTAATTGAGATATTGAACGTTAATTATTTGAATGAAAAACGTACGTTTTTATTCATTTTTAAAAATATAATTTAGTTATTGATAAGTATTATGAAAATAAAAAAACAGTTACAGAGTGCCGCAAAAAAATTCGGACAATGTTAGTGCATCATAAAACTGAAGTTAACTAATTTCTTTTTGATTTCTGGGCATTTCGTTTTGTCCCGCACTTTAATTATAAAATATTCATAATATATCTCTTAGTTTACGTATTGTTTTATACGCAGTTTTACATTGTTAAGCAAAAGATCTGTTATTTTAGAGTTGTTTAAGCAAGGAAAACAGCAGTGTGAAATCGTTCGTGTGCTGAATGTGCCTCGGCAAGCAGTGTGATGCAATCTGCCGTTTCAAAGAGCTTGATAATGATACTCGACGTCCAGGAACTGGACCAAAACGTACTGTGAACACTTCCAAGAATCGCAAGGCCATCAAAAAGCGAGTTCAACGAAATCCGAGGGTTTCCATGAGAAATATTGCTCGTGTGTGACCAGTCGGTGAGTCGAATGGCAAAAACAGTGGAATGAGGCCTTACAAGTTCCAAAAAGTTCAGCTTCTCACTGAAGAAAAAAATCTGGTGCAGCTCCAAAGATGCCTAATATTTTTGAGACGGGCAGCAGGTCAGCACCGGGAGAGATTCCTTTGCATTCATGCCCAGACAGCACAGCAAACTTGCATCAAACTTGCAGCAAGCTTGATTTATCAAGTCAGTAAACTTGAATTAAGCTTGAAAATTTCAAGCGTGTAAGCTTAATGGAAGCTTGAATCAAGTGTTCTAGTTTACACTTGCCCAGCTTGCATTAAGCTTGACATTTCAAGCTTGAATCAAGCTTGACATAGCAAGCTTAAAAAATTTTCCTGAAAGAAAATTTCCTAAATACACGGGCGCTGGTCGGCGAACTCGACCCACATATTTTACTTTGCCACGCATTTTCCCCCTCTACGCTGAAATTTCAATTTAATTTGTTTCCACCAAGTGTCCGTGGCTAGAATAGAACCCGGGACCTTTCGGTTGGGAGGTGAGCGCACTATCCGTTCGGCCACTAAGCCTCGCAGCTATGACTAAAGTTTGAAGTGACTTATCACGCTGTTTTCTGGCCAGATTGATAAGTGGGCGATGTGTTATTTGTTTCTTTTATTTTTCCATGGGATGCATCAAAATTAAAATAATGTTATGTGTGATTTAGAGACTCTACTAATAGGGAAATAAACATAATATAAACTTAACAGCAGCACACGTTTTAAAACTTTCAAGATCGAGACAAACGGCTGATTTTGAAATCAATTTCGTAGTATAATTGTATTTTATTTTGAAGATTTTCCATATTTGGAAATATAGAATCTTTTTTTTTAATTATATGGTCAAGTACATTTATGACTGATTAATTATTTTGTGGAGGCCGGAATACGCCTCATTCTACCACCCATAAAGGGAAGTATATTAACTAACTAAATTGTGTTAATTATATTAAAATTTATTTTTAGGGCTAATTAATTAGTTAATGGAATTGCTAATGTTAATTAGACGTAAATAAAACTAAAACTCCCCTCGTGTTACACTTCAGAGGGGCTTATCCCAGTCATTCTTTCCCGTTAGAGTTTTCAATGTCCATTCTCCTTCTCGCCTACAGCGACAGATAGCGCCATCAGCGCAATAATCAAGCTAATGGATTGAAATGTCAAGCTTGTATTAATACGGTCAAATTCAAGTCAATGTCAAGCTTGATTTAGGTTATGTGCTGTCTGGGTGAGAAGCTCTTGCATTCATGAGAAGCCCCGGTCTTATCAGTTACATTTAGGAAAATTCTCTTTATAAAACTTCATGCACATTAACAAAAAATTCGCCTTTCTACGACCAAAATTCACCAAGTTATTCAGCAGCAAACACCTTGACTTCAGTCACTTTTCCACGTTTAAAAATGTCTCGTTACGGTAAACCGTTAAGGGACCATATAAATATTGGAATTTTAAATTATAGATTATAAATTCATTTTCTGGCATAATGCGGAGAAAGAAGCAAACTAATTTTAGAATACTAATCTTTAAGCAAAGGGTTATAGTCAGGCTTTATAAAAATCTATCCGAGATCAGACTTACTAAATCGCATAAATTTGCAGCATGCAGATGTGTAACACCGAGTATGCTACGCAAAGTACAGGAAGAGTTTTCCACACGGTGCATATTGGCATTGCAGTCGAAGGAAGCTATACTCTGAGCGAATGTTACGCTAACAGGATTTGTAATATTATTTTAAGTTTCTAAAATGCATATATTCGTACTTTAAAATGTTTCATTTTCTAATTTAATGTTTAAGGAGTTTTTTATTCTCTTGTTTTTGTATTTTAAATTATTTAACACCAGTTCATTTAAAAACTCTTTAAAAAATTCTTCTATTTTCAGTATAAGCTACATTTGTATGTTAATATATTGGATACGCATAGTTAAACGTCAATCTTCTTTATTGCAATCTACAATCGTAAAATAGTTGATGAAATGTCTAATAAATATTACAAGGCTCAAAACGATGTACATTAATTTTTCTCAAGTTCATTTTGTATACAAACCCTATTTCGCATTCTCGAAAAGAGCTCTAACTTTCAGCAGTTATAAATCGGTGAATTTATGTCGTAGAAGGACTATTTTTTAATTTTTTTTGTTTTTTTTTTGTGCGTGAAATTCTATAAGGAAAATTTTTCTAAATATAACTGATAGGATCGGGGAACCGTATAAAAATTTAGAGCAATTTTGCAGTTGAAACTATGAGTCTCTGACTAACGGTTTAGAAAATAGCCATTGGGCACCGTTAGCACTGGACACTCCCGTATATACAAGACTAGTCGGATGAAACAACGTCAACAACAAAATTTTTTGCTACAAAGCATTCAACAAGAACATTTTTCTATGTTCGAGTCAACCGTAAATGTAGAATGACTGACATAATTTAAAAGATTAGCAATGGACGCTGTCAAATATATTTCATACACACTTGAAACAAACTGCCATCAGTTAATGGTTCTGTGTAATAAATATCAATAATTCGGATTTTGGGATGATAAAATATATAACTGAATTTACTTGGCTGACATAATAGTGCTGTGATGTAATTTTGGGTGATCGATACTAGTGAATGGCTTAGGCATAGTCTAATGTGTATTTTTTAAATCACTCGCATTATAAGAACATAACGTTTCGCGCAGTTCCTTTAAATTTCGTGATAATCAAGCATATTTATTGAACATGCTATTGAGTTTTAACATAGCATAGTTCTACTTTCAAAAGTAGTTTCAGCTCTTTCTTAAAGATGTACTCAAGAATTTCTATGCAATGCTACCTACAGGCTCAAACTTGTTATTTTCAATTTCTTCACAATGTTTTAATAAAAATATTAATTTACACTTCTTTTGCTGGATAGCTAAAAATAGTTACGATACATCATATATATATATATATATATATATATATATATATATATATAGGGTGTCTCAAAAGAGTGGTAGCACGTCTTAATTCTTTATCTATTAGAGATAAGTGGGGAATGTAAATTGAAAAAAATGTTCAAAATAAGGTGGGGAAAAAAGACTACACTAAAAATAAATTCCTCGCGTTAATTTTCAAAAATTTACACTCCCCTTAAAAATAAATCCCCATTGTTAAGATGTACCCTATTTACTATTGTGGTGATGTACAAAATTTGAGAATTATATCTTTAAAAGTCTCAGAGGTATGAAGATAATATATGCTGATTTAAACCACTTTTCAATCCCTCTCAAAGTGGAAAAAATCTTTCAAATGTGTAGCCTCTGATTGTATTTATTTAAAAATATATCTGAGATGTTTTATGTTATGAGGTAATGGATAAAATTTCAGCCTTTTAGGTGTATACGGCACATTTTACAAACTAGGAATATTTTT
The DNA here is from genome assembly GCA_038373885.1 of Cheiracanthium punctorium. Classification (NCBI taxonomy): domain Eukaryota; kingdom Metazoa; phylum Arthropoda; class Arachnida; order Araneae; family Cheiracanthiidae; genus Cheiracanthium; species Cheiracanthium punctorium. Next base: position 142,637 of record JAWZYV010012006.1, read on the forward strand.
GTATGGGGGAATTATTGTATATAAATTTAGAAAGTGCAATTTTTCGAAAATTTACGAGAGCAATTTCTTTTTCTTAACGTAGCCCTTTTTTCTACCTTATTTTCAACATTTTTTTTCAATTTGCACTGTAGACTTATCTCTGAAAGATAAAGAGTTAAAACGTGTTACCACCCTTTTGGGACGCCGTTATTTAAGTACATACCCTATAAAAATTTTCTTCTGTGATATTTAATTCATAGGGATTTAAACTGATACACAAACACAATTTATTCTCTTTTAACCATAGCGCATAGCGGGAAAACGATACGATATTCCCACAACCTATTTTTTTTTAAGATAAAAATATTATAAGCTTCATTAGCGTGTTGTTCCATTTCAAATTGAATGAAATGATTGTATTTTATGAACATTTACAACATTGAAGAGTTTGAATGCTATAAAAAAATATTGTTCTTATTTGTAGATCTCTTTGAAAAACCCACAGACAAATTCAAATATATAGCTCTGTATGAGTAGTAGTTATTTTAATTTTCTATTAATGATCTTGCTTTAACAAATTCGATCCAATTTTTCCGGAAAGACTCTATTTGTTAAGGTTTTACAAGAAATTGTTAATAATTTACCTCATCCTCACCTATAAATAGGTACATTAAAATACGTTTTGTTGAGTTCAACAAACTTTATAGGCGCAATTTCAACCGAATACTTTCGTTAAATCAAAAAAATATTTCGTTAAAAAAACGAAAGTTTTGTTGACTCAGGGAAAAGTGTTGTTGATTCAATGAAATATTTTGTTGGTCCAACAAAATGATTCCGTTAAAAAAGCACCATATATTGTAATTCAACAAAACATTTTTTTCCCCCCTGTATAATAAAATAATGTAAAATTGTTTGATTTTAGTTTACAATTTTTTTATGTTTTTTTTTGTTTCATTTACAACACCGCGCCCCCTAAATTGATTAGAATCAATAATAACATTTCACCCGTTCAGAACAGCTCCTAGTTATTTTGTTTTTCTCAGAATTACATTTTTTTACAAAATTTCAAAATCAGCGTGCTGCAGATTTCAAAGTGTAGAAAATCTCACCGTAAGGAAGTGTCTCGCCAGATGTGGTAAGCCTGACTCTATGGGGGTAAGTGAGGGAGGTGATCCACGTTTAGAGACGAGGGTGATTGCCGAACCTGAGAAGTTATTTTGGGATGCTGAGAGAGCAAATGAACTCAAGCAGCTGATGTGAGCGGACTCACGCGCTATCTACACACTCCGCTTTAATAACTTGAGAAGCGCTAAGTCATTACAACATTGTATTTGAAATTGAGTGTTGTACCGTAATATAATATAAGACAAATTTCAAGTTTCTTCAATTTTCGAGACGAATTTCGAGTTAATTTTTTTAAAACTTATAATGAAATTACAATTAGAAAGTCTTGTATGCATTGTAGCCGTGGAAGTTATTTTTCCCATAATTTTTTAATATCTTATACTTTATATGCCCCTTATAAAATATAGGGGCATATAAAGTAACCGCGCGTAACTTAAAAAATGTTTGTGACTGGAAATATAATGCTAATGTCAAAAGTTAAAAGATCTCTACAATGAATCAAATTGAAACATCTGGTTAATGTAACGCTCAATTGATATGTTTGTTTCATTCAGACGAAATTTAAGATCATAGAAAGAAACTCAGAATTAAGATGACAAAAAAAAAACTCGCTTTTTAAAAATCCCAGTAAATCTGTAAACATTTCAAAGTAAGCAGTAAAAAATTTCTATCTAGAAAAATAGTGTTAGTTCTCACATCATCCCCTGCTCAGTGGAAGTCTAAAGTTCTCCACTCTTCACAAACAAAAGTTTGCTGATATGCACTCGTTCGTCTTTTCACATACACACTGAGCTATGTTTTTTTCAGCTCCAAATCTATTTGGTCTTGATCCAAGTTGGTAAAGAGTACGGAAATGGCATAAACTTACTCGATTCTTACATTCGTTTGTTTTCGTTAACAATACCGTAAGTAAGGATAATTTAATAGAACGGCGTTTTTTGAATATTTCTGTTTTTTATTTACTTTTAGAATTTATTCAAATTCCATTGTTTTCATAAAAATACCAAACTCTATTCAGATATGTTCAACGTATATTCAGAATTCATTCAGATATGTAAAAAAAAAAAAGTACAGTAGTTTACCAGTTGAAGAAATCGGGAAAACCCACCGGAAAGGAAATTGAGCATTTTTCTTTTTTTAATATTTAATGTAATAAAACCACTTTTTTAAAATATTTGTTGTTTGCTTTTGCAATTCCTTTAAATCTCATTCTTTTCATCAAAGTACCAAATGAAACTCAAATATTTTTTAAGAATAATACTTCGCAACTTAAAAAAAATCAGGAAAATCCCCTATCAAGGAGATTGAGCATTTTTCTCTTTCTTTATTTTAATATTTAATTTAAGAGTTTATACTAGTTATTTTCTTAAATACCGCTTATCTTCTAAGTTTTTTAACATTTCTAATTTAAAAAAAACATTAACTTTTTTTTCTGATCAAAACACTACACGATATTGTTATATCCACTTTTCGTATTTTCTTGATAACTTATTCCAAAATCTTTCTTATATTATTAGATGTGCTTTCCTTATGCAGTAGTAATAGTAAAAAAATATATATATATGGAGTTAATATCTCTTCTGATATGCCACACAACCGAAACCCTGCTATTTGGTTTACTGTAAATTATAATCCATTGTTTGTGGCCCCTGAAGATGGTGACAGTGGTTATAATTTCCGTTCCATTATACTATCACAATAATTATTGCACTTTATTTGGATTCAAAATCTGGTTTCTAATTCTTGATAATAGCTGTTACTTTTATGCGAGATATGTCTTATTTGTAGTATGTTTTGTGTTTTACTTGTTAGTTATATATATATATATATAGCTCGTTCAAAAAATTAAGTATAAACTCATATTTCAAAATTCTGCCTTTTTTATCAGATTTCGTATGCATACAAGAATTTTGTCACCCTGAAAAAATCTCAGCAGTTTTTTTTAAATAAAAAACTTAGCACTAAAACTCACAATATACCACAAAATGGGTCGCAAAAATCTGACAAAAGAGCATCCTGTTCTGTGAAATCAATTTTTCGACTTCTAGGCTGTATAATTGAATTTACTTCAGAAGTAGGAATCGATAAAATTTCTCACTGCGTTTTCGTATGCATATATTCAAGAGCGGTAAATCATTGAAAAAAGCAATAACTGTCCAGTTTGAAATACGCTGAAGCCTTTGTGAAATTTCGTGATTTATAATTTAAAATTATACCCCATATCCCAATTAAATATAATTATTACAAGTAATTATTACAAGTACTTACAAGTTTGAAACTTAAATTCAATTAGTTTTATTTTATGAGTTTACGGACTTAAAATATAGATTGGTTTAAAATTCAGATACTACTAGGTAGTTGGGGTTAGGGAATATAGTGTAAGTATAGCATATAGTTGAAGCACAACATCATAAATACGGTGTTATGCTAAGTTTCTTTTTCCAAATAATTCATACAAGATATAACATGATTAATAGTATACAAGATATAATATGTAGTAATTGGTTCTTTTCAATGATTTGATGGTACTGCTCGAGCACCGTTTGGGTGAAACGAAAGGAGAGTTGCACAAGTTTTCAAAGGTTACTCATACCTGCTGAAAAAGGTACTGTACGATTCCATTAGTTATTGACAGAAAACCAACTTTTAAGTTATAAGGAATTTTTTTTTCACTATCTTAAAAAATTGTCAGAGACTAATCAATTTAATATTTGCAACAGTTTTGAATACAGATTTAAATGTACTTATTCTAATTTAATACATAGTTGTTCATAGAAAAAATGTGCTTATTTTAGATACAATATAGCCATGGACGTATCCAGAAGAAAAATTCGGAGGAAGTTCTAAGCGATTAAAAAAAAAGTTTTTATCATTATTTTGTTAACAAAAATCAAAATTTCGGTGTAGATGAATTACCTATTACCCCTGAAACGCCTTCTCGTCCCTTAAATACGTTCTAGCGCTAACGGGCCAAACTTGAGAATGTTAGGGAAGTCGCGGATCGTATGCTAATTGGGATTTAAAAGGGTATTTTGATTCGTTTATATGGGTTTTATACGGGGGTTCTCACATGTTCCGCTGGCCGGATCAAAAGTTGTGGTGGATCACTTAAAAAAAATTCTTAAGTGAAAAGTATTTTATTATTTTAGAAGAAAATTGAGTTTCATAAACCAATTTTCTGTAATATTTTTTAAAATAGCGCAGAAATTAATAAAACTATTCACTGGATTAATTTTGAACTACACTTGAAGATTAATTTAGTGAAAATGCCTTCTTTCTAGAATGTGGTGCCATCTATTGATCATGTGTAGATCATTCTCTTCTCTCACTCAGTGAATTGAAAACAGAAATGTTATGATACTGCGTGCCTGCCTATTGTCGGATTCAAGGGGTCCAGGGACTGATTTACGGCGGGGCATTCGGGGCACGTGCCCTGAGCTCCCGTTCTTTATGAGCCCCAAGACTTTATGTCATCATAATAACTGCTAAAGTTATCTCTCAAGAGTAAAATTTCTGATTACTTACTTCATTTCATCACAAATATTCAAACTTTTTAATGTAACTTGTAATGTTAAAAATTATGCATTCGATTCGATATTCGATGAATTCGAAATTCGCAAATTGATAGGACACCTCAGCATGTTCCTCCTCTTATCGTTTCTAAGGTGTGTGACGACGGTAAATACCCATATAAACATTTAAAAATTGAAAAATTCATAAAAGTGGAAAATGTCGTGACATTTTACTGATTTGTAAATGTTTACATATGGTTAACTTAGGGAATGATAATTAGTTTTAACTTAATTTAATCAAGTAATATTCTGCGAAAAATTTTTGTGCAGGGGCCCCCAAATTTGTAGATCGGTCCCTGGGTAAAACGATCTACATCTATCCTCTACCCTTAGAACGGTGTACCCGAACCTGAAATTTCTACCATATTGTTATTCTACAACAGATATTGTGAAAATGTTGAAATGGTTCGCAAAATACGAAAAACAGAAAGAGTTCAGGTTCTACTGTTGAAACTACTGCTGGGTATATTAGCACAGGCTCACTTTTCGTTTAGTTAGTACAGTCGACGATCGTTCTTAAAAATACTTCCTATTTTTCGCTCTAGCGGTCTCAAATACATACTCACAGGCTCAGGCATAACGCAATTTAATGCTTTTCGATTTTACGAATGCTGTTTGAGATGTCTGTACGAGTTCGTAAGAACGAGCATTCACTTTAGTAAGTCGTCCGTTGAAAAATGATGATTATAAGAAACGCTTCTAATTTCACTAAAAACTTATCAACCCGGTACATTGTGATTTAATTCATATTATCATCCTAACAATCTACTAATGCTACCTATTACTAATAATGTCTGTTTTTGTTTCGTCCCCAAATGCTCAATTAAAATATTTAAATCTTTCATGATTCAGCAGAAGAAAATACTCCATTTATTTTAAACTCGTAAAAAACATTAAACTGTTTAATATCGAAGAAGTATTTAAACACCGCACAAATTACGAAAATGACTTAAATTTTGTGACAGAGTTTATAAATCTCACGCAATTGGAATCTATGAAGCCGTGTTTTTGACGACGGTAAAAGAAATCCTGGTTAGTTGAGTTATCTGGTTACTTCACACAGTTAGGTTTCAAAGGGAGTGATAGGGAAACTTACAACGACGTTGAAAAAAAAAAAATCTATAAATAACAACGTTATGGAGGAACGTAAATCCTACGTTAAAATGAGAAATGAATTTGTTCTGTAAATGATTAACCGTTTGAGTGTTTTGGAAAACGGCAAAGGTATAAATTTCAGGCAGTTGCTCAAGAAAGAGGGAGAGAGATTGTTAAGGAGAATAATCCGCTACTGAACCCAGATTTAACCTGCTCTCATGGTTGAATAGACACAACGATTAAGATTCCCCCCCCCCCCCCAATGGGCCCAATGTTGCTTCCCAGCTTGGGTCTTTCAACCTTTCGTTGTAACCTTACATATCACAACACTAGATATCAGCAACACATCCAACGATCTAAGCTGGGAACCAAGACTGTTCAATAAATGGAAATTTTCACCGATGAGTCTGCTTAATGATGAGAGCAAACAGGTTAAACTTGGGTCTGAAATACAAAACTCATCTCCTGCGTTTGCATCTTCTTAAGCGAAAGCATTTACCGCCCGGGTTGTGTAGAGGTTAAAGAGTCATCCTGCTACACCACGGGTCGAGGTTCGAATCCCGGCTTGGGTATAATTTCGTCCACCACTTCATAGCAGGCAACGCTGGTCCTCTAATAGGTGCTTCTATAGGAAACAGACCAGTAATTGTGGCCAATGCCTATAAACGGCAAGTGCCCACCATCAGAAAAAAAAGTAAAAGCATTATAATGTTTTTACCCTTTTCTACACGTTCAGAGGCTTAACTACAGTTCTAAATTTTAAGCGTAGTATATTGACTAAAATGAAAACGAACAAATTATGATTAAAATTTTTAAATATTCAAAATATCTCTTCATAAGCTGTTGTGTTCAGCTGATGTCTACATAAAGCTTTCAGAATATAGAAAAATCTTAATCGTATGAATTTTACAGAAAAATTTTCAGGTACGGAAAAGAATTTAATAATGCATAAATTTAGATCCGCTTTTTTTTCGGATTTTTATTTATTTATTTATATTTTGCATAAATTTTTAGTTAGAAATGTGAATGAGGAGGAATTCTGATTTTTTTTTCAAGCTCCGTAACAAATATTTTGATTTATAATTTCAAACTATAAAAAGAGTATATAAATTTTAAGACTTAAAAAGTCTATAGAAACTTAAATCGCTTGTTCAAAATTGAAAGTATCATTAAGCGTCGGGGTGCTTTAATGTTCCATTGAAAAATTGTAAAAATAGTTAACATCTGTACGTCTCTACAGTGATTCTCAGTTACATCTGCTGTCTTCTCCAGCCCATTGTCTCGGTGACAAGACGAAAAAGACATTTTCTAAAACAGACTCTGTCTTTAAAAATAAAGTTCTTAACTGCTCCCGTTGAGTGAAGAGATTTTTCATTCATACATTACACTTACTGTAAAATGTATCACTGGCAACGCTTCGGCATTTCCCACTCAACGTCTAACTTAATTTCAGATGGCTGTTCCTTTATGTACTATTAAAAGAACAATAGTGAAGCATATAATTTACATTTTTGATACAACTATAAAAGTTCATAACAGGTGTTAATGGGCATAGTTTCCTTTTATTTTATTTTTCTGTTTATCTTGATTAATTCCTGCTATTCTCAGACAAAAAAATTCATGGCTACAGGACAGTTTTAAGAGCACGCGAATAGTGTCAGAGTCCAAAAAAGAATCAGCATGTTTCTTCCCGAACTTTATTACATAATCTTATAGACAATAAATCTGCATGTCTTATGAAACTTTCAGAAAAATGTTTCTGAACTCCGAGACTGCATAAGAAATTTTGTGAAGCTCCATTCATTTAGGAAAATATTGCGAAATACTTTAAGATTTTATCTGACGTACATTTCATATATATAACTCCTGTAAGTTCAGCATTGATATGGGTGCATATTACAGCTTGTGAAGCGGCGTTCTGAATTTCTTTGAGCTATAAAGTAGTTCACTCCATCTCAAAACTGTTTAAAAGTTTTAGGGATGGACGCGAGACAAAAAATAGGCGTCTCGCGTCTCGCAAAATCCCTATATCATAATGTTAAAATGTTTATCTCGTCTTGCAAAAAGCTGTACTTTTCTGTTCCGTCTCGCAAAAAGTCATCTCGCGTTCATCCCTGAAAAGTTTCATCATTTATTTAAAGTACAGTCTCAAAATATTATTTCACATGACGCTTCAATATTTTAGTTGACTATCCGATAGTTGTTTTTTAATATAAAATTAACTATTTCTTCATCGTGTATTTCTTTTAGAAACTAGACTATTTTTCAAGAAGTAGTTCTGGAGATGTCACAATTAGCTGCTCAGAGCAGGGCAATAAACTTTTAATACAAGTACTTCTGGTTGGATATTAACTTGTAATGGAACATTTCGTTTCTCCAAGCAACCAAATCGTCTCAAGGGAAATCTGCAGTGCCATCATTTCTTAATGAATTTCGCTAGGCTTTTTATAAAAAATAGTTTTTGGAGCGATATTAGTGAAATAATTTATTTCATTTATTTGCTTTTTATGTTTTTGTTTTTTACTAAACAGGAAGTATTTTATGCACTAAATAGTTGGATAGCACTAGTATATCACTTTTAAATAACAGAGAGCTGAATTTGCGATTGCATTGTGTTCACTGTAAAAGTTTATTTTTTGTATTAATCTCAGTATATCCGGTGTTTCAAATTGATCAGAGGGCATATTTTAATCTATTAACTTTAGCATCATACTTCCAGCTACAAAAGTTATGACATGCATTTAATTTTTATGCAATACCTTTAATAAGGAACTACATAAATAAATAAAAAAAAGCATAACATGTCTTTTATGGTGATTCTGCTCTTAAAAGTACAAATTAGAAAAATGAAGTCTTAATATGAAGTCTTGAAATGGTGACGTAGCAATTCAACGGATTTGAAATTTATGTGTGTTTTTGTTATCGAGTATAGTTTTTTAGTTGTTAAAGCCTAAAATGATAATATATGGACTCCTGTACAATATACCAAAGACGATAATAATTCCAGTCAGTGGAAATGGTTTTTTTAAAAATTTATTGTTGAATTTTGCGGCAAATGATAAAAAACTATATCTAAAACTAGGGATACTTGACCTATAGAAATACTTGATCCAAGACTATTTTCTCAAAATTACTGAAAACTAGTAATTTTGAAGTGCCATCAGTATTTTCCTATTAGTTAGCTTCATGATGACAGTAAGAACAAAAATAGTATTCTTAAATCTATTTTTAAGCTAAACTTTTTAAATCCATTTTTGAACTTTAAAACAAATTATATTTTTATGCTCCAAAACTAATTTCGTTTTATTTTGTTTCGTTTTGTATTTCAAATAATGCAAGAGTTCATAAAGGATTTTGTGTAATGGTGAAACAACTTTTAAGTGTTCATTTCATTTTTATTTATTTATTTATTTATTTTATTTATTGTGTGCCAAGTTTCGATAAAATAACATACAAACCTACAAACTAATGATTCATCTATTTACTCTCAAATGGTTTTCATTTTGGGGTTATGTAATAAATGTGCAAATAGCGATACTTTTCCCAAGCCATTTAGGAATACTTAACTCAAAATAAAGGTAGTGATACACTCTACATTTTGGTATGTAAGATAATATATGATAATACAGTCAGTAGTAATTGAATAAAGCGCAACAGTTTTTTTAACAATTTTTATACGTTAAATATTAAGGTATTAATTTTTACAAAGGGAAACTATAATCTTATGATACGTAAACTATAAATAATTGGAGAAATATAGTTCAACAAGAAACTGCTATATCTAAAACACTATAATTTTAAGCTATGAAAGCCTGTGAAAACAATAAATAGTTAAGGAATATAGTTCAACAAAGAACTTACTATCTAGAAATGTATTTATACTTAGAAAGCTCTTAATTTCAGCACATCTTCTACAGTACTCTAAGAAAATCTGTAAGGTTCTTTACTGCTCTTTAAGTGAGAGAACTTTTCAATCTGAAATTGATTCAGACCAAATTCTGGAATTTCTCTCTCCACCCCCGGTTGTTGATGGCGCTACAAGTTTTGTTTTAAATATGAATTTACATCAGTATTAAATAAATATTAATACCATTCGTGAAAACAATGATAACCTAAGAAAGTATGATTAAATTACTTACCTTGTAAAAAATTACTTACCTTGTTAAACAAAGTTGTTAATCCAATAACTTTAAGCTGTGTAATTAATTTCAAATATGTGACTTAAGTCAATTATCCCTAAGAGTTAGGTCGAAATTGAATGTTTCGTAAAATTTACAGGTTTGACTTTTGCAAGAGTTCTTAGTGCAACTTGTGAAAAGTTATTCTGATTTTTTTAAGTCTCCGTTGTAATATTTTATACTTAGTCTTTTAAAAACAGTTCATGATTTTTTTTATATCACAAAGAATAAACAGTCTTAAATATTTTAATAGCAAACGCATTATTATTCTAGGAAGATAAGAGTTTATATTATTACTTCGAATTATCACTTTAGCCTCTTATTTTATAAGATTTTCACTTAACTAGGATTGCATGATTTCATAGCTGTGATACTACCCGAAACAAATGTAAGAAAAAATGATGCAAAGTGGATTTTTTTCTTTCAAATCAAATGATAATTATTTATTAAAACAACACAGCCCTTCAATGTAGGCAGAAACCTTGACTGTAAAAAAAAAACGAATATCTTTATCCACTTCCTTCTCAATCCCATTAGCATTATCCTTTTTTTTTTTTTTTACTATCCCAAGTATAAATACACAATTCCTTGGACACAATTATACAATACTGAACAGATTAAAAGCATTTAAAAAGTGCAGAATCTGTAAAGGGTTGGCCGAAAACAGATCATTCTTTGATAAAGCCATGCACGCAAAAATATGCTTAGAATTATTCATCTCGTTGTCACCAATTTATAAAATCGTCTCGTATAATTGTTTGAAATACAGAAACTATGCTTCTGATTTCTTAACTCCTTTTCACAAACCTTTATAACAGCAAAATTTCCTGCAAAAATAAATTACGAGGGGATCTGGATGAAAAAATTAGAATAAGCAAATTTGATTATAACTTTCCGTTTTCATATAAATCTTGCATATTCTAAAATTTTGAGCTTCATTCCTCTGAGATTCTAATTTTCACTTGAGTAGACCTAATTTTTTTATGGCTAATTAAAACGCATACGTAATTTACACAATTTTTAAAAGTTAAAGCATGTAAGACTTATTAGTTATAGTTGTGCTTGACATCATATTGTTTTTTAAAATGTCATGTTAAACTATCCTGAACTCACTACTGACAGCAAAAGTTTCTCGAAGAGATAAAAACGACAGGCTAATCTCTTTGATGTTAGGATTACCATGTTCGTTTTCATCTTTAAAAAGACTCAGGTATGAAAATTCCTTCATGTGTCTTGTAATACTTTAAATTCTCCTCTAGGACCCACTTTTCGAAAGGAAAAAGCAAGAAAAACACATATTTCTTAGTTTATTTTTTAATCTGGATCGAAATTAAAATTTTCTTTTATTACAGATTTCGTTTGACTATGTATCTAGCTGCTGAGAGAGACCGAATCTTCCATTTTAATGACAATATTCACATAGCATTCAATTTAATGTTGGTTTTGCTTGCTAAACCCAATGAGATAAAGGAATGGAATACTTTGCAGTTCTAGAAAGAAAACTAGACCGAAATGAAACACGTAGTGGAGAGAGCCACTTTGCATTGCGACCGAACAAATTTTTGGAAGCCGAGTATTCCAACTCCTTAACGATTTTCCTGATTCAACAGCGACTTTAATCTATTCAGCCAAAAGTAGAGTGGCATATTTGTTTTAAAATGTACCTAATAAATGGGATTATTATAAATAAAAACGTTGTTGTTGATTTTGCTAAATTTCAAAATATTAACCATAAGAAAGTACTCATAACTATTGACAAAACTTTTAAGAATAAATTAAAGAAAACTTATTTTTAAGTTTAAAAAAAGCCGCAAGAGTTGTGTAGTGGCTAATGAACCGTTCTACCACAACTCTGGTCCGGGATCAATTCTCGCATGCGCTTGTGTGTCATCCCGTCTGTCCCTTAATAGGAGGCAACTCCCATCCACCTATTAGCTGCCTCAATACTAAAGGGCTCAATATTTGTCGCCCTGGTAGAGGCCAACACTTATAAACAGTAAAAGCCTGCTTTTAGAAAAAAAATAAAGATTTACAAAATATTTGAAACCAAGTCATTTCACTTCCTAAAACTGCCGACCAATGGTCAAGTGGATAAGACCACTGAACAATGGTAGATGGCTAAAGTATGAAGGTACAGGGTTCTGGCACATTGGTTGGTATTATCCAGATGTAACTTGAATGCTCGTTGGAATCGCTTGAAAAGTTCCCCGCCGAAGGCATACCCCCGTTTGACAGATAACTACAGTTTTACCGTAACCAAACGAGCAAGCACGTCGTGGAACTACTACCTCGCCCAAGTCACTAGTTCTGAAAATTTGCATCCAGATATTTTGTACCTCTTGTACATAATGGGGTGGTGATCCACATTACCTGCCTAAAGTATATATGAACGTCGTTCAACATGTCTGGCAAAACCTGTTGCAGAAACGTGAGGTATTTTTCATGGGGAAATGGGGCTTTAATTTTTGTATGGACCAAGTGTACTATCACCTCCCAAAGATTTGCCCATCTTTTACGAAACGCCCGGTATATTACGTTTTGTATAAAATGTAATACTTTTGTAACTGACAGTGCTTGACATAAATGGTATATCTGAATCTTTGATTTGAATATATTTTGCGAAACACCGTGTATGTTACGCTTTATTTAAAATGTAGTACATTTCTAACTGACAATGCTTGACATACACTTTATATCTGAATCTTTGATTTGAATATCTTTTGCGAAACACCGTGTATGTTACGCTTTATTTAAAATGTAGTACATTTCTAACTGACAATGCTTGACATACACTTTATATCTGAATCATTGATTTGATGATTATTGCAAATATATAAACAGTGGTCGCGCTGTCGATCGCCAACGTCGCAAATTGCGAAAATAAAATTAGTTTAGCGAAAGAAAATACGTTTGGGTGAAAATATTGACAATTGCTTTTCTTAATGATGTTCGGAAAAATTTAATTTGGCGAATGAATTGGCGAAATGTTAAAAAAAGTCAGCGCAACCCCTGTATATGTATATATATATATATATATATATATATACAGGGTCATTGCTAAGACCATTTTTAGAGGGTGGGGGGGGTCGAGATGTCGATAAACTTCCAAGTCAAATATTGGTTTTTACCAACTTATTTATTTTTTTATCAACTATATTACCAACTTCTTACTTTTGCCAACTGGGTTTGTGTAATTTTGCCAAGTGGACTAGAAATAGATAGTAAATTATATTTTTTGTTAAAATTCTTTTATTAAGTTTGCTAACCAGGTATCTAATTTTGCGAAGTTTAACAGAATTTGCGAATGTCAAGGGGACGAGGTCCCCCCCTACCCCCCTAGCAAGGCTCCTGTATATATATATATATATATATATATATATATATATATATATATACATATATAATAAAATCATTACATTAGAGTTCATGAATATCTTTCATTGATTTTGAATTTTCCTTAAAATTCGTATCCTGTTTTTGAACCAACTAAGTATGGTTTTTATGCATATGTATTTGTGTCTGTATATTACTTAGTAGAGAAAATAGGTTTGCATGTTAGAAAGAAATATTTTCAATCCAAATAAATGTTCTTAAATCATGCATTCAAATTAGCCTGACGGATTCCAATAAGCTTCCTGTTTTGTACGAAATGGAACAATTGATTCTATTACCTTTCAAACGTAAAAACGCAACATTTCAAGGTTTACAGCTAGTGGCCTATAAATGATGAACAGCAACATGAAATTTTGTAAAAACCAAGCCCGTATTTATTGAAGCGAAAACTTGGCAGTTTTAGAAGTACAAAAACTCATGAATAAGCCTTAAATGCATAGCGATGTAAATCTGCATCGTATGTTTAAAACCTCATACCTCTTTGTGCCTTTGCATAGTTTTTAAATTTTTTTTAATTTACCAGGGCTTTGTTTTAACGGTCCCCACGGTCTGGTGTTTTGGTCGGTTTTCTCCGGAAGTAAAGTGAATAAGCGTTAGAATCCTTAAAAAATCGTCCGACGAAGGCGCTCCACCTCGTAGGCAGATGCCCCTCGTGTAATCTTGCCACAACTCAAAGCTCAAACATTTTTATGTAAGATTTTTAAATATTTACCAAATTTAGAAACATTTATAAAAGATCTGATCATTATAGTGCATTTTGTTTTGACAATGTTTTTAATTCATTGGAGTAAAAAAAATCCGGGCAGTTAGTTAAATTTATTATTTTTCAGGATTAATGGATTTTTCCTAAAAATTACTTTATAATGGAATGATTCTTTGAAACTTTCAACATTAGCATTATTACTAATTAATTTTGAAGAGTTTTATTCCATTATAAACATTTTAAATGATGTAAAGATATCATTTTTTATTCATGAATAATTTTATAATATCAGTTTAAGTACATAAATAATTTTCTTTTTCGAATTTTCACCTGTTAAATTAACTCTAGAAAACCCTTATCTAAACATAAAGATGATACAGAACTTTGAAAACTTTTGGATCTTAAAAATATTAATATGTTAAGAAAATAATTTCATTAAGAAGGTTTCTTGAATCTTGTTTACATATACTCTTTAAGAATTTATTCTATTTTAATCGCAACTTCTTTAAAGATTATTATTTTAAAAAATATTACATTCTTTGCGCTCGCACAAACATTCACACACGGTTACTTGTTCTACTTTGAAACTGTATGCAACAGGCCTTACATTTTTAGTAAAATGTACTGCTTGTATTAAGAAACTGTATTTTAAAAGTAACGTAAAAATCACTTAATGAAGACAACTTAGTTTAAAAATGAAAACCGTCTTCCTTAGAAGAAGAAATGATATGTATAAACAAACCAATTTTCTACCGTAATCAGTGGAACTGGGTTTGTTTCAATACTAGGATTGTCTGAAAAATCTGCTTTTAACTTTTTCCAAAGAAATTGAAAAGTGTTTATGCTTTCGGCTTGTTTGTTTACTCATCCATTAAGTGCTACAAATATACGTCGTTTAGTACGAAATTTAAGCATAATATCCTATGTAATTTACTATGTACCCTATGTTTTATAAGAAATGTTTTTATGTATGTTTTTATAAGAAACATTAAAAGTATTGCATATACGTCGTGTAGTATGAAATTTACGCATGTTATTCCTATGTAATTTACTGTGTATTCTATTGAAAATGGTGCTCGTAACATTTATATATATATATTTTTTATAAGAAACATTAAAAGTACTCCATCATGGTATATCCATTATAAAATTAGTACATTATGCTATATGATCAATCATTGCTTAAAGCATTTTTTAGAGTAACCCATCTATTTTGAACAAAACAAAATTCATATGTGCTGTTAAGGATGAAAAAATAATAGAGAATGAAAAAATAATAGAAAAATTGTAGAAAGTGTTTTACAATCGATACGCTTGGCATGATTTATCTTACTTGTTTAAGTCTTTGCACGTCTTGCACGTTTCAGTTTTTATTTGGATTTTTTAACACGATTCTCATGTATTTTTAATTGGTGTGCCAATTTTTTAAATGTATTGATTAATTTAAAGTTACCATGAACTCACAAATGCTAGTTTCAGTAAGTTTTACTAGGTTCTATTATAAATATTATGAAATTTATCTTTCTGGATATTTTATGCAGGGATGCAATGCATAATACGCATCTACATAACTTCATTCTACGAATCATTTAATCTTTATGCAATTTTCTTGGACATGAAAGACAGTAACATTGAAAATTTGATTTATACACATACATATACATACATACATACATACAGATGTGCGTTAATAGAAAATTACATCGAGTGTTTCTGAGAATGCACTTACAAGCTTTTAATATCAATCGATAACTCTTAAATTAATCAGATTTACAAAGACGGCACATTGAAAATATTCATGCTTGACAAAAACTTTTGCAGCAAGTTATTTACTCGTGTATCTATATCGTTACTATCATTGTTGATTCAGAGCACAAGATTATTTGCCGTAAAGAGCAGTGAGGAAAAGTAATAACCCTCTAGCAACGATTATTCTTTGCTTCAAAAAAGTATTAAAAAAAGAAGTCTATCTGAAATGAGAGAATGGAAAAACGTAAGTTGCTAATCATTTTGTAAGCAAGGCACCTGCATCGTAACGCTACCCTATTTCAGTATAATGCATTTCCTTTATGCCGTTGGCAACATTTTTTTTTTCAAAAATATAATAATACATTATTAAAAATAATTTTGTTTCAGTGCTGGTTGTCTAATTTGTGTGTGTTCAGAGTAACTGCAGTGCCCTATGAATATGGATGAACCCAAACCTCCAAATTAAGTACAGATACGTTAAATAAATTTTCCTTTCTGCTTTGTTATAAAGATGTTTTATAACTAGGGAATTAAAGGAACAGATTACTTATGTGAAATTGAATTTACCTATGAAGTAAGAATATTTTTATTTTAAAGTAATAAATTAGTGAAATCCAATAAAGCAATTTCAAAATAAATTTCAATTTTAAACTTCATTTTTTTTTATTCATGACTTGTAAATCTTAAAAAATAACTGTATACGATCATGTCCTTGCTATAATCATAGTGCTGGTAATTGACAAAACGCACTTCTCCGTGATAGGACAATACGTCTATTCAGAAAGTTCTACTACTTCTTGCCAAAATTGTATTTCAAATTCAATTTTATATGGTAATCCAGAAGAAAATTTGTCGTGGGTAAAAACTTATTTCTTTGGGTAAAAACTTAATGCAAGCCTTTGGACGTAAACTCTTTGTTTTAGAGCAGATAGTGCAAGTTTTTCCACCGTAAAAGCTCATCAGAGCTCACAAATTGATTAACGCATCTGTAATATTTTAAACATTGATACTCCAACGCGATTCTCACCGCTGTTTCTTTTTTTTTTGGGGGGGGGGTTATTTCGTAATATCCCCACAAACTTCAATAACCTCTGTGGATATCTTCTAGGCATTTACTATTTTGCATCGAGAAACCGTATGAAGGTGGCATTACATCATTTTGGGGTGGAAATCTAAATCGGCGTAGCCATCGTAAACATGTACTATTATTGGGTAATAAGTATTAATATTATTTCTGCCGGACTTGCAACAGAAGTGGTTAAAGTGAAATAGTAAATTAAGAAGTCAAAATAAAAGTCGCCAATTGGCACAAGAAAGCATTAACATTCCCGCTATATTTGTTTCATCATTATCATTCGCAAATGTCTTATACATCAATATAAATAAACATTCACTTGAAAAGACGCGAAAATTTTGCTACCAAAACTTTACAGAAAGTATGCTGAAAACTATATGAGGAGTTGTGTACGATTCAGTGAGCAAATTTATGCACAAAGCATACCCATTATTAGTAAAACTTGGTAACTTAACTAACGCTTTAACAATGGTAAGAGTATGACTTTTTTAAACAACCTGCACGTTTATATAATAGGAGCTTAAGATTTAATTTCGGTGGTAAATATTAGGTATTTATCTGAACTCACGTGTATAAAATTAAAGTTCAAAAAAGGGCTCCAAGAAAAATTCTCTTCATGCAGAAGTCTCTATTCATCCCTCAAATCTATGCATGGGATAAATTTCTTAAACTAAAAAGGGTATGACAAAAAATTGTTAAAATTATTGTTATTCTTGTTAGAAAGAAATATAATCCCCCCATTACTTTAGAAGATGGATACAGCAGTAAAGTTTCTTTACTGCGGTACACAGATGCAAAAAGCGTTGATTCATCTGTTATGTAGCAAAGTTTTACAATATCTCGTTTGACACTTTGATGGATTCTTCTTTGACGATGTGAGAAATGGAGGTATAATTGGAAGTTAGCCAAATATGAGATGAAGTAGATCAACCTCGACAAATCTTAACTTTGGATTTGATTCCAATACCACCAAACTTAAATGATGTCGCAACTCGTATTTTGTGGTTATTTGTGCAACTATCTGTAGCTTAAAAATGTTCTGAAAAAACTGCAGTAAATCAATTGACTTATCCTTAAAACCACTTTGGTTTTATGTCAAAAGCAGTCACTCAAAATCTGAAAAGGATTATCTCATATACTTATTCTCAAAAGACTCGAGCTTAAACTCAATTCTTGACTGATTTTTTAACCAATTGCAAAAATGATTTCCCTGCGGAAAAGAAAAGAGTTATTAAATGTCGTATAAGTTTATTTGAAAGTACATTACATTTGGATGCAATGTCTGCTTAGTTTTAGATATATTTTTAAGTGTGAGTGTAGATATAAATGAATTAATCTTTTTTTCAGGCTAATGTGCCAAAAGCAAAGTCCTATAAAAATTCTGTTTTTAATACCTTCTGGGTCCTAGAAGATCCTCATTCTTATACAATTAACTCTAAAACATTTTAAAAGGTCCCGTGTCTTCTAAGTGTACACTAAACAATGAAATCGATATTTTCTAACAAATCATCTACAGATTACAGTTTCTTACTGTTATAGATAAAAATGAAACTTTGATCTATAATTTTTAGAAAAATATACCCGGAAAATTGAGAATATCATTTTTTACAGTCCTGAAAGTCGGAGTATATGCATCTGTAACGTTGAAAGAATGTTCAACTTTATTCATGGATCTTAAAGCATGTTCTTGTGGACAAGATGTCTGAGGCAGTGACTTATCTTTGTGTTTTAGAGTGTAAGAGTTTTTCGAGAACGAATCGTGTTACCAAATACATTCTGTCGTCAAGTAATATGTAATGGTACTCAAGATCTCAAACTCTAAAAAGCACTTACTGCACTGTTATTAGACCAGTGCTCGAATATGCCGGCCCAATTTGGATTCCAGCCTCTACCTCTATTAAGCAAAAACTAAATGCCGTCCAACACAGAGCTTCCAAAATTATTATTGGAGCAGTCTCATCAACTAATAACGAAAAGGCCGAACATGAATCTGGTTTGCCTCCTCTAGGAAGTAGGTGCAACCTCGCCACCGTCAAGTTCACTAACAAACTACGCTGTAACAGTACGGACCATATCTCTATTAGAGTTTTCAATAAGTGGAAAGATTAAACCAGACTCAAACAAACCTCGACTGTCCAGCTTGATAGAGATATTAGGAAACACGTCAGTTTGGAACATTCCCTCTTCCTTAGTGTTTCTTCAAGAACCCCTCATTCCAAGAAAACCACCAGAGAAAAATAGGATTGGTTTGAATTTGTTGCAACCAAGTTCTAAAAAAGAAGGCCCTATAGCTCTCAGACAGAGAGGACTTGAAACGATAGAAAAGCTCTCTCAAGGAAACTATGTAGTCGTCTTCACCGATGAGTTAATAATTTTGTCAAACTCCAAATCTGAACTAGAGGCTATCATAAACGGAGAAGCTAGCATCACATCATATATCATTATCCTTCTCGAAAGTAAGCACAGCAAGGAAAAATCACGTGTCCTGCAATGGATACCTGCACATGTCAACATTGAGGGAGATGAATGTGCGGATTCATTGGCCAAAAAAGCTAGAGACCTCGATCAAAATTGCACCACCATCACACCCACTTATGCTAATGCAGTGAGTGGTCAGACATAGAGTTATGATTCTTACATTTAAAAAAAACCTCATACCGGGATTTGACTGTCCCAGAGTTTTTACTTCCACAATAGCCAGGCTAAGAACTGACAATTATAGAGGCATGAAGACCCTTCCGGGCAAAACAAGATCCTATATTCTTTGTAAAAACTGCCCATGTGTCCAGCTCACTCCCAATCACATCTTGGAATGCCCAGCTGTCGCCGCGAATTTATTAAAAATAGGAATGGTTTTGCTCAAGGATTCATTTCGGGAAATCCTGTACAGTCCTGATGCATCATTACTAACGACGGCAGTAATCAGGACCTTCGACGGAGTTTAGAGTCTATTCCATTTTTTTTTTTTTTTGGCTTGTCTCTATTCTTTAATCATGTATACATGGACACGAGAGCAACAACAAGCAATATGTAAATGAGAGAAATTGTGTTTGAGAAACTTTGTCAAAATGTCTGATCTCAATCCTAAAATTTTCCTTTTCTCATTATTTTATAAAATTAATTTTGACACTTTTCAGAAAGCTGTTATAACACTAAAAGGTTTATGGCAAGTCTCTTTATTTTTAATTTTAATTATACTATGGAGATTATAATGACGTTTCACGCTATTTCATCTCAGGGGGAATAAAGCTTTGCTACTACAGTAAATTTTCTCATTTTGAAAAAAGGTAATGATCAGTATTAGCATATAAAAAGATTAAATATTTATAAACTGTTTCAAATAAATGATTAAGGGTGGTGATGACAAGAATAAATTTATTTTTTATCAACATTCAACTAAAATAATTCTAAATGTACTATATAAGCAATTTAAAAAGCAGAATGCTTATTTTATCAACAAAGTTTTGATAACTGCTGCCCTTAAAGAATGTTATTTGTGACAAATATGCAATCAAGTGATCGAAAATAAAAGCGCAACATCTGCTGTATGGTAATGACTCAAAATGAGAGAGAGGGACATGTTTAAATGTCTCGAATTGTAACTTTCAATGCAATTAACTTAAACGATATAGACTTTTTGAAAATAAAATGTTTAAATTTTTGCTAAAAATAATTGTATTACAGAATGTATTTAACAATTTATGCAACATGATCTGACCATGAAACATGAAAATCGTAATAAGGGACGGTGAATGGGTGTCAAAAATCTACTGATAAAAGCTAAGAACACTCTTTCAAATTATTTTTATAGTTATTTATACGTTAGTTGACACTATTAAATAAATAAAGAGTGCAAGAAAAAAAAGCTTACTGTAGCTCTTTATCACTCTACTCAAGAATCGGTAATGTCGTAAATCCATAAATAAATAATTTTCAATCATCAGTTATGCATGATGAATTATTTCTCAGGTGGATCGGCAACTTATGTTAGAATTTTAGCCTTTGGGAATTCCATCACGTCAATCCATTCGAGCATACAATTGCTTGGTGCTGCGGCTATTATTTCAGCCCAAACTAACTTCAACGTATGTGTTACTATATAGTTGCAAATGAGATATTTTCACTATAGAATTTCATTAAATGCATGTCTCTTCAACGTAAAATATGAAAATTCTTGTGTGTATTTCGGGAAAAGGATATGCACACCACTTTTAATAAGGAACTATCTATCGTAAACTTCAGTAATAACTTTTGTGACAATTCGTTCACATTTACTAAAATTACAGCATGAACAAATGAAGAAAAATTGATAAAATTTAATAATTTTCTATTGCTTCTATAGTGTATTTTCAAAATGGTTAAATAGAGCTACATCTGAAAAAAATACTACACGTAGACAGTAGTGAATTAAAATACCTTGTAACAGACATAAACGCTTAGCACACTATTTTCACTTGTGAAAATGCCATCGAAATTATCAATAACAAATTAAATTTTTGTGGCAGCGCAAGCATACTGAAGTCAGTCCAGATTGATATTACCTACAAACGGACGTCATAAACAATTTTCAATTATGATGAAAAGTGTTAGTATTATCAATATTAAGACACCACTTTCTATGCACAGTATGCCGGTACGTACCTCGATGATCTACGTTAACTTAGTTTCATCTGAATAAAAATCTTCATGAAACTACCTCGTATGCACGCAGAGCAATTATTTCTGATCGACTATAATAGCCTAGATTTTTGTGCGTGAGATCCTAAACGAGAATTGAATGCTTCACTCATCATATTCTATAGTAAATATGCATAGGGAATGTCAACAACATATACCACAATCCAGTGGCGTAGCCAGAAATTTTTCATAGGGGCGGGGGTACGACTACTGCAACTCACATATATGTATACGTGTGTGTGATAAGGGAGTGAAGATATACATTTCGTATCGCAAAAAATTCCTCATGGGGGGTTGTGACCGCCTATTTCCTCCCCCTTGGCTACGCCCTTGCTACAATCCAAGTACATTTACAGCTGTAAAGTACACGTGGATTCGGAGAAATCCGTAAATACTTTTCAACATTGTTGAGACATGGTAAACATGTGATAAAAAAATTGTCGATGCATACACACAAAGAGTTGGCTATATTTGTGTTTAAAATCTACCAATAACTATTAAGTCGACTTAAATTGATGGTTTTTCTTTGCATTCAATCTTTAATTTTTTTAATAAATGTATTTTTACTGTTATATGAACTATAACTATAGTTTCTTGCATCTTTCATTATTTAATGCTTGATTCTTGGTATATATAATATTATGCCCCTGTGATAATGCAATATTAGCAACTAGCTGAATTAGCATGCAGAAATGTTTTTCTTTAATTGCAAAGTGTGTCCGAGAGGTTGAGGATGTTCAGTTTTTTCATTGTCCACCTTAATTTTATAGTCTTCACAATATTTGTGTGCTACATGGTAATGATAGTGCATTTTTGCATGTTTAATTAAAGTACGTGGCTATTTATTGTATATTTAGACAACTTTTTCATATTTTGATAATAATTACATGCTGTTTTTATCCATCTAGAGGATATCCATATTCATTCGCAGGTCACATGCAGAAGTAACAAATGCTAAACACTTGTGTACAGAATAGTAAATAAAAACTTATATGTAGTTCTTAATTATACAGTTTAAGTGAATTCAGTCTGTTCCTAGAATTTATGTTTATAGCATTAGAAATAAAAAATAAGCTTTCGATTTTTAAACTAATTTCATAGATTTTTAAAATCTACGTTTCAGTTTCTTTTCAAAATTTTTCCAATATACCCATTTTACTTCTCAGATTTCAAGATGGATTTAACACCATATTTTATGACAATAATTATATAATCAAACATAAAGGCAAAACCTTTTGGATTTTCAACTTTCATTAATGATCGGATAACGTAACGGCATCAATTCAGTTTAAAAATCACTTTCATTCAATACCAATTTCCAGAAAATTTAAAGCCTATCATTACATAAATGTTTTCCACCTATACATATAGATCGCATTTCTTCCATGCGACTTTTACTCTAGTAAATGTATCAGTTATCCTGCTTTTAATCATGGGTTGATGAAATCGACAAATGATACTACTAGTGGGTAATTTATCTTCGTTGTTACTAAATGTCGAATTCTTCCGCAGGCTATCGCATTATTTTGTGATTTTGGAGCAATATTTATAATTATTTTGTGCTTTGAATCATTTCAAGAAAGGTAATTTTATTCTTAAATTAATCACGTGTATTCAATAAGATTTTTTTAGCACATTCAAATAATATTGCAAATCAGAAACTAAAAAAGAGTTTTGGTGTTATCAATGTGGACTTTCGATTGATATTAAACATTCCACAAACTATTTATTTTTTTCTTGGAAAAATCTAATAAAACTTTCGGAATGTTGGAATACTTTGAGTGTATTGTTTTCACGCTGTCAGTGGTATATTATGCATAAATATTTGTAAAATACACAAAGATGTAAAATAATTGTTACATTCCTAAATGTGTATTTTTACAATTAATAATTAGATTGATAGTTAAAAATATTTCATCAATTATTAATATATTACCATGAAAACATTAAATTCAAATTATTGTTTAACATAATGCAGTTTTCTTTCCAAAAAAAATGTGCTCTAGGGGTATCTCTGTCTGCATTTTTATTTAGTGTTTAATATGCAAGCTTAATATGACTAAAAATTAATATGACTAAAAACTAATATGCAAGCTTAATATGAAAAATAGTTATATATATATATGTGTGTGTGTGTGTGTGTGTGTGTGTGTGTAATTTTAATCGCTTATAAAGGAATAGTAAATTTATTACATCGAATAAACACACCTGAAAAATTCAGTTATACTTTGCTACCATATTAATAGGGAATACATTTCACGAACTGAATTTTTTTAGTTATAAGTAACTTTTTCGTACTTGTAATAAAATGTGGTAAATGTGACTTCCACCTCATATTTTGTCACTGACTCACATAAAATGACAAAAACAAAATAACACTTTAAGCGAAAATATAAACTTCTAAGGAAAACACCATGTTAATTTTTTTTTTAATTTTTCACACCAATGATGTCTTGGAAGAGCCTTTATTCTAAAACTAACATGGCAATATTATAAACCGGTCCTTGCAATTGGAATATGAAAAATAACTCAAAATAATTCACCACAAGTATGACTTACGCATTGCTCCGGAATCATTCCATTCATCAGAGTATTCTTCTTCTCTTTTTTCTCCATAGCTTATCCACTGACTCACTAGCGCGGATATTCTATTTGGGGTAATCTTAAATAAGGTGACAATTCGGTTGCACAGAACAAATGTAAAAGGAATTCTCCTGGTTTTCCAATTATGACTCTATTATGCGTCACACAAACACATACACGGTAATTCTACTGGGAGGGTCTAGGACCAAAGGCACTAAACCTCAAAAGCCTACAAAATTTTCAAGGCGCCCATACTGCAAAGTGTCGATCTCAGCAATGTAGCTGGCTTCCTTTGTGTTTCAGTTCCCCCCCTCCCTGAGATGCTCTTTGCCAACAATTCTATTAAGTATAAATAACGGAAAGGATCGGGACAGTGGCTGCGGGTTTGAAATGTTTTTTGTTGATAATGTTTTTGGCGTTGTTTATTTTTTTCGCAGCACGCTTAGGCCGGTGTAAAGCACTTCATGGGATGGAGCACGAGATTTGTATGAGTAACGTCATATGTTCGTTGATATTATTAAAGATTTTATTTGTTAGTGTACACAGGTTTCTAAACGTACCCGAATAAGATGAATTTTTTTTTTAAGAGATAGAGTTTTAAAACGATAATTAGCCTCTTTTGATTTTCATTTTCATCGCATTTTTAGAAGCATACTTTAAGGTCCTTATAAAAATATACGTATTAATATTCTTGGAGTATGTCGTTCAAAAAAATTGTTTAATGTTTGATATTTTCATATAAAAATAATCCTCTATATTTATCCGAAGACAATACATCTTTCTGTTAACTGAACGGTGAGATTTTTTGAAACTAATTCTCTTTCAGGTATTTTCCAAAGACTAGTATATTATTAAAAGCATATTTTAAATACAATGTTGAAATTTTATCAACATTGTGCTTAAATTTTCTAATTCCAGGAAACTGCACCTGAGACTGTGTTTTTCATTTTAAAAAATAACTCTTTTAGAGGGGAATTCCTATTTTGAAATTTTAGTACACGTAAAAAGGACTTTAATGTTTATTCTGAAAAAATATTTTTTCCTTTTTTTAAAAGAAAACATTAAATTTCGAAAACATTCATTAAAAAAACTTTAACTTCTCAACAGATGTTTGTTGTCTAAAAAATAAATCATAACTTAGTGCAATTAAATATGCCAATTGAATAAATTATTTTGAATGATGTGAATTTATGCATGTCAGAATGCTCAAAAATTTATAGAACCAAGCTTTCATGGAGAACAAGGAGAGGTCCTGTATCAAATGTTTGCAAAGGCCTCACAGAGGTTCTTTGAACGTCCATTCGTCCAGTGGTATGTAATTTCGGAATTCACCGTGGGCCTTTAGTTTTATCCCAATTCAAATTGCTAAAACAAACAACCCACAAACTAGTGACTGAAGCTAACTATAAGGGCAGTAAATTTTCAATTAGACTTAAGGGAATTGGGAACTTTCTGTTTTATCGCATTAAAAGACTGGTTGCTCAATGTTTTAAATAGGTTTCTTCTGAAACTATAAATTAATGTATTCAATATTGTATCATTCAAATGTTCATCACTCATTGCATCTAATTTATCTAAAATACTTTGCTCGGTTTCATTAATTGAAAGGACATAAAAAGACACTGGCTATCATCAATTAAGGAAAAATCACAAAAATGACGATTTCTATAAAAATGTACATATAGAATTTAATGAAACTGACACAGAGTATACAATAGATAGTAATCTATAAAATAACGTGAAAAGAAGTTATCAGATACTTAGGATGTTATAGAAATTAGTATTTGTATTAAATCAACAAATTAGACGTGTCATTTTAGTATAGGAAAAGTACCTTCAATATTGAAGGTACTGAATGCAACCACCCCTAGAAGCAATACAGGACCTACAGCGATGTGTGATGCCAATTACACGGTTTATTAGTTCTGTTTAAGACAGAATCATTACTCTTGCAAAACAGTTTCAAGCGTGGCAAGGGCCTGAGGAGGAGGACTTAGAGGAGTTATACATCTTCCTAAAACATCCCAGATATCATCGAGAAGATTTAAGTCGGGTGATAGAGTTGGCCACTCCATGCGCTGAATTGTGTGCTGCTGAAGATAATCATTCGAGCCATATGTGGTCAGGTATTTTTGTTCTGAAGCATGAAATCATCACATATTGTCTCGGCATAAAGTATAACATACTCATCAAGGATGTCATCTGCATTAGACTCAGCATACACAGTCTCACGTGGAAAGCATGGAACTCTGCGCGTCCACCCAAAGAGATCCCACCACAAACACAGGCACTGCTTCCTGCGTATGCTTCTTTGATGGATGACAACGGGTTCCGGGCTCTCTCTTTTAATAAAACAACCACACGGCTACTACCCCTTTGGAGGTTGGAAATGGACTCATCTGTAGAAAGAGCAGCAATCCAATGATTAGCTGTCCAGCGGACATGTTGACACACCCATCTCAAACGTTTCATTCCATAGCTTGATCTGATTGGCACGCAAATGGCTGGTCGCCTAAAATTCAGACCACCTTCATGGAACTTTCTACTCACGGTGGACATTGACACCAACCTGCCATTGGATGCAGCAAGGGCGGATATGAATTCGGGTGGAGTTGCAGTTCTATTCCTTCTTTCGAAATATTTTTAAGGATATACAAAAGAGGATCTGAGTTGAGTCGGAGCTGCCGTTCTACACTGTTAGAAAAATAGTTCAACGTTTCACCGAAATTCCGGTGCGAATTTAGCTGCAACCGATATTTTGGAAAATGTGGTGCTAGGATTCACCATTTTAGTGGTGCTTCCTCAAGCACCATTTTTGCGGTGAAACCTTGAACCAGGATCTAGGATTTTTCTCTAACCGACTATATGGTTAAAGCTTGAACCAATATACAGATTTTTCGCTAACCATTATATGTTAAAGCTTGAACCAATATATAGGATTTTTCTCTAACCAATTATATGGTTGAAGCTTGAACCAATATATAGAATTTTTCTCTAACCTACTATATGGTTAAAGCTTGAACCAAGATTAGGGTTTTATATCTAACCAAATGTACGGTAAGTGATTGAACAACATCGAGGTTTTTTCTCTAACCAAATGTATGGTATAAGATTAAACCAAGATAAGAAAACTCTCTTTAGTGTTTTATTTATACACCGAGGGCGGATTAAAGGGGGGCGGAGAGGGCGACCCCCCCCGTCGTGAAAAAAGAAATTAATGTAAAAGATCCTATTTTACTTCCGTAAAATGGATATATATGTCAATTTTCTAACTGCCCCCCCTGACAAACTTTCATTAATCCGACCTTGGGCGGATTAAAGGGGTGGGGGCAGAGGGGGTGACCGCCCCCCCCCGAGAAAAAAGAAAATGTAAAAGATCCTATTTTACTTCCATAAAATGGATATATATGTCAATTTCCTAACTGCCCCCCTGACAAACTTGCATTAATCCGCCCAAGGGCGGATTAAAAGGGGGGCAGAGGGGCGACCGCCCCCCTCCCCGAGAAAAAAGAGATTAATGTAAAAGATCCTATTTTACTTCCATAAAATGGATGTATATGTCAATCTTCTAACTAACAACCCCCCCCCCCAACAAACTTGCAATAATCCACCACTGTTATACACTGGAAAAGATTTCAGACCCAAATAACGGTACATGTACTGGCAGCTTTGGGATGAGTACATATACCGTAAATTTCACAAATGGCATTAAGTACCATAAAATATTTTACAGTATATATATATATATATATATGCCGTTAAAAAAGTGCATACACCATAAATTTCCTATACGGTATATGTACCGTAAAAAATTACAAAACCTATACATACTATACCATATATGAAATTTACGGTAAAAGCACCATAATTAATTTTTAAAATGGTATGTAAGCTGTAAACGAAATTTATAGTACATATACCGTAAATAATTTTTAATCAGTACATAGGCTGTAAAAATAATTTATGGTATTTGTGCTGTAATTAACTTTTAATCAGTACATATGCTGTAAATGAAATTCATAGTATACATATCGTAAATAACTTAATTAGTATATATGCTGTAAAATGTAAAGAAAATTGTATCATTGATACATATTGCCCTCCCCCCTCCTACATATTGCTACATGCAGTAGCAGATTCAGGAGAGGAGATAGGGGGGCTCAGCCCCCCAAAAATGAGATTGCTAAAGGGTAACATTCTGCTTCAGTATACACTTTGAATATGTAAAGTGATCTTTTTTAATCACTTAGCCCCCCCTGCCCCCCTAAAAAAAGTTTTTAAAGTTGGTTTAGACTACAATTTTGCTTTATTGTACATTTTGTTTGGGTGAAATAAGCTTCTTTCAACATTTAGCCCCTCCCAAAACAGAATTTCTGGATCCGCCACTGGTTACATGGTAGCAAAAAGAAAAATAAATAAATAGCTCTTACATTAAATTCTGCTTACACACACCTAATTTTATGCTGATCTATTCCAAAAAATAAAAAAATTGTATATTATGATTCTGTTTTCTGTATGTAACTTAAGTTAGACAAGGTGGAGTTAGTACCACATGAAAAAAAGATGTGAATAAACAATTATTCTCAAAGTTTCTTTTTCACATACATTAAGCACTATCTCTATACTCTAAACCAAAATAATTGCGTACAGCCTTTCAGGGTAACTTATACAAAATTTGCTAAACACTCCTGCTCAATTTGATATTTTATGCTGAAACTTACAATTTAACCTTGTGAATATATTTTACCTTACCTTTTCATTGTTGTTGAAGGATTGCTTTTAAACTTAGGAAAAATCCATCACCACCATTACCCCCTAGCTCCAAACTTTTCAAACAGGTCATGCCCGCCGACCTAACCGTTCGGAGTTTTCCCGTGGTTTTCTGCGCAGCTTTGTGTAAATAAGGGTTAGGACCCCTTAGAAAGTTCACCACGGAAGGCAATCCCACCCCCGCATAGATCCCCTAGTGTAGATAATTGGCCGTAACCAACATTTCCATTTTCAAACTTTTCACGCTTAAACTGGGTGCTCCCATATGAAATGGCTAATAGTTCGGGCCTTAGTAGTGAAAGGACTTGATCAGTAAGTACCCTCCAATTACACTATCAATAGTTTTTTCAATAAAAAGAATAATGAGAGATTTTAATGATATTCAGAGTAAAACATAATTAAAATTAAAAACCTTTATTAGCATTCTTTATTACATACAAAATAAATCTGCATTTCATGAAATAAATAAATAAATATATTTTTCCTCCCTTTTGCTATCATCTTCCATCTAATACCTATTGGTGATTCACAGGAAGAAAGTTGATAACCAGAAACTGGGGGAGAAAAAGAAAAAAAAACATTTAATTTACAATATTCAGAATTCATAAAACATTAGCATCTCAGAAATAAGATAAACAAAAATAAAAAGTTGAGTAAATTCAGACTGCAGTACAATCTTAAAATGTTTGAGTCAAATGCATCTAATTTAAGTCAAATTGCAAAAACTCCAATTAGCAAGCAGACATAACTTAGTGCCCCACCCCCTTTTACAAACAAACTAGCAATTTTAGAACATTAAACTACATGAGATAATCTATTAATACCAAGCGCACATAAGTACTTCATAAAACTACGGAAATAAAATCTGTAATTTCTAATAAATTAAGTCTATTTAAAGAAATTATTTTTTTTACATCCAAAAAATTATTTTAAAATTAAATGTTCTGTTAATTTGATCTATTTGATAGTAATGACAATGATTTGATAGTAATGACGTGCATTGATCCATGCTGTATTTGTTGAAGAAAGTTTGGAAAACAAATTTCTGATTAACTCATGAGGAGCCTGCGAATATGTAATACAATTCACAGGTCAAAAATATGGTAAAGAAATCACATTTGAATTTTCACGGGCAGAAAAATTTATCATTCTCCTGCTTATGTAAAAAAGATTGTTTTCTTCACTGTCCAGTTCACAATTTTCATTATTTGTAGTGCTTCCAAATATAATACAATAAGTTTAAAATGCTGCAATGCTTTAAAATAATCTACTTACATAATACGCTAACGTATGCGGTACCAAAATCGACGATATTTGTATGCTGGGAACGGTACAACTAGATTGAAATATTAGCATAATAACAGTAACACACACGCAAAAATCCAAATTAACAGTTCAATGATGTCAAGTGAAGCAAGCATATTTGTTACTGGTTACGTATGTCACATAGTAGCTAGATTACAAAATAACAATGCATGCACAAAAAAGGAAAATCTTTTAGCTCTTTTCACAGTGTGTTTATCACACATCTATTTATATAATATGCTAATGTAGGTGATACCAAAATCGACGATATTTCCATGCCTTGAACTCAGGATCTCGAATCAGTCTTCAGTACACATATGAACAAAGCAAATCTCCCTTCTGAAAGAATAGATGAAGTTTAATTAAGTTAATAATAACATAACAAATAAAATCTTTTTGCATTTAATGATAATTTCATAGGAGAGAAGAAAATGCATGCAGTCAAATGTGAAAAACTATTCTGCAAAGTACCCTAGCAAAGAAGTCCAAACGAGACAAAATACTAAACTTTGGATTATTATTTTATTTACTTGCAAGCATTCATCAGAGATAATTTTTACTAATATAAAATATTATTTTTTATTTTACTAAATAATGAAATGCCCATAAAGGGAATCGACTTTAATTAAATGTCACACTACTTTAAGACAGAGCACATTTAAATTACATTTCTTTGGGAACTTTTTACAGATACATTTAAAATTATATTTAAAAAAAAACATAAACAACGAAGTAATAAATATCTCCTTTCCCTGTATTAAAACAAACCAAACAGATATACAAACTGTCATACAAAGTCCTCTCTTCTAAACATACATATATTAAACGGATTTCTGTAATTTTAATTGTAAAAACCAAAAAAATAAATTAAAATAAAATAAAATATACTTTTAAATTCATTCTCATGGTATTTGTACAGCAGGAACAAAATTAATTTTTCAATAATTAATAATTATCATCCTTGTTAACATTTTAAAATGATTTAACAAAGAAATTCAAGTGCAACGATATATCAAAATTTAAGAGTCTACATTATTTTAGATATTCATAAACATGTTAATACTGAACAATTTCATTTTATATTAAACTAAGAATACTCCTATCATCTTTCAATAATATTAAAAATGAAAACAAAATGACATGTTGAAATGTGCTATTATTCCAATTATCTGTGCAAGGGATCTAGGCTCTAGGCTGAGGAGGGAGGGGATTGCCCTCCGTGGGGGACTTGGCATAGACTCTACATATAAAAACTCTTGCACTTTAAATCACACTTCTTTTTGGAAAATCGTTCCAGATTACCTTAACAATTACCAAAAAAAGTTAAACTAACACACAAGCAATTGGAAAGTTAGAGACGCTCCTGGCTAAATGGACACATAGTATTCATTTTAGAAACTAAAACCATAATGAATTATGTTATTTGAAATTTATTTTGATGATATTTGTGCAACAATATATGAAAATTAATTTTTATTCAGTACAGAAAAAAGTTGTATAAAATATAATCCTGTTTTACATTTAAAAGTGGAATAACACAGAAACAGATATGCAATGCCAAAGTTATCACTCTAAATTATTATAGATATTTACAGACAATTTTTAAAAATACTCAACATTTTCACTGTACATTGAAATAAGAATACTCAAAAAATGGAAACAAAATGAATGAAATCCAAATCGAAATCAAAGTCTATGTCATATTACTTTTAAACGATTTTTATTTTCATGCACCTTGCAATTATAAATAGAAATTGGTTCAAAACAATGCGTCTTCTTAAACATGTAAAAATTTTATGGTTTTCAAATGTTCATTTCTAAATTTTCGTATTTATGAGTAAACTTACTAAAATCTTTGAAAATTGTAGGGGGGGGGGGCTGGAAGACAGCTCGGTAGCGCTCACCCCACACAGTCCACCACCTCTGGTTACGCCCCTGGTGGGGGGGGTAGAGTTTTAGATGTAAAAACAGAAAATAAGAGAAAACATTTAATTAAAAGTAGTAAGAAGGACTTGCATTAAAATATTAAAAGGTTAAAACTACACAAATAAAATCCCTTGGTAGCAGCTTTCGTTGACGGCTACCACCTTCCTCAGCCATCGCCATATCTTGTTTGCACTGATCTCTTCCTCAATGCCTCGCCCCATCCCGGATCGATCTGCGCATGTGTCATGTCATTAACGGCGCCATCTGTAGTTAAGATTTGAAGTGCTTCCATGTTAAGTGCATAGTTGTTCTTGGGCTATTTTAGAGAGAGATGTGCTGGGTTTATTGAATTTAATATCGTTAAAGCCTTCTTTTTTTTCTTTCTTTAATTTTCCTTTTAGTCATTCCTATATAGCACCCAGATTTATTTAATTTATTAAAGGTAAAATTTATTTTATAGATTCTGGCTGATTCATTTTTATCTATTGGGTCTTGACCACTACAAATTCGTTTGACGATAGTTTGATTAGGCTTTATAGGAATTTTGATATTTTTCTTGGTGGCTTCATTGGTTATTTTTATTGCTGCTCCCCTGCAGTAGGGTACAGCTTTAGCAACTATTTTTAAAGAGGTTCTTGACAAGGGATTTTGGCAGCAGGGGTGCAGAAAAATGTTTAGGGCTCAATATTTCCCCAGAACACAATTTGTTCTATCTAAAATTCCCCCCAAACTGAAGCATATTTTCATTTTAGTTTATGAGAAACTATGCTGTTTGAAGGAATTATGTGATTGGTTGAACGAATTTCAAGGAGTTTAACTGGCAAAATAACTGAACTTGAATTCACCGGAGGGGGATGGGGGGGGGAGTAGTCGGTTTATTTGATGTTTTTCTATTAATTTAAAACTGTTATTTTAACGTTTTAATGGAAATTTTGCTGCATAATTATGTGCAGAAACATATTTTGGCATTTTGCATATGATTAAGGTTATGGTTTATTTTTTGACGTACCCATAGTCCAGAGCTAGTGCTTTGTTTATGTGATTTTTGTTCATAATTGCATTTGAAATATGTCTAAAAATGTTTTTATGTGTTTAGATAGTGCATTATAGTTTGGGGTTCATTTTGTTAGTTATGTGTCAACGTATGTTTATGTTTTGTTTGGCGTGAAAAAAAGTCACCAAGGTCAGCCGCTGGCGACAAAAAAAAAAAAAAAAAAAAAAAAAAAGTCGCCAACTCAACCGACACCCACTTACCGTATTATTCCCCTGTGTTATTTTAATTTTATGTGAATTGCTGAATAATTATTCGTGATGAAAAATGGAGATTTTTAGTGTTTTAAGAAAGGTGGATAATTTTATTAGATATATGGGTTTACTTACACGGATTTGCAGAAAACAGGTACGATACTTAGGTTTAATACGAATTAATGTATAAGGATTTTGGGGTTGTTTGTGGTGAGTTTTGATTTCATTCTGTTTTTAGTAATGTAACAGGGTTTCTACAGATTTCACAGCTTTTGCTTCCCTGACTTTTCCCTGACCTCTATCACGCTCTTCCCTGACTTTATGTAGCGTGCTTTCCCTAATTTTTTGTTTCTATTTGTAACATTACATCCTTTAAATAATTTTTTATATATTTTGCACCTTTTTTTTTACAAATAATAATAATAATAAAATTAATATATACAAGAATCTTATTTGACATCACTGGATTCTAACAAAAACCATGTTTGATAATAATTTAGGATAAAATTAAGCATATTTCAACTGCACAAGATATGCTGATAAAGAAAACATTTTAAAATTATTTATAAGGTTGAATGAGAAAATGAAAATAAAACAATTTCTATTTTTAGGTTCAAACAGCAAATATTTCCTTGATTTTACCGCAAAATTCAATTTTTCTTGCATTTCCCTGACCTTTCTTCAATTTCTGCTAATTTCCCTGACTTTTTTTTCCCAAATCCCTGACCAAAACTCATTTCCCTGACTTTCCAGGTCTGTAGAAACCCTGTGTAAATTTTGTGTGTTTTGAAGATATTAAAATTGAATGAATCTTGGGAGGGGGAGGGGGGGGAGGTAGTCGGTTTTTTAAACTGTGATTTTAACATTTTAAGGGAAATTTTGTTGTATATTTTTCTGCAGAAACATATTTTAGTATTTTGCCTCTTTTGAGCGTTTTATATTATTTATTTTTTAACGTACCCATAGCCCAGAGGTAGTGCTTTGTTTATGTTCATTTTTTTTGTAATTGGATTTAAGTATGTCTACAAGTGTTTTAATAAGGTGTTTAGATAAGTGTATTGTAGTTTTGGGGTTTATTTTTTCTTATATAACTACATATGTTTATGTTATGTCTGGCGAGTCGCCAAGCAAAGTCGCCAAGGTTAGACGCGACAAAAAAAAAAAAAAAATTGCCAACTCAACCTGCCCCTGCTTACGGTATTATTCCCCCCCCCCCAAAAAAAAAGTAAATAGTAAAAGAAACAAATTTATACAATGCATGAATAACTTATCAGGCCTAAAAATATGAACACTATGTATACATATCATAAACAAATGGCTGAGTAAGAATGCCTGTTACATAATTTTTATGTAGATAAATAAGAATGAAAATTTGGGCAATGTTTTCATAATTAGAACTAATAATAACAATAAATAGATGGTACTGCATTGCATATAGATGTGTTTTCTTCTTTTTTTGTTTTATTTTCACTAGTTTTCTTAGATCATTGAGCTATTACTTTTTCCGGTAAAATCATACAAGCCGGTGCGCACCCCATGTAAACACGGCGACAGTCACTGGAGCTTTTGGTGGCTGTCGCCAACCATTTTGCACAATCAGCAAAGTATTTTAACACATTTTCTAAAAATTTACATATATTCCACTAACAAAAACATTAAAACAAAATACACCATACATATTTAACCTGAAAAACATCAGCAAATTCAGTAACAGGCAATTTAAAATGAGCAAACAGTGGACTGTTTTTAACTAAAAAAACTACAGTGGATTAAGCAACCTAGTTGTACAGCTAATGTAAACTGGGCAAACGCTGGCCCGTTTTCAACTCAAAAAAAACATCGGTGGATTAAACAACCTAGCTGTACACCTCATATAAAGTCAGTATGATTAGAATAGCACATAAATAACACTTATGATAACATAAAAACATCAAATATCAATTTAAAATTCACATTAAAAACCTTAAACATTGCAAAGATTCGCTAAAAAAAAGCACTTACCTTTATTTTTTTTAATTAACCGCTCAGAAATGTCCCTAACACACAACATTTTGAATGCTAGGTGTGCCCCCGAATATATTGAAGATTTGAAATTGCAGTTTCAATTTTTCTAGAAGATTTTTCTTTCTATTTTCTTCTTTTCTCTCAATTTCTCTATTTTCTACCTATATATGTTAATGTTATAGTTTATACTGAAATCTGAAGAGACGAAGCCAAAAGGGTTGTGTTTGGTCCTCCCAACAAAATATTAAATGTAAAACCTGTCTTTAAATGGGTGCTAAGCTGAAAGCTTCTTTAGGTCAAACCTGTTTTTATTAAGTCATGTTTATGAGTTACTGCCAAGGGTTTAGTGGGATATAGGTAAAAATTAGCGGTCGCCACTCGCCACGTGGCGATTAAACGCCCACATGTGGCGATAAAAAGGATTGCCATTGGTCGCCATTCTCCCACTGCCATGTCTTTTTCAGCAATATAAAATAAAGTAAAAATGTAATCTAAATCTATTCATAGCATTTTATTAAACAAACATAAAGTTAATTTAGATATGTATTATTCTGCACAATTTCAAAGAGACATTAATTTCTTTTAACGATTCTTTCAGACTGAAGACTCAAATTCATAATAAAAAGTTGTTTATTTTTATAAATTAATACTTTTTAATACAATTTAATTTTTATTTATAATAAATGTAATATGATAAATTGATTTTAATGATAATAAAATAAATGATTTAAATTTTAAACAAATAAAAAAATTTGGCTGGTGTGTGGCAATTAACTCAAAAAAGTGGCCATTAAAAAAATGGACATTACTCGCCACTGGCTTTTTACCTATATAGTGGGACCAGAATGGCGTTCCGGTACTTTTTTGTGAGCCAGAACGATGTTCTGGAACCCAGATAAAATTCTGTTATATGATCCATGATTTCGGCGAGATTTCCCCTTGAAAATGATTTTTATTTACAGTCAACTCTCTGAAATCTAAAATAACTTTTAATGTAAACAGTGAAATTTACAGTTAACACTAACAGTGTACATACATTGTGTAACAGTTACTATGTATGATTTATGTGTTAAATGCAATTTTCGTTGCTTTAATTATTCCTGTGGATAGGAAAATACTCCTTTTAAAAAGGTTAAGGAGCATTTCTACTCTTCTGAAAAAATCTTAGAGGAAAAACACGATCACTGGTTAACATGAGCTGTAATATTGTGATCATAACTCAACTTGGCTTTTTTGCCCCCTGAGCAGTAAAAATGCAATTCGTTTTGCCTATTACAGGTATTTCAAGCAATAATGATCAATAAAAATTTGAAAATACGGTACAGCTTTAGTATCCTTTTGTTCTGGCAACTTTTTCTTGCCGCGAAAAAGGAAGCCTTTATGGTAATCCTGCCGTTAGAGGATTGGAAGTTAAGACATGATAATCCTAAAGCCGGCTTTTTATTTCCGAAAATGGCTACCTGCTAATGGTGACGTTGTGTTTTATGATTTGATTTTATTGGCTTTATTTTAAATTAAATTGTATTGTTTAATTATTTGTTTAATTTAAAATGGATGTTTAGATACCGACCTTGTTTATTTACAGTTTAGTATGAATTAACATTGTTTTGATAGTAAGTTTTGGGTTAATATTTTTGTTTTCCTTTGTTTATTTGTTAAGGGTAGAAGCAACAAATAATTATGTTAAATTAATATTTTATGCCGTGAAATAATATTAGATATTTTGATTTTATTATTTCAATAGTGCAATAATTTAGCAATTTTAATCAAGGTATGAGATAATCATTGTTTATATTTGTTATGATTTCATTATCTCAATACTGCCATAATTTAGCAATTTTAATCAAGGTATGAGATAAGTATTATTTGTTTATATTAATTTAATTAGTTATATTTCAAACAAAATATTAAATTTCATATGGTGTAAAACATGACAAATTAAAATACTGAAAAATTTAATATACAAATGGTTTGTTTAATATATTATTAAAATCTTTTTAAATATTTGTGAAAAGATAATTTTTGTTTACCATCATATTTTATTTAAAAAAAATAGAAGTTTATTCATTTTCCATATTTATGAAAACTTAAAATGAGTTTGTTTTTTCTCCTTGTTGCTGTTTCATATTTAACCCGGCAAGATGTGCACCAGGCCTCTCAGGCCCGGGAGATTAAAAAATTATTGTAAAAAATAAACCATCTGGTGAATATTTTTTTACATTTCGTGTAGCTGTATGAGCCTTTATTTTTCAAAGAAGATTACCTTGCAGACTATTTTTGTATTTTTAAATCTGCATTGCAGAGTGATGTAGAAAATTCTGCTACTGAGATTATATTTAAAAAAATCAATAAACATACTACTGAATTAAAAGCATATCTAATGCCGGATATCCATATATGCCAGTCAAAAGACCTTTGGATATATCCGATATCCGGCAAAATCATTATCTGGATAATCCCTAGCATAAAACATAAAAACAATATTTAATCAAGACATAAAATTACTCTTTTGTCTGACAATGCTTCATCTGATTGACAATTTATGACTTGACCTTGAATATCTCAAAACTTGCCCTTTCTGTTTTCCTTGATTTTTTTAATATTTTAATCACCTATTATAGCTCTATAAGATTGCAAATTTTTAAGCTGGCAAGGCTTTTTAATTTTTTAATTTTTAAAGAAATAACATTCGGATCTATGTGCAATGCAGTACTATCAGGCCCGGACTGGGAGGGTGGGGGCCCGCCCGTCTCAAGAAAAGGGGGTTATTGTGTAACCGATAAATATTAGCATGTGTTAACTTTCTGAGTATGGGGAAGGAATGGTGTTATTATTAATTATGATTGATAATTAATACATTAATAAAATATTGATCTACTAATTAATATGCGTCAGTCATATTAATTAATCTACTTGCTCATTCGGGAACCCTCTATCAAAAATTTTTGAGAACTACATTTAAAATGAAGTGTTTTGACGACTTCTGGGGCGCAATTGCAGCTGCAAAAAATTTTGCAAGTGTCAAACTTCTTTCAAGTGCTATCAGTATAGCACTCTTTTTTTTTTCTTTCTTTTTTCTGTTTGGGGGCCCGCCCTCACAGACAGTCGGACACCCTGGCCAGTCCGGGCCTGAGTACTATTTATTTATTGTTATTATTAGTTCTAATTATGAAAACATTGCCCAAATTTTCATCCTTATTTATCTACATAAAAATTATGTAAAACAGACCCTCTCACTGAGCCATTTGTTTATGATATGTATACATAGTGTTCACATTTTTAGGCCTGATATGTTATTCATGCACTGTATAAATTAGTTTTGTTTCCTGTTTACTTTTTTTTCGCATAGCAAATGTCATTGATTTAGTGTCTTTATAGCTGAAAAATATGAGTTCTTTCTGTAACAGTGTTTACGTCAAATTTTTTTAATATGTTGCTTCCAGGTACAGTCAAGGCGCAGGGCAGACTGCCCTCTTTATTGGAATAAATGCGCATGCAACATTGGAGAGAAGCGAGGGGTTTTTCCTATTATAGAAAATACTGTTTTCAAATAAGTGATATCTAAATTTTCTTGAATTTTAGGGGGGCAGTTGTCCCTCTTGCCCTTATTAAGTCTATGTCCCTCCCTCCTTATTACAGGCATGAAAGCACAAAACAGCTAAAAAGACTGAACTTTGCTGAGGATCACACAGAACAAATAAATTATTATGCATTTAGCACATTACCTGCTATTCTTTTATATGTATTCATTATTAAATTAACTAATATACATTATAACACTGTATTCAGTATAATTAAATTCATTAAACTAATTTAAATACTAAATCTCAAATGCATTAATGATGTTGAAAAAGACTGAAAACTTTCATGCCTGTTATTAGTCTAATATTAGTCTGCCACTAATATTTGTGATAATAATACAAACTTAAGTATACAATCTTATATATAAAGTAAACAAAATAATCAAATATAATACAAACATGTTCCAAGGGGTACGGTATTTGTAAACAACACCGACGATCACCTATTAGGGTTAACCTACGCGCAATTACGAGTTAAGCATGACAAACAGAAGTATTCAGTAATGTAATATAATTTATTAGCCGACCCATTTTAGATGTATATCGTTTCAATTTCAAATACTATCAAGCTGTTATTCGTGATCATTTGCCAAAATAATATAATTGATTCATTTTGTGTCACAGTCTATCGCGTATGATTAGGGTTATGCCATGCCCATCACCATGGCATAAGTGTGAATATTTTAATATTTTCCCTTATTCAAAAACTATTAAACATTGTTTATAGACTTAATTAATACAAAATGAGAAAAAATTAACACTTTTTCTTACCTTCCGCAAAGGTACGGAATCACTATCCTAACGCGAGCGAACAGCGTGGGCAGCCATATTGTTTTGGAATCGGTTTCACCGGAAATTCGACTTTTCGGATGTTGAACTGAAAATTTCGAAATGTTGGTGCGACTTGCACATGACATTTTTCAGGCATTTTCAAATCAAAGAGAATGAACCACCAAAGTGGTTCAAGGGGTATGGCATTGCTTGTAGCTCTCTGTTTTCACCGGTTATTTGGTGAAAGGTTGAACTTATATTTATAACAGTGTATTTCTTCACATAACGACAAATATCTGTCGTCGGCGCTGGTCGTAACAGTCGGCTGTCCTTGATTGAGCCACCTGGATGCCAAATCTGTAGTTGGAAATTGTTGCCAAAATCTAGCCAATAGATTTCGATCGCAGTTCTTTGGCCAAATGATACTTGGAGGTCATTTTTATTGGTTATCCTCGATTTCTTATCACATAAAAAATTCGAGAATTAAATTTTACTCAGTAACATATATTTGACTACATATCCCAATTTCATACGGATTGGCTAATTTTTGAGCGAATTATCCATACTTTGGTGATTTTTCCTTACATTTTGGGCACCAAGGTAATATATGGCTTCGGTATTTTACCTTGGTATCCAAACATTTGTAAAATGATGACTGCTTTTCATCATTTTCGCTGTTGAAAGCTGAAATGACCTTGCATTTTTGGTCTCGTTTGAAATACCTGGGGTATTTCAAACTAGAATTAAATAATATGAAAACTGCGTCACGGTTGTAAAATGAACAAACAATCAGATAATTTTACATTTGCTAAGCTGCAGTCATAAAAATATAGCAAATTTTCAAAATTTTTTTTGACATATACGCTCTTATAAAAATTTACTGAAATCAACATTTATTGTCTGGTAGCTTTGCTGTCAGACAATAACCGTTTTCCCATTTCCGGTGTCGAAGAAAACGGTTAATTTCCGTTCACATGTCATGTTACGAAACGGTATCTCTCCGTTATTTTCAGTCACAGAATCAGGTTTTTCAGCTTCCGAAAACCAGGATTCTTTCCGTTATTTTCAGGCAGGTAATTCTTTTTTTCCAACTATCAGAGAAAGGTATTTTTCTTTTTTCCTCTGTATCTCAAAGAAGGATTTTAAGCGTTATTTAAAATTATGGAATCAGGTTTTGCATCTCATTTGAAAGATATTATGCCTTGTTTTCTAATAAGCGACATTATTGGACAAAGCCGGGTACCTACATCCTTCCGAAAAATAATTTATTTAACATTAAAAAATAGTCATTTTTGAAACTAACTTTTTAATTCATTTAAATACATTGTAATACATTCAAATAGAAATTGAAGCACTTTATTCATGTAGTTATTTTACACGTGAGAAAAAGCTGTCCTAGTCCAACTTTTTCATACATATATATATGTGTGTGTGGAATGGCGGTTTTTATGCATTCTTAGTTGTTAAATTATAAAATTAGCTTTTTGTAACTGCCCCACAAGCTTCAATAATATTTCTTTTTTTGGGGGGGTGGGGTGGAGATGGTCCATCTAGGTGCTAAAACACCAGAGTTGTTTTAAAAAAGTGTACATACATGTACATATAATGTTAAAAATTCCGCACAGTTTAAAATATGTTTGAATTATTCGTTTTCTTCATTTTTTTAATCAGAGCTATAATCTACATTACTAGCCCGAGAAAATAAATTTTAAATCAAGGTAAGTACTTTACATATATCTTAATACACTATTCAAAAATATTCTTTTCATAAATAGAATATAATTTCACAATAGTCTCTAGTTATAAAACGAATTCACTGTACAGTCAGAATACAGAAATGCAATCAGGGTTAAACCAGCCGTGAGATTTAATTAAAGCAGCAAACAAATTTATTTACATGAAAAAGGTAAAATAGTACTTACAGTTCACTCCTTTGAGTCGAAGTATTCAAAACTTCATTTGTTTTACAACAGTTAGGAGATTTTTATAATCCAATCGTAAGAAACTATGTCCATGAAAGCAAAATCCTTACCGAAAGCATCCCCTCCATATTTAGGTTGAATTTATTTCCCAACTCTGAATATGAAACAGATGCATTTGGTATTCCGATATAAAATAAAGTTATCACAAACGAATACACAGAGAAGTAAGCTCCGTCGTGCCCACTGCATTAACGTAGACCCATAGCAAAGGGACTTAGCATTAAGTAAAATACTACTCCAATTTATCTGCAGTCGTCTGTTACATGCATAACGCAACGAAATTTTTTTTGTACGGTGTTTTTTTTTTTGGACGTTTAAGGGGTCCTAACTCCAACTTAAACTGCAGGCAAAAGGAGCAAAAATACATTTCGCTCAAAACTGCTAAAATCATCTTTGTGGGTATTGTTTTGATTTATGAGCGGAAGTGACTGGGAGACATTTCATTCGTCCAAGCTCGCAGGTTCCAGAAGGAGAACGGAAAATGCCCTTTTAGAACGGGACTTCAAAAGATTCACGGATAATTTTCGTTTTTTAACAGAACTTCCGTTAAAAAACAGCAGAAAATCTTTATTCACCAATAAGGAGGATTCTCCCGTGAAAACCAGGTAGACATTGTCTGTGAAATTCAGATTTTTTATAACAGTGTATTTTGCACTACATGTTTTGAGTTCTAATACATTTTTTCAACAATAAAACCATTTAGTCCAAAACAATTAGTCTTATTTTCATCATCATTCAATTTCAGGGCGAGGAATTAAATGGTCATAGATGAAAGAAATTAAATAATTTCTGAAAATTTCAAATTGAGACTAATTTAAATTACCTTATTATTAATGATACTCACAAAAAATTCTAACATTTATTGAGTATTTTATTTAAAAAGGAAGGTATAGTGTCTCTTATTGTTATTTGATAAACTGCCAAAGGGTTCTACACCATCTACATTTTCACTCTCTAGGAAAGTGTACTTGTTTAAAAATTAAAATAGGTAACACTAAAGGTTATTAAGATTTATTTAATTTTTTACAGACCGAATTCAGATCCAGGCATATTTTAAATTAGTTTTTTTGCATATTTCTTCTTCTAATGCGTTATTTAAATGCGTTAATGCGTTGTCTGTAAATATGCGTTTTCATCGTGTTCCTAATTGAGAGCATGGGTCATTTCTGACTAGAATATACTTTGGTTTAAAAAACAGAATACAGTGATGGAAAGTTTAAATAATAAGTGAAATATTAAGAGTTAATGAAAGATTTATTTTTGAATTTAAGTAAAGATATATTAAGTCTGAAGGGGGAGGGTGTATGAAGGTGGCTCTGTAAAAATTTATGAAAATGGCTATTTTTATGATTTTTTATGCAATTTCCCACTAATGATAGAAATGCAGCTTCTATTTCAAAAAATCAAGTCAATTTTTAACTATATCTGCTAATTTTTTCAAGACAGTACTGATAAATTTTATTTTTCAATAAATTTTTAATTTGATGTTCCCAATTGGGAACATTCTACTGTAAAACGTAGAAAGTATAAAATAAATTCAGTATAAACCCCAATCGACTTTTTACCTTGGAATTATCATAATCAGCACCCCGAGATCCAATAAATCTTCAAAGAACTTCAAAATCTAAACCTAGCAAGCTGTAAAATGAAAAAAATATCATTAATTAAACTTTGATTTAAGTAGAAATATTCCATGGGAACAATACAATGGCCTTTATTATCACATCCAAAGAAACATTTTATGAAATATATATGTAAAGTAAATTCGTATCTGTAAAGTCAAGCATAGTGAGTTGAAGCAAGTTGAAAGTGATTACCATATTGTTGTCAGAAAAAAAATTGATGCAAAATATTGTTTCTGGTGTAATTAATGT
Source organism: Cheiracanthium punctorium (assembly GCA_038373885.1). Lineage (NCBI taxonomy): Eukaryota > Metazoa > Arthropoda > Arachnida > Araneae > Cheiracanthiidae > Cheiracanthium > Cheiracanthium punctorium. The sequence continues at coordinate 186,224 of JAWZYV010012006.1, forward strand.
CTAAACAAATCAGCCTACTATTACAACAATTTGAAGGTGACAGTTACAGTTTGCATTCTGTAGATCATTTATTCCACCTAACTCTATACTGTATAGTAAATTCCATATACTTATAATAATAAAATCAAAATCATTTTGTAGAGAAATACACTGCAAAAACTTGTCTGGTCTATCAGTTTTTTAATTTTTTTAAAACTAAGGTTTTAGGTATTTTTACATTGCTATATTGGTTCAAGAAGGCACTGCATATCAGGAGGATTATGAAACATAACTTCAAAAACTGTCATAAATATTCTTATCGGTCAGAATTATTTACAGCAATCGAGTTCATTTATGAAATTTGCAAAGTTTTTCAGCAAAATCTTTAGATCAGACTAATGCAAAACTGCTATATTTATCCTGCATTGAATGGGAAATGTAGGCATGAAAGGCCGCTTTGTACTTCTCTTGCCTTCTTACACAACTTTTAAACCTCCAAACTGGTTTCGGATTTTATATTTTTGGATTTCTCTCTTAAATCGTAGTCTTTTGATTACAGTGAGGTATATTGTTGGTATATCTCATAGATTCGGTGTTTATTCAGCCAAGCAAAATTTACTACATCGATTTTTTATTATGAATTAAACATCATGCAGCCATGCAGGGAGATGATATGATTTTTAAGAATCACATTTCGGCAAAAAAGGGACTGCCTTTTTTACGAATAGAATTATGTCGTTTATAGTTCCATTTCCCCCCAAATATCTACAAACGTGAGTAAATCCAAGGAAAACGTGATACCATCCCAAACGTTTATGTAAATGCCATTTGGTCATGCGTGTATTCCGTGCACGACATGACCATTTTTTAGAAACAAGAAAACACTCCTTGCTTTGTTCCACGTCACTTCAAAACTGTTCTAAAATAATATGCTTGAACTCAATGGTTTTAAAACAAGATGAAATAAGGTAACCTCTCAAGCTAAAGGAGTCAGATTTTTCAAACATGCGTGAGGGAATCTATACATTAGTTGCATGTTCTCTTATGCTGAGAATCTGGCAATGCGTCTAGAATTTAGCTATCTGTTTACTATAAGCCTCATATGTTTTAACCATTGCACTCTAAACTAGTGATCTGTACCGACGCTAAAATCAGCGATGATTACATTAATAATAAGGTAATTTGCTGTTTTTTAGCGAAGTGATTTTTTGTGAATTATCAAATCTTGCTTAACATCAGTTATCGAAACAGTTAAGACAACTTACAAGAGCTTTTATTTTTTTAGCTGCGTAAAGATCTTGTATCTTCTATCAACGTAACGAAATAAAAATCTGTTCTTTTTCCTTGTGGAAATAACTTATGGAAATAGAAGTAAAGAATTAAAAATCTAAGGCATGTAAAAAAGGTACAAAAGAAATAAAATTCTGTTTTCTTCTCTGTTTATTTTCTTTTCGTTATACACGTGTACACATTTACATACTTGTATAAAATGGTAACAATGGGAATTTTGTGCAGTAGCCATTATTCATAATATTCCCAGAAAAAAATTCTCTGCCATTTTGTCACTATAATAGTCACTATATAATTTTTTCATTTTTGTTTCTCTACAATGCCAAAAAGAAAGTTCCAATCTCAGCAATACATAGAGTTAAAATTGCCACTGAAAAAAACTGTCATGTATATAATATTTAATGATTTCTATATTTTTCAATAAATTTTAACCTTTTTAGTGGTCGTCTAGATTACTATTTTTTTATTTCACTTCAGAATTTGTAATACAACCCGTTATTTTTCATTTGCTGGGTTGAGTTTTGCGATCCGCTTATTCTAGATATGAACTTTCATTTTTCTAAGATGAAAATTGAGCGAATGAAAACTTTTAAACTGAATTAATATTTAGTTTTAATACATTATTTAGTTTTGATATTACAATTGTATGTGACTGAGCTTAGAATAGTATAGCATCTCACATGTAATTACAACTCTATTTTCTTTTTATCTTTATCTGCAGATGTTTTCAAAATTATTGATAAAGATGGAACCGACATCTACTTTTGAAGGTTTTTAGTATACGGTCTGTAATTACTAAACTTCTGCATGTTTCTATTTATGAAGTTTTAAGTTGAATTAAATAATTTATACTATGAAAAACGTTTCATTAACGCAAAAAAACTTACGGTTTTCTCTTTCGGTTTTCATACATTAAGATAAAATATAATTAAACGTATTCATAATTTTAGGAATTATGCTTTAAAATTCTCTTACGTATTAGTGCTTCCATTTTTCAGTATACTATAAAACTTAGACTTTCGCTTTCCTTTTAACGTTTCTTTATACGCTGATTTAAAATATAAAGTAAAAAAGATGGTTTCATACCATTGAATTCCAACTCTATTTTAACATGTATTTAAGACAAAATCTGGCATGCACAATCATAAGAGCATTTATAGAAGCGAAATGATTACTTTCTTTTGTCTGTACGTCTATTAGAACCTTGTCTAGGAGAAGTCTACGTTCTGGCATTTTGTCTGAGAATGCGCGGGGAGGGGGGGAAGGAGAGCGGGAGTCTGACTGATCATTAAGATCATTAGCTTATTAAGTTAACGCTTTATAAATACATTAAAATGCAAATTGAAATACTGAAAAATCAAGCCATTATCAATCATTTACATATCCTACCACAATATATTTTGTTTAATAGAGTAAACTTTGACTAAATGAAACAGTCTGTGGAGGCAGGTGGATTATATGATTTTTTTAAATTTTCAATTCACGTGTTTCCTTTCAAACGATCGTATTTTTTGAAATAAATAATTAAGCTGTAAGCGTACAAATTACAGATAAAATTTCTCCCATTAATCAGCTATCCAAAAATGTATTAATGTCTACCCAAAGGTATGTAATTCGTAAAGAAGGGTGAGTTTTATTTAGCGCAGGTAAAAACGTTAAAGGATGCAACTCCGCTCATTCTTTGGGATAGTTGGCCAGCCAACTATCCAACAACAATCAAATCAACACCGTTTTTTTTCCCACAGCTGACACTCTAACTAAGCTAACGTAATCACGAAAATTTACAAAAAACACTTCAAAATTTTAATTCACGCTCTTTAATTGTATTTTTTACTTCTTTTTGTACTTAATATAAGGAAGTAATATGATCCCGAAAAATTTCGGGGACAAAATTTCTATGAAAAAACCGATTTTGATTACCTCTAAATTTAATTTTAAGAATTTCTTCGGTGCATCTCATCGTACGCTAGCATGCACGATTATATAAATGCGTCTGCAACCCATTTTGACCAGTTTTTCCATGTCGTCGGAACTATTGGTCAAAACTATTGGTCGTAGAATGCTGAAATTTTATATTTAGGATTGTGGTAACATGTAGTTGTGCACCTATCCTATTGGTCCAAATCGACCGGATAGTTTATTTACAGGACCGGCCAAAATATTCGAAAAACATTACACCCTATGGGCCGAAATTCATCAAACTGGAATATCTCAAAAACTATTAGACGTAGAATGTTGAAACTTTGCATTCAGGATTTTTGTAACATCTAGTTGTGCACCTTCCCTTTTGGTCCCATTCGACTGGATAGTTTATCTACAGGGCCTCCCAAAAGATTCGAAATACAGTACGCTCTATGGGCCAAAATTCATTAAACTCGCATATCTCGAAAACTATTAGACGTAGAAAGTTAAAACTTTATTTTTAGAATTGTTGTAACATCTAGTTGTGCACCTCTCCTTTCGGTCCCCTTCGACTGGATAGTTTATCTACAGGGCTGCCCAAAAGATTTTAAATACATTACGCTCTGGGCAGAAATTCATTCAAGCGTATTTTAGAGGTATTAGTCTACTTCAAACGACTCAGAAGTGATATATGCTCTTAAGGGTTACAAAATGAATTTCTCCATTGAAAAAAGCGTCTTTATCATTTATAGTTCTGCTACAGGAACACTCAAAAGATTTCTGATACATTACAGTCAATGGCAATTTTAGGGACATTCATCCATTTCAAGCACAATACTGTCATACCATATAGTTAGGTGATGTTCCGACCACGATCACGTGATTCCCTCAAGAATTACGTCAAAAGTCGCCAAGCTCAGCAAACTTTTGGTGTACGTGTGTATGCATTTAACTCTCAAATCTCAAAAACAATTGGTCGTAGAAAGTTGAAATTTCGTATATAAGATTGCTGTAACATCTAGTTGTGCATGTCGATTTTTGGTTCATATCTACTGGAGAGTTTAGTTACAGGACCACCCAAAAGAATTTCAATACATTAACGCCAATGGACATCTTCAATGTATTACATCTGCAGTCAGTCATCGTTTGGTCCATGGCTAAAATCTCGCCATTGGTTGTCGACGGTGGCGAATTTTGCCGAAATATCGCCAAATTTGGCGATAGTCAGTCATTTGGTCCATGGCCAACATATCGCCATTTGTCAACGTCCTTAGCGAGTTTTGGCGATAGTCTGTCATTGTTTGGTCCATGCCCAAAATCTCGCCATTTGCCGTCGACCTTGGGGGCTTTTGCCGAATTATCGCCAAATTTGGCAACAAAAATTATTTCGCATTTCGCATAGCTCTAAAACTTTTAACCGTAGAATTTTGAAATTTTGTATTTAGAACTATTGTAAGATCTAACTGTGCATCTCTTTTTTGATTGCAATCGACTGGGTAATTTATTTACATGGTCAGCCAAATGACTTTAAATACACTAAGGTGTACGGATACATTCAATTCATTGAAAGTCTGTGGTCAATTACTACTTTGGCTATCCCCAAAATCTCGCAAACTATCTCAAGCTTGTCGGCTTTTGGTGAAATATCGCCAAATTAAGTCTCAGAAGCAAATCTTTCAAATTGAATCCAGCTTAGCGATATCGGAAATATTTGGCTAGAAATCGCTAACCTTACTACAGGTTTTTTATCTCTTTCAAACAAAATAAGTTTAGATTAAGTGCGCCGAAAATATTTTTGATTTAATAGACGTGCAAGGAAGTCATGTGTTGTCCACATCAGATTTTTTTAAATTCATTTACATTTTCCTTTCAAACGAGTAATATAGAAAAAAATTAAATCAATTCCTACTTAGGTCAACAAAGAAAAATTTTATTTTAGTTACTTTTTATTATATTTAATTAATTAATTAATTAATGTAGTTTCGTTTTCGAAGCAAGGGTAGATACCGTTAATCTAGTTTGTTTAGTTTATTGTTTTCATTCATTTTTAATCCCACGTAACAGGATCTAAAATTAGTTAATTAAATTTAATTAATGAATTAATATTTGAAAAAACTGTATTAACATCAAGTGTCATCCACTATTAGCTTTAAAAAATGTATTTGAACTTGGTGGATGAATAAAAAGTATTTTATTAACGATTGAAAATTTGAACAAGATATATAAATATAGGGAGCGTGAACTAATAGTAGGAATTGAAATATGTTGTTTATGTCGAAAAGTACTATTGAAGTAAGCATACAAAGTACAAATACAATTTGTATAATTAATCAGCTATCCAAGAACGTATTAATGTCCATCTAAAGACATGTAGTTCTTAAAGAAGGGTAAGTTTTACTTATCGCAGGTAAAAACCATAGGTCAACGGATGCAGCGCAGCCCCGTTCATTCTTTAGAATCGTTGGTCAACCGTTCAAGTTATAGCTTTTTTTTAGATTTATTTTCATAGCTGACACTATAACTAAGCAAGCATAATCATGAAAAAGTAAAAAGGTACCCAAAAATCTTGATTCACGCGCTTTACATGTATTTTTTTAGATTTATTTATTTACATTTTCCTTTCAAAAATGATGTTTATCTCAAAAAGTATAATTGCAGTAAGCGTACAAATTATAAATATAAATTATCCCATTAATCAGCAATCCAGAAACATTTTAATGTCCATCTAAAGAGATATATTTCACAAAGAAAGACGAGTTTTATATAGCGCAGGTAAAAATGCCAAAGTAGGCACCAACGTTCAATGTTTAGGATGGTTGTTCAATCAATCAAGTTATCTCTGTTTTAACGTGCTTAAAATCTTAGCAACATCAGATTGGGAATCTCAAATGGCTATGTGCTGTGTCGTCGTGTTAATTAGTTTCGACTCTGCATTGCGTATGCTTGTTTAGATGATTAGCCAGGTTAACAACAAAAGATGCTTATGCGACGCAGAATCGAAACTAATACGACGACAGAGCACATAGCCATTTGAGATTCACAATATGATGTGGCTAAGATTTTAAGCACATAAAAACTGTGATAACTTTATTGGTTGATCAACCATCCTAAATAATGAACGTTGGTAACTCCTTTGTCGTTTTTAAAACTTACCCTTCTTTAAGAACTACATATGGTAAAATGAAAGACATTTAATAAGTAGATTCTTTTTTATTTGCACTTGAATGTCAAATTTTGGGTTATTCAAGAAAAAAGTTAAAAATTCATTTTTTTAGGAAAATTCTTGATTTTCGGCCATACATATGGGGGTAAAAATTGTAGCCTTTTGGCTCTCCTATCAAGTCTTAAAAGAAATATGTCGTGTTACTACTAACCCTGTATATATGTATATATATAACGAATGCCGGTATCATTTTCCTATTTAAATTTTAAATACGGACTTCATTGTATATATGTAATCCCTTTAGTCCCAGATGTGATGAATTATAGAGATTTTAATCTATAAGCATTATTTGTAAGTCACGTGACAGAAAATTGGGGGGCGGGCACACATATCGAAATTAAAAGTAGAAAAGAGAAATTCTTTTTTAAATTTACAAACGAAAATTTTAAATCAAAAGATTTTGAGGGCATATTATTGATACCCGGCCCTGTTACTGGTAGCGGCGTCCCTGGGTTGTGAAAGTTTTCGAAATATATGGCGGGAGTGAAGACAAGACGCAACGCGTTGTTAGACGTATAATATGTTTCAGTCGTATGTCATGTTTCAGTCTTGTCCTGGTAGATAAGTACGTAGGTATTTCGTAACTAATACGTAAGATTGCCATCATTCTTACGTCACGATTTTAAATTCGCATTGCATTTCAGCATTAATAATCGTTATGATGCAAAAACTACGTCACGTGAGAAATAATTCTTTATTTTTTGAAATCCTGAAGAAGTAATTCTGAGAATAATTTCAAAGATTTTCGTCGTACATATTTCATAAAATACAGAATGTAATTCAATCGCTCATTCGTTGTTAACATCTTAAGAATTAGACCAACATAGTAATATGTTTTTACGTATGTACGTTTTCCGTAAAGAATTGACAATGTGCTTGAGATGGAATACAATCCTAAATGATAAATTTTTACTTTATGATAACAAATTTTTAAAAATAAAAATTTTCATCTGTAGATCTTTAATTTCCATATGAAAAATAACGTCTATGCCCATTCAAAAGAAATTACATTACATTTCGGTGAATATCTCGAGAAAATATAAAAATAAAAGAACAGTTATGTCACATTTCTGTGTTGAACATTTCCTTATAAACTAGAATTTTTAATTTTAAAACAGCACATGAAGAAGATTTAGCTTCCACAATAGAGTACAGCACATTTATTGCGGTTAAGCTTTTGCAGTATCTAGATCCTTATTACAAGCTCACATTTTTCATGTCGCAAGTGAAAGTAGCCTTATTTTTATTAAATTTATACAAATATGTTAGATAAAAGCTATCTCATTTTCTAATAGGAAGAACAATCAAAATATTTATATGAATAAAATTAGACTTTTGTTAGCATATTACTTCGGATTCAAAAAATTTGCGATTTCTATCCGTTTAAAGCACCTGGGAACACGCTCCGAGCGTCTAAAAAAGTATGTCTGACTGTCGTTCTGTCAGAGACGCATTCTTTGTTCGAGAATTACGCATAGATGCCAACTATTCCGGAATAAAATTAATCACGTTTTGCAAAAAGTAATTTTTAAAGTATTTTTTCGAAAAGTAATCACCTCGACCACTAAGCGTAGCAATTTCTCTGTATTCTAAGCCAAAAATTCCTGTTTAAAAAATGTGGTTAATTATATTCCGGAGTAGTTGGCAGCTAGCATTACGTAAAACTGACTGAAGCATAGCAGATGGTCACTCAAATTAAACTGTAGGCGTTGAAGTTTAAAAAAAAATTGATTAGAATTTGAGAAAAATAGTTTCAAAATGCGCAGTTCTATGTTCTCGCATCATGTATTAACGAGTAAAGCGAAGTAAATGAGATTTGGTGACATGATAGCTGTTAATTCGACTTTTTCGATTTGGTTTTGAGATTTTGGAGATATTTTTCAAATTGTGTAAATATTTGCTCGTACATCACATTTAAACTACTGAAGTGAATGAAACAAAATTTAGCATCATCATAGGTGGTCACTTAAACTACAGGCGTAGAAAGTAGATTTAAGAATTTGTAAAAATTTAGCAAATGTTTGCTCATTCCTGAAAAATGGCAATGGAATAGAATGAAATTTGTAATTAAGTTAGCCATCAAGCTAGTTTACATTATAGATACCAAAATTGTTTTAAATATTTTATAGATTTCAAGGTATGCAAACCGTGTAAATTTTTGTTCTCGCATCCCTGAAACGCAGCTCAAGAGAATGGAATGAAATTTGGTAACATTTGACTGAAACAGTAAAAGTCCATTTTTCTCAAAAATGAGAATAAATTAAAAAATTTTTCAAAAATTCCATTTTTTTTTCCAGCGGAGAGATGGCATGATTTTAAGGCGTCCGGAGATAGCATAATAGTTATCTATTCAACTTAAACAAATGTCGTTTTTTTTTTAATGTTTATTCGCTTTTTCAGATTTTGCGAAAATCGAGCAAAATTTTCTTGAAGCATAGTACTAAAATATGTACAGTGAATCAAACAAAATTTAGTTAGCGAAAACGACAAGTGAAATTGGAGTGAAAGTCAGCACGTGTACTGTTTGACTTTTTAAAAAACTTTTAACACTGATTGCTTTAGCTTTTTTATTTTTTATTACACTTAATTGTTTCATTAGTCTTTTTTATTTTTCTAGAGAAAGGAGTAAAATGACCTCTTGACTTTAAAAGATCATTCCACTAAAATGGAACGTTAATTTTGAAAAGATTTTCTCGTTGACAATTGCACTCAACACTGTGTTTGAACAATCTTTTAACAATACACAGAAGTTATGCCTTTGCTTTCTATAATTTTAACAATGAGATAATTCCATTCTTTGTACTTCTACAATGCTGACGAAAATTCAGGCTTTTTTCAATTATGTATTACATACTAGCCCGTTAACGGCAGATATTCCAGCTAGTAAAGAATTTAATTTTGAAAAAGAGATTCAATCAAATGCCTCTCTACTCGAGTCTCTTCTTATGTTTCAACAACCATTCCATACTTTTAACAGCTTTCCTTTTAAGTGCAATTTCATTTTTTTAACAACTCAATTTAATCTTATTAAATTCGGATTGTAAGAGGCCAACTATCTGCAGACGTGATTAAGGAGTAAACCTCTAACCGTTTATTCTTAATGAATAGATCAGTCAGTTGCTGTAAACTACATTTAAATGCCTTAACACACAAAGAAAAGAAAGATTGTATATTTTATTTTCTCTGCGAGATAATGTTCTTGCAAGCTTTTACGATAATTTTTAGAAGAGTTTTAGCGGTTGGTTTCATTATTTAAACAACACTAGTCTTTAGATTTACTTCCAAATTCCTTAAACAATGTGTTATGTAATGTATTAACAAACAAGAAAAAATTGTTGGACATTTTTTGTAGGGAAAAGGTAGGTAAATAATTTATATTGCTATTTAAGTATTGTGTTAATAATGGTATGGTTAAAAAAGAAAACAATTTCAAGCAACAACAGTTAAATATACTTATGCAATATGTGAAAAAAATATACTTATGTGTGAGCGGAGTAGTTATATAAGTATATTTTTGGATAGATTAATAAAGCTATAGTTTTGAATTTATGGAACTAGTTTATAATCATTCACAAACGATCCTACATCGAGTCTGCATCATCAAAAAAGTAAGTTAATTTTTTAAATATTCCTTTCATTATTTGAATGAACTGCAACGAAAACTATTTTTCAATGGTTATTCATTACTTATATCTAAAGAAATTTAAAAGTAAAATCAGTAGAAAATAAAGTAATTTATAATTAGCCATCAAAATGATAAATGCGACAAAAATAACCATACTTTCAGTTCTGGTTGTTCAGGTGGTTAAGCAAGAAAATTTCATTTAATATTCCGAAAAGGAAGTTTAATAGGCATATATTTAAAAATAGTTATGAAACTACAACTTAAAGCTTTGCATTCCCATCATTAACTCTGTACAACCTTTACTGGCGGGATCGACCTCATTTGTATGACAGTAGACAACTTGCCATCCTTCTACAGAAGTTTTTAGTTTCCTATTTTTACTTCGAATTTCTCCTAATCCCACCTTCCCAATGGCGTACAGTTCAAGGTTTTACTGAGGTCAATATTTCGTTTACTCGTAATTCGGAACTTTATTTCATAAATTTCCTGTTCTGTCAGCAAGGTCATACCGTTAGAAATTCACTTTTTATGCAGATTCCGTGACGTTTTTTAATGTTTTCCTTTGTAAAAATACTTGAAAAGTTCAGAAGTTTCTTTATGAATGTGCTCTGTATCAAACATACCAGGGCTTCAAGCAAAATTAATATATTGAAATTTTCAACGTCTTTTGCATCATAATTATATTCTTTCTATTTTATTTCTTTCTTTTATTAACAGAATAGTAACAACGCTGCTTTAAACAGAAGGTTTTTTTTTAAACCTTTATTTCTGATGACAGACGTTTTCAGTACAGTGCTGTCTCACAGAAAATGAAATTGCTTCAAAAACATAGAGTACGTTTTAGGAATGAACGCATTATATAACGAAAGCGACGTGTGAAACTGCAGTGACAAGCAGGTCATCACGTGTATTGTTTGACTTTTTTTTCCCTAACTTTTATCACATTATTTTCGTTTAATTTTAATTTTTAATTACACTTAATTGTTCTATTAGTCTTTTTTTATTTTTCATAAGAATTTCCGAGCAATACTAAATTTTCCCAGAATGTTTCGTTGATTCTTTATCATTTCTAAGAGAGCCTAACACAATTTATTAGAACATAATACTTGATCTAAATCTTTTAAAATTTCTCCAAAAGTTGCATGATTTCTTAACTTAGCCCTTAGTAGACTTTATAACAGTGAAGATTTTGTGTGTTATACGAAAAATTTATTCTCAGTGGCTTAATTAGCACCCCCCCAGCTCCCCCCATGAAAATACGAATAGCGCATCGTCTAGGTGGTAAATATGCTTATTCCATTTTCGAAAGGTTTTAATTTTAGTAATAACTAGATGAAACACCTGCCGTTTACGGGTTAGTATGTAATGCAAATTTCCAATAAGCCTGAATTTTTGTCAGCATTGTTGTTGTAAAAGAGTGGTACTAGGATATTGGCAATAGTATCGGAAGCAAAATCATAACTTCTGTGTATTGTTGAACGATTACAGGTTAGAGAGTAACAAAGTGCTGAGTGGAATTGATAATTGAGAACATTTTTTATTGCTAAAATTAAAATTTTATTCTGGTCGAGTGAGCTTTTCAAGTCAAGAGGTCATTCCTAATCTATAATTAAATTTTGTTTTAGTCACTGTAGATATTTTAACATTCTACATCAAGAAAATTTTGCACAACTTTCACAAAATCTAAAAATGCAAATAAACATTTTTTTAAGTTTTAAAATTTAATCAATTTTTTTCAAAAAAATTCCGACATTTATTGTTTTAGTCGCTGATGATCATGTTACTAAATTTTATTCTATTCTCTTAAGCCATTTTTGAGGGATGCGGGAACAAACATTTGTGCGATTTTAGAAAATCACAAAATCTATTAAATATTTAAAGCAATTTCGGCATCTATAATTTAGATAAACGTGCCATCTAACATTATTCCAAATTTGATTCTATTCCATTTGCCATTTTTCAGGAATGGAACAAACATGCACTCAGCTTTCACAAAGTATCAAAATCTATTAAAAAAAAAATTGAAGTACTTCAGCGCCTATAGTTTAAGTAACTACCTGTGAAGATACTAAACTTTATTTCATTCGTTTGAGTGGTTTATAACGTAATGTACAAATATTTTCACATTGAGTTTTCGCAAAATCTCAAAATTGATCATTTTTTTTAAATTTTGCCAATAGTTTAAGTTGAGTGACTATCAAGTCACCAAATTTCATTTCATTGGATTCAGTTATTAATATGTGATACGCAAGAAATATTTAGACATTTTGAAACGATTTTTGCGAAATCTCAAAATCTAATCAATCTTTTTAAAATTTCTACGCCTACAGTTTAAGTGTAGTGACCACAAATTATGTGACGAAATTTCATTTAATTCGCTTCAGTCATTTCGTTATGCGCGAACCAAAAAGCAGCACGAACAGAATAACTAAACCACAGATAGACAAACTTTTTTTAATAGTCGTATTGAGTTATCATGTGCTTGAAACGGATAGGAATCGCAAAATTTTTGAATCCCATGTAATGTACAGAAAGTAAATCTAATTTTAATTATATAGATACTTTAATGGGTAAATTCAAAATTACTTGATAGATAAATATTTTCAAGGAAAACTATTCAGGAGGTTGCAATATTTTTCATTTGGTAATGACTTAAGATAAATCTGCCTCTCTCTATATAAACAGATTTAAAGCATTTTAAGAATTAAAATCAAATTAGATTAAATGTAAGATGAAATCAAAAAATTTAAGAATAATAATATCAAATGCATCGGAAAGTAATGCCGTCTTTTACATTTATTCAAACAAATGTTTAACAAGTTTTTTATGACAACGCAGCTATGCCTAAGATATAGATTCATATTTCTTACATTTTCAAAGTTGTGTGAAAAAAAAGGAAGTTTGGTCGATTATCCTTCTTGGTGGAAAAAATTCAAAGTGACCTGACATTTATTTTTAGGTATTGGTGTATGTTGGATATTTTTTTCTTTGAGATCAAGAGGGGTATGCCGGATATATGAAAAGAACGTTTTTGCCCCCTACCCTCATAGGTTAAGAATTTTGGGAAAATCCTCTCTTTCAAGCACTTGAGCTATAAACCTTACAGTATCGCTAATACATGTATTTTCAAAATACATTTGAATCTTATATTTTGTATTTTAACTCGTAAAAACGAAGTATTTTGAAATTGTATTTTAAAATACATTTTCAATGTATTTTGTATTCTGACATTAAGCTAATCGTTACACCACAGATTGCTCAAATAGCATGTGCGAATGAAAATCATAAAATTGCTGATTTTCACTTTTCCCTCTCTCTGGATGTAATTTATGAGCTGCACCAGAATTACACGTGGTATTATAATTGAAGAAGTGTTAGGATCTCTTATGATCTTTAAATTTAACTAATCAGGAAAGAGAAAGAAAAGCCTTTCATACTCCTGTTTAAAACAATATGTTTGGTCTAGGAAAGTTTCCAGATTTACACTGTAGATGAAGCCTAGTAAAAAGATGTTTCAGTAGTATTTATTCATTCTGTATGGGACTTTATGAACAATTTGAACTTATGAACAATTTGTGCTGCCAAGTCCTAGAAAAATAAGACTGTCAGTATTCCTGCACTAGTATAATAGGTTATTGGCTATTTTGGTTAAGAGGCAAAGCTACACGACAGCTACCTGCCTAAGTAGGAAATACGTTGGGTGGAGGACTTTTTAAGGGGTTTTAAGGTGCATTCGCGTTACATATGGTGTAAAATAACCCCAACGCCAGACCATTGGAGCAACAGCTTTCCGTAATAGGATGGGATAGGGTTCCGTATAGAAAGGAAAGGAAAAAGTAGAAAAGTAAACGACCCAATAAAAGCTATAACTGCTAAACATAGAATGAGAAGATGTAACTTTTATTGCTTTCGGCACCAAAGCTATAAAATAGTGTTTTTTGTTTGTGAAATCGGAATAAAACTGTCGTAAGCTGTCATTAGCCAGCGAACACGCTTTCAATTATAACGACATACCTCATGGTTATTAATTTTTAAACGGAACAGAATTGTCTTTTTATTAAAATAAAATTTTAATCAAAGTGAACAAGCAGTATTATGGACGCAACATTCTTTCCTACATTGTATCGCCATTACAAAATATCTTCGAGATGCCATCTAATATACTTTCGATACTTTTCGAAAGCAATACTAAACTTTAAAATTTTCATATATGGTATTTTCTTCTTCAACTTGTTTAAAAACGGTACTACTCTAATCGATTTTTTACACAAAGTATTATTTTTTCTGGTTACAACTCTATTGTAAAGAAAATGTTTTCTATTAAAAAACTGATCTGAAAAAGCATTAGTAAATATAATTTAAGTACAGACAAATGAAGGCCGTGGGGCACAAGGGGCGAGGAGGGGTATCTTTATAATACAAATTTTCTTTGCTAATGTGTATAGTAAATATTACCCGAAGGGGGGGGGGGGGAGGTCATCTACATCATCACTGAAATCGAACACAAGTTTTGAAGTTTCACTGCCAACCTTAACTTTCAACTCCATACTTGAATTCAATATGTCAAAATACATATTTTCATCAAATTTTAATGCACAATCATCGTGTGTAGGCCATTTAGTTTTAAAGATCATCAAGCATCAACTTACAAAATAACTCTTTTCTTTGAAAGTGAAACTGAAAGATTTGTCTCTTGGGCCCTGTGTAGTATTATATGATAGCAGCTTTACTGAAATAATGTTTAGGATTTCGAATAATGAAGTGGTGTACACAACAAAGAAGTTCCAAATACAAAATTTTAGTTACAAAACCATCAGAAGAATTTTGCCATTAAAAAAGTGTTCTATTAATAATATTCTTCATGAAGATGATTATATATAGTTGAAGAAAATGAGATTTTATCGTAGAAGTTTGACAAGCAGCGTGATATTTTAAATATCAACTGAATACCTTCTCTTTCTTTCTTTATTTTAATAAATAACATTTATTTTAAAAAACTAAACTATATATTAAACAACATTCGCCTTTAGCCTTTTTATTTATTCCTTAGAAAGAAAACAACGTGCATATCGGTTTTCGAATAACAAATCGAAGATTTGATCTTCATATTTATACTAAAAAAAAAGCATAAAATAGTGGAAAGAAAGATTCTGTAGGTACGTAAATTTGCATGAACTCTTTTAACTGTTAAATTCAAGTCTTTTAACTCTTGCACGCATGTTTTAGAATATTGCACAACTAGTAGGAGAAAGACAAAAACAATAGCAATCGTTTTAAATTAATTCGCATGGTGTCATAAATTACGTTAAGATCTAGAAACTAGATAGGACCAAACGTGTTTGTTGTAATGAAAACGTACTATCGAATGTTAAATATGTAAAAGAAAAAAAAAAAACTAGTAGTAAAACTTAGTTTATCGGGATTCTTTTTGATTTTTCAGTTCCTTGCTTTGAGAAAGAAAAAAAAAAAACCTGTTTGGAAAAGGAATCATGAATTCAAAGAGCGTCTCAAGAAGTGTACTAACTGATAAGATTTAATTTCACAACCCTTTACTAAACTTTATTTCATGGCCGGTGTTTCTTTTCTGCTTTACACATTTTGGTAGGATTCGTTGAGAGGACTGGTAGTTCTGCGAAATCCAGTCGCGGTCGCACTGACGACTAGTCGTAGTGTCAGTGAGCGGATACAAGGACTTAGTCCTATCCCCCTGTTGCCTGGTTATATATGTTTTTTTCTGCTTCACCAGTTAACGGAATCGCTAGTTATATGAACCTTTTTTTTATGACCACGGCTAGTTTCATCTCTGATGCGGATCACGTGAAAGTGTTTGGACTTGTAGTGAGTGGGTCAGGGAGATTAGTCCCCCCATATTATGAGGTCAGCCCTATTGAGGTTAGACAAGATAAGGAGCTGTTGAAATCTTTCTAGTGAGGACCAATGAAAATAGTTGAAGTCGTTTTCCTCTAGGCTTCTCCTCCCATATTTGTGACACTCAGGTAAGTCCGGCGGCAAAGAGACGGCATTAGGCACCGAATAACTTTGCGATTGCAAGTTCTTTATAAGAATTCCGGTTACTGAGCACCGTTAAGAGGAAGATATAGGTAAGCTATCTTTATTTTCATATTTCGATATTTTTTTAGATAAGATATCCAAGTTTTATTTAATAGGGTGTCCGATCCAAAGACTTGACGCTCCCTTTCGGCAAGACTGAAAACGATATCCGCTTATTTAGAACGAACCAGCAATATGTATATAGATTTAAGTATCAACTTTAAAATGCTAATTTTAAAAAAGATTAAAATAAGACAATTTTTTAACAACATTCTTCTTCCATAAGAAAATGAAACCAAGTATACAAAACCCAGAACCTTAACTTTTAGATATGTTGCTTCTCATAAATTGGGTGGTTTAAAGTTACTGAGTACTAAACATAAATAGTTGTCATAATACATAAAATAAAATCGCGAATTTTATTTTAAAAAAATTCTACTCTGTTTCAGAAATCAGGAAGACTTTTTACAAAGGAAAATAAGGCAATGTGTTTCTTTTAAAATCTACGAAATACTTAATTCTAAGAGGTCATCGTTTTTTCTCTTAAAGAATTAAAATGCAAAATAATATTAATGTAATTTTAAAAAGTAAACAGAATCGCAAATAATTAATGGGCAATTTTATTGCCTTTATTTATTTTTTTAGAAGCAAAATTCGACATTTTCATATCGTGATTGCTTTTAATTTTTTAAAAATTAAGTGTGTTTTTCAAGGCGTTTTATATAAACGTAGAGTCTTTAAGGATTGGGCTTTTGCTGCTAAGTTATTAATAAAAAGTATTTTTATCAAACGCTGAAGCGTTTCTTCAAAAGTGATTTCTTTTGTTTATTTCGTTGTGATACTGGAAATAGGATTCTCTAGTCGTTTTCCCAGTTTTTTGTGGTTTACACCCATTTCTTACCAAACAGTGAATAATTTATTGTATTTTTCTTATTTATTTAAAGGCCTGTTACTTCAATATGCATTTGAAATCAGATTGTTCTTAATACAAACTTTAATTTTTTTACCAAGTTTCATTTGGCTTATTACAGACTAAAATTGTGTTCACATATTTTGTTCTACGTTAATACTTTATAAAGAGATGATACTTCTGTAGACATAGAAAGGGATATTTATCTATAAATAATCTAATTTTGAGAGTAACTTTCTGAATATTCTAATCAAAAATAAAAGAAGAGGGAGAAAAGGCATCACTACTTATTTTGGGTTTTACCTTGAAAATTAAGATTGCTTCCTAGTATTATTACAAATCTTTGCGTTACAAAAAGGTTTTTCTGTTTCTCAAGCCTAGTGGTCAAAGTGTCAGACCAATAATCGTCGGGGTTGCGAGTTCGAGTCTCGTTCTACCCCTAAAAAGTATTTTACACAGTAATTACAAGTGCATAGGTTGAATCTATAGAAACCAAAAGTGCTTTTGTTGATCGTTAACGGTTTCTGAGGGGTGACAAAAATCAAATGTCGCTCAACTTTCTGATGAGTCTCTAAATTGCGGTAACGAAAGTGGATTTAAAGGATATATTCAGTGACGTAACTACCTATTTCTGACAAGTAGCAATGTCATAAAGGGAAAATGAAATATAATTTTAAAAAATTGTTGTAAGTGGGCCCATAAACAAAAAGGTCACTTTCTTAGATCGCTTGCGGAATAGTACAAACTAGACAGGTATCATTGTTATGGGGTTGCACTCTACAATCCAGGTTTAAACCGCATGCTCAACTCTTTGCAAACAGGCAACGGTAAGCATCCCTCTTCTGTGCTTAGCGTTGCTTCCGTGTTTAGGGATCTAGTTTTAAGATTTTCACACGGCTTTGAACATTCTGACTCAGTAGGACAAAAATAAATGAAGAATGACCCGTCTCGGAATTTTTTTCTATCTTGCGGTACTGCCCCTTTACATTTTCTTAAAATTTCAGCCCCCAGGGCACATTTTCTGTTTGCTCCTAAGGTAACCCGGTCTTAAACGACGAATGTTTTTTCTACAGTAGTTTTCGACAATTATGAGACGATGTTTTAGTTACTTCTCGAACTTTTTTTAATATGCTGAGTCACTTGCCTATTTGAACACTTATCAGCTGTCAAATCGTTACTGTACATTAAACTGACATTTTTTAAAAATACTAACTGAACATTAAAATTTGAAGTTGTGAAACTGCACTTCGTATATGTTATAATGTTCACAATAATATAGACAGACGAAGAAAGAGTAAAGTGGCGCTAAACTCAATTATCAACTGTAATCAAACATTGAATTTCGTCATAAGTATAAATATTCTCACCTAATTTTAGGAAGCCTGATTTTCATGCTGAATTCGCGTACATATGAATATGTTTGAGAGAATGCATACGTAATGAGAATTATGAATTATAAATTGTTGAAGATATATTTTAAAACTTTTTAGTCCCAAATTTGTCAAGTTTCTCTTATTTTATTTAACAGTGTTTAAGTATAATTATGAGAGTGTGGTTATTCATCATTAAATAAAACTCATGCATGATGATGATTTCCGAAAAATGCCGAAAATTTTTTTTTTCAATCTGCAATTAACACTATTTGTTTTACGAGCGTCATTTCGCATTACGAATGAAGCAGCATAATAGGTTGTTTTATAACTTAAAATGCATATTCTTAATCCCCTAAATATTGAATATGTTTTAGGATTATTTTTGGAACATTGAGTAAATCATTGTTTGAGCCTGAAATGGAATTTAGATATTTGTAAGCTATTTCTCTTTCTATATGCAGAATATATATTTTTGGAAGTTTAACCACGGTCCCCTACAAAGGAGCCCCTACCAGGCCGGAGGAACCTCCCCCCCCCCGCACACACACACACACACACCCTCTCGTTCGGCCTGACTGAATATCAATACATCTGATATCTACCTAAAAGAAATAACTGTTGTATTTAGTAAGAGCAATACATTATTGATCACTTAGATCAACAAAAACATTTTTAAAATCACTAAGATAAAAATCCGTTTTAAATCCATTGCTTCTATTTTAGTTAAGTAGCCATCTATCGTGCAGTTTAAACTAAATTTCTTAACTTTGGAATTTTTCATCTAAATCTAGAATTAAAATGTACACAATTTTTGCGAAATTTTAGAATTTAGTGATAAATATTCAAAATTGTTAGCGAATACTTTAAAATGAGTAATACTTCGTCGTATCATGAGAGTTACTTTAGAGAACACTTACGACAGTATTCTGTTACTATTCCTGATGTCGGATAGTTTTCAATTTACTTTTATATTATCAGATGTAGGATATAGTTCCGATATTGGACTGATCTTGTGTATGTTGTGTTTGGAGTAACTACTCATAGCAGCTCAAATATTCTGTAGCCAGTTCCGCAATGAAATGATCCGAGATATTAATTATATATTGCTACTACTAAATACAATAGTTATTTCTTGTAGAAACATAACTCTGATATCAGATGTATTGATTCAGTCAGGCCTGATGACAAGGGGATTTTCCAGGCCCGGGTCTTCTCGGGGCCAGCGATTAAATTACCAAAAAATATTCTGTATGTATAAATAAAGATCGTGAACTCTAAAACCGACACGAATAAGGAAAACAGAGATGCTCATAACGAAACTCTATTGCTCACGTTACATACCGTGGTTACACTTACCCGTTTCACACTAACCGTTTCGAGAAGATTGAGACTTTTTTAGCAGGTTACAATGCTCTTCTTTGCAAATGTTTTACGCCGCGAACTTTTGTTGCACGTGTATCGTACCAACGCCATTTGTTGTTTTTCAATGCGCTGATTAACTTTCACAGAAAAAAGAGGGTGTTTTTATTGAAAATTTTCGAAATTTTTTCACTGTAACCGTAACCGTAAGAGCTCTATTGTTTTAAACAATTTCGGCGTCGAGCGCATACATCTGAGTAAATCTGAGAACGGCAAATAGAGGTCCTATAAGGGAAGTTTTTTATGACCACCATGTATTTATTTTATAATACTCTTACAAAATTTGTGTCCTCAATTGTAAATGTCTAGCGTCAGTACTCTTATTATTGATACTTTCTCGTCAACATAAGCGAGATTATTTTACTTAATAGCAAGGAGTTTTGATTTTATGGAGAGAAGGAGGGAAAGAAAGCCAATTACTTCTATTATAAAGACCAACATTGAACTTTTAAAATATTTTTAACTAAAATTTTAAAATAGAGTAAAAGAAAAAGCTCGTTACTTCTTTTTAAATGTGGGGGGAAAGGCCCTGTCAGATCACCACCACCCGGACTCGAGTTTGCCCGCCACGAACATGTATTCAGTAATTTGTCACATGTAATATTTGTTACATAATAGAACCTGTCTCAAATGGAATCGTATGAGATCGACAATTTGCCTACTAAATTCAGAGTTATGTTGAATAGTGTTGTGATTTAAGAGACTATGAAATAATTCCGTTTATGTCGTTTATGCTTGGAAAAGTATATCTGTTTTAAACAATTTTCATTGGACAATTTTCTTTAAATCTTAGTTTCGCATGCAAACAAATATGGTAAAATACCGTTTATACGCATTTGAAGGAACGACGCATAAAAGAAAATTCTTTCTATCGAAATGTTAATAAACGATATTGATAATTAAAATATTAATGAACGTATACTAGAACATCCAAATTTTTTGCTTTAATATTTTTGTTGATAATGGAATTTTAATTACTCTAATGCTTTTGAATATTCTCTTTTATTTTTCAATGAATGTCTTTTTCGCTTTCGCACATTTTAGATTTAAAAGGGAAAAATAGAGCAGCAAAACAGGGTAAAAATGGGTGTAGTCCATCTTTGAAATTCGCTAACTATTTAAATGACTAAAATGTTATCACCGAAAGAAATCACTAAACAAACTCCGTTTTTGTTACTTTCGGAGAGAATTTCAGACTTATCACCGAATTCCTATTAAGAATTAAAAATTATGTGCCAAATCATATACACTGTTTGTTTTAGTATACAAATACAGGTTTTATTCCAGTTCATCAGTATTTGAAGTTCAAAAATCAAATTTAAAGAAAGTAAACAACCACCGTTGAATCAAATGCTTATAAAAAGCTTTTTATTATCTGAAACCAGTCTTTTATATGTTTCTGTACATCGCCTTCTATTTTTGTAAAGAAATTATGCATACATTAAGTATATTTTTAACTAAAAATCAAAATTAATAACTACAGAATTTAGAATTTCAGTTCAGAAAAAACAACTCTGATCGAAATTGTTAATGCTTAAAAGTGAGGAAAACATCGTACATTTTGAATCACTTTCCAGTAAATTCTTAATTTTTGAGTTTCGAAGTCATAGTATGAATCCATTCATAATTAGCTTGCTCTTTATTAAAGTGTAGCACTTAATTTTTAAGAAAATTTTTACAATTTCTCTCAATAAAAACACCATCTATTTATAACCTGGGGTGTGAATCCTGGTACTTCATTGAGCAACCACTGAAACACAAACCAACAACATGCATCAAACCTTCATAATTGGCTGAAGATATAAATACCTTTGTATTAAGCATGCATAAAAGTAAATAATACTAAGTGTTACCTCCAATTGTTATTCTTTGCAATACTGATTAGTTGAATATTAGTCAGAGTTTTGAACTGAAATTTTTTTCAGGTTTAATTTCTGTTTCGGATCATTGAAATTCTAGAACAAGCGTTTTATTCTAGTTTGAATCTTTCTTTCTTCATCTGTATTTTAAACGTAATAAAAATTAAATATAATTAATATATATATTTTTTTTTTTTTGCAAAACCCCAAAAAGTGACGGATGTTGTCTGTTTAGAAAAAAATTGTCAAGCACATTAAAATTTTGTTACTTGAACAAAAATTATGTTGTCTTTATTTTAACATAAATTTTTTGTCGAACCAGCGAAACATTTTGTTAACAAAAAAATTATCAAATTTTGTAAAATAACGTAAGAAAATTTTGTTGAATTCAACAAACCATTTTCTTTCTAATGTGCAAAAATCATCGATGAACAAAACAAACCAAAACCGGTACAAAAAAATAATTTTCTTTGAAAAAGCATATCTTTTCGATTTCACTCCTTCAAAAATCTCCGTTCTTCGAATTTTTAGTTTCGTCCTTTTTATTTTTACCCCTTTATTAAGCTTGTAAAAGGAGTAATAATGTATTAAGGAAACAAAATAATATGAAAAGTTATGTCTAAAGAAGTTTTGTCATTTTTACCGATTTTATATCCTATATTTTGTAGAGATTTATGTTAAAAATTTGATTATATTTTTCTGTATATTTAATAAGTAAAATTAACTAAAGCAAACCTTAAACTAACACGAAATTCATAGAGCACATTTTACGAGTCAAATATTGTGTAGAGCTTTTCTCTCGCCAAAATTTTGTATTGATGAATGGCAGCTTTAAAAGCATGAACATGGTAATTTTAAAATGTACTAATACTACAGCGTCCATTTTTATGCTGAAGATGTTTCAAATATAAAACTATTATTCAAATTTTCTTTTCAAAATTTATAGTAGGGAAATCTAAATCTGAATTATCATGAAAACTTTTTTCAGTGTTTAAAAAAGTTCTATTTTTTAATGGAAAAAGTGTCACATACACCACAAAATAACCCGTACAGAAATATAACTGAGGATCTACATCGCAATGTTTATCTTAAATCTACAATAATATAGCACTATAAGAATACACTTAATTCTGACAGATATCGCTTTCGAAAGAACGTTATCCATGAAATGAAAGTTTCTTTTGATTTCTTTGAATTTCTTTCCCAGAATGTCGGTATATGTAATATGGACAGCTGTGTCTTCTCTAGTGCTCAGGAACCAGTTTCGATGAGTACTTGATGATATCCACTCAGATCCACCCAGTAAGAGTACCCCCAAGAAAATGAGCGATGTCGTTCCAGTTAGTTTGTATATTACCCCTATTGAGCGGCCTAAGTTCAATGTAATTTTGACCAGATAACTCATACATTCCATCAAAATGAGTTTTTGCCGAAAATGGTAGACGGCCGAAGTGTGAAGGTCCCGGGTTCGGGTCCCATCGCGCGGCTGTCGATCTAACGTTCTGGATTTATGGCAGATTTTCTCCAGATGTAACGAGAATACGCGTTAGAACCCCTTAGAAAGTCCTTCTACCAAAGCACCCCCATACTTGGTGGATTTCCCTATAGTGTAGCGTTGCCATAATCACACACCATCCAAATGAGTTTGAAATAAAATGTCAGTAGATTTCATTAGTTCTGGAAATTTATCAGCAATTTGCTTTGTTGGTTTACTTTTGATGATCTTAACTAAATACAGCACTCTTTTTCCAATCGGGCGTTGTACAATACATGAAAGTAAGTCACCGCAGAAGAGTAACGATAGTCCAGTGTTCCCAATTGGGAACATGGATGTTTTATAAATTACCCCTAGTATGTTTATGATTAATATTATGAAATTTAATGGCCTAAAATGAGAGTTGTTTTAGAGATACAAACCGGTTTTTAGAAGCACTGGATTCTTTATCACATTGAATTTCTTAGTTGTACTCTGTAAAAATTTATGAAAAAGGTCATTTTTGTTATTTTTTAAATATTTCCCTACTAACGACAGAAATTAAATTTCTATTCCAAAATATCAAATAATCAGTTAACTAACTACATTAGCTATATTTTAAAATCAATATTGATGAATTTTAACTTTTTAATAAATTTTCAATTTGGTGTTCTCTATTAGGAACACTGTTCTGTAAAACGTTTAGTAATTTTAGTGCATGTTCTTCAATGGAAAATATTTCTTTATGTTTTATGCTCACAGAATCTTGATAATTTTAGAATTATGCTGAGGAATGGGGTCAGAAATAAAAGATAACATTTAAGAAAGACTAAAGTAAGACTAGCCTTTTTCATTTTTATTATTTTACTAATTTACACTGGGTAAATATGTATCGTAATGTCATTTAAATTTAATACAACCAAAATATCCCGTTGAAAAGTGGTCGAAAAAATAAATAAACAGACACGGTTCAAACAATCCGTATTATGAATTTTAGATTATGTTGTGGTAGACTCCTATTGAAATTGATGCAACCAAAACTATTCTTTTGAAAACTGGTTGTTAAAACAATTATACAGCCCCAGATTAAGGAGTTCGCACTGTGGAATACCATAGCAAATCGCAGCAGATCTTAGTTGAGTTCTAATGGGAAATTTTTGTAGACTAGTTTAGTATCTGAAGAAGAAAAATATTTTCATGATGAGTAAAGGTCACGACATACGTATGCGGTGGAGGTAGACGAGGCAAAATTAGATTAACTCATACGAGAAAGTGATTATACGAAAAAACAATCATTGTTGCAAAATCCAGGAGTGAGAACCTCAAGAAGGAACACGTGTCATCTAAACTACTTAATTCAAGTCTTCCCATGCATCTTCTTTCTTTTATTAATTAAAGGAAATGATTGTTTAAGATAAAGTCCTCACAGAAGGGACTGCGTAAGTTTAGGGTGTATTTCAGGGAAGATGAAATCTGAAATAAATAAATTGAAAATTTATTGAATTCGTCAGGCACGTAGCCAAGGGAACTTTTCAAGAGCTAAGAACCCAAAAGTTGCAAAAGGCAGAATTTCTCACAAACAAATCTGGTTATTATCATTTTTGTAAACAAAAATCCAAATATCGTAGGGGAAGGGGAATTATCTCTGGTTACATCCCTGGAATACGTTGAAAACAAAAAAGCACCCATGATTTGTGACATTTCCTTAACCTTCGAGACAATAGATTTACAAGACCACTGCATATATCAGTAAAAAAAGGCTTAATTACTTCATTTTAAAAGTTGGAGAACTTGTATACCAACGTACGACTTGTATACCAACGTATACGAACCAAAAATACGTTTCTGAGAAAAGTCTGCAGAATCTTTTAAAATTCAAGAGTTGAACAGCAGGATTAATGATAACATATATGTGTATTGCACTCAAAAAAGCAAAGGAAGCAGCACAAATGGGAAATAAAATACAGTTGCATAATTCTAACCGGCGCAATAAAGAATGGGGGAGGGGTAAAATATATGCAAATCAAAGTTTTTGATATCCCCCCCCAAAAAAACCCCTCAACCTAAACTTTGGTATGTACCATGTTAGGATAAAGGCTGCTGCTTTATTTATACTCCAACACTTTTATACAAAAGGAAGTTTATTGAAACTGATTATTAATGTTTTATTTTCACCTGCTAAAATCGAGGTGTTTTGCTGACAGGATTTTTGTTTGTTGTGAAAACAAGTAATTTATGGAAAAACAATCTTCTGCATTCAGGTATTGTTTTCTAATAATGTAGTAATATCTGTGTAAATTTGTAACAATGCAGTAATAAGTTGTTTACCTTTATTTTTCATCGACACACGTTATACAAGGGTTGGTGTACTTTACAGTAAATTCAATGATGAATTTGATTAAACATGAGCAAAAGACGTGATCGTTGAAAAAATAATGCTGCAATGCGCAAATGCAATAAATCCAGGTAAAAAATATTCAAATAAAATATCAGAATGTGTGAAATATTCTTATTTTAGAACTTTATTAAATTATTTACAAATCATGGTGGCCGGTACCTGGCAAAAGTTACGTATTTAACAAGACAAGCAATCCAGGCGACGTGTTTGAAATCAACGTGCAGACTGATGAAGCTAAGTTAGCGAGAACACGGGTAGGGGGCTATTTGATCACCACCAAATAAAATGCCAATGACCTTTACAATGAGTGTGGAACCGTTAACGGTTAGAACAAAATAATGTAAATAATTTTTTATATCAAACTCGCCTACTTGGGAATCAAAAAATAGATTTAAGTATTAATTTTAAGAACGAAAATGAAATATCAGTTATTTAAATCTGTGGTATGAACTCCAATACTGTTAAGTTTGTAAAGGAATTAACAAAGCAGAAGAATTACAAGCCTAGGTGGCTTGTTCAAGGTATTGGATATTTGACGTAAAAATATTTAAATTTAAACTAAATCCATTTAAAGCGGTTTTCAGGTTACTAGGTGATCTCTACTCACACAAAAAATTTAAATGGAAAAATCTTTTAAAAACAGAAATGATAGTATATAATATTAAACAAGACGATTTTTTATAAACAATCTTGAGCCGGTTTCATTGTATTTTATTTAACAGTAATATTACCTGGATGAAAAACAAACGACAAATGAAGTAGATATATTAGTTTAGTTTCACACAAACAGGAACCGTTCTCTCCCTTTTCAATTAACCAAAATGTAGATGACTGAATCGCCTGATACGTGATAAACTCTAATTCATCTCGAAGAGCCTGATGTGTAGGAATCCAAGTCCTGCCTTCGGAGAGTTATATAACATGAAAATGTTATTTTACACTTAAAATGTTAATCATCTTAGAAAGAAAAGAATGACACCTTTACTTAGAGCCAACGGCAAATAGAGTCACATGAGCAGTAACAGTTGCATCGAAAACTGTGCCGTTTTTCAGATTAATCTTTTAACAAAGCTCTTAGGATAAAAGTCTTTCCACGTGTTTTCTTTTTTTCTTCAATGTTTTTTCTTTATTTTTGTTTTTAATCTTGGATACAGTTACAAAATTGTACTTTCAAGATCTGCACGTTGTTACGTGACTAGAAAAAGAAGCTGGAGAACATCACTTGTTTTCATCCTAAGCTTTTTAGAAATATGAAAACAAATTCTTACCGCACGAAGAAAGAAATTATAACATTTCTCTTTAAATGTTTTCACATTGTCTTCATGGAAAAGTTCAGTAAAGGTTTCAGGAAAAACCGTCGTTTGTTTCATAAACCTGTCCCGCAGTTTACACGGGAAGCAACGTTGGTCTGCCTAACAGGCGCTTTCATAATGAAAGAACCAACATCTGAGGCCATCATTGTGGCCAAGCCTCAAGTAGGCAGATGAATTGGCCGTTAGAAAAAAATTCGAAAACCTTCTTAAATAATCGATCAGTGATAAATCATGGTAACTGAGCGAAGAAGAAATTATGTATGTATGAATTGTTATCTCTTACATTTATTATCTATGTTTTTCTATTATACTTCCCTTGACAAAATACAAATATCACCATCTTTAAGAGTAAAAATTGTATAAAGCTCTCATATAGAATGTGCTTTCATTGAAGATTTGTAAAATTAAGATTAAAAGGTAGGGGAAAGTGGCCTAAATGATCCCCTTAAGGGGGAAACTTGCATAATTAACATGTTTAAATAAAACTTTGGGCCTTTGCTACCATATTTTACACTATATTTTGCATAATAAATATATTTTAAAATTATTTTAAACCCACATTAAGTAATTAAAAAAACATAATTTTGAAAAAGTATCCAAAGGATCATTTTACCCTCATCAAAGGGCAAAATGATCCTTCATTTAAAAATAATAACAATTATTATTATTATTCTTATTTTGTCGGCAAAATAAAATAAATAAAAGTAATTATGACTATACATAATGAAATAAGTTTTACAGTCAAATAACATACATAATTTATTTGGTGAAATTTTAAAATAAAAAAGTCTCACAAACAATAAAATGGAATATTTGAAAATTATAATTCAAAAATTATAGCTTCAACAAAATAATTAAATAATGCCTTTTTCCGCCACTTTCGGAAACTCTGATTATTTGAGCACATATCGCAAAGATACACCTGATAATCATTCTCAGCTATCCCAAAGCATGCATCAATCGCCCAACTAGTCACTTGTGACATTGCATCTAACCTTCACCCGCTGCAAAGAAGAAAAACATAGTTTATCGCAATAAATACACTTGTGGTCATCTTCTGAATTTGTTTCAATATATTCGAATTATTGGTTTTTAGGCACCCGATTCTTCTTTATAGGAATACGTCTTTGCTTTGACTCTAAGCTGATTTCTTCGCTTGTTCTGGCTATTTGGTTTTCACACTTAGTATTTTTTCAAAGTGGGTTTTTTTTAATGCAGCCTGTTTTATCACCACTATCTGACCTTTATTTTTCTTTCCCAAGATCAGTTGATTACTATCAACTGATCGACTGCTCTTTGAAGACTGTTCGTTAAAGTGGTACTTCCCATCGATTATCGTTCTCTCGAAGTGCGTAATTACGTTTTCTTTGGCAAATGCTGGATATCACGTGTACTAAAAAAAGGAAGATTTGGGAAAGTCACGCATTTTGAGAGCGGTTTAAGGGCTGCCAGGATAGCTGGGACCCGGTACTGGAGTTTCTTCAGCCGATGGATCATTTTAGCGGTCAATATGGCTGTTCACTTTAGGTCATAATGCTGGATGACGCCAAGAAACCTAACAAACTTAGCAAGTGTAATTCTCACATAAAAACATTCTCCATTCAGTAAACCATCATTACTGACCCTCCCAAGTCATTTTTCTGTGCATGAAAGACTCTATATCTAAATAAATACGAAAGTCAGTGCTTACCTTATAACACATGTTATAAAACCCAATTTTTCAAAGAATTCTATTTAGACGCCTAATACTGCGACCGCTTGAATACCGCCATTGCTTCTTCTTCACTTGGCACTGCTAGTTTATGTATTGCCCGGTAGATAGCGCTATCTGTATCTAAGAAAACATATGTGGATCGTGGAGAACGTGCTGTTTAGGGCAGCAGCCGAACATTTCCCGTATCAAGGAAGGTCTGTACAGTATTGGCAACATGCAGTCGTGAATTATCCTGCTCAAACGTGAGATTTCGCAGGACTCGAATAAAGGGTAAAGGCACGGGTCGTAACACATCAGAAATGTAAGGGCACTGATCAAAGTGCCGTCAATGCGAACAAAAGAGGACCGCGACGTGTATCCAATAGCACCCCATTCCATCACGCCAGGTGATGGGCCAGTATGACGATGACGAATGCACGCTGCCAATGTGCGTTCACCACGATGCCGCCGAACACGGATGCGACCATCTTGGTGCTGTAAACAGAACCTGGATTCACCTGAAAAAAAATGACGTCTCGCCATTCGTGTGCCCAGGTTCGTCGTTGTTTACACCATTGAAGGCTCTCCTGTCTGTGATGCAGCGTCCATTGTAGCAGCAGGCATGGTCGCCGAGCTGAGAATTCATGCTGCTAAAAACGTCGTCGAACTGTTCTTGCGGACATTTTTTGTCTTGAAAACGACCTCGTTTCTTGACTCAGAGCTCATGATGTGGGGGTGCACGATCCATTAAGGCCATGCAGGTGACATGCCTGTCTTCTCGGCTGCTAGTGATGGTGTGCCGTTAAGATCCAGCTCGGCGTTCCACATTGCCGTCCTGAACCCATCGATTCCATATTCTGCTAACAGTCATTGGATCTTGACTGAAGCGAGCAGCAATACTGGGATAGTATAAACCGCAATCCCGGTAGGCTACAATTCGATCGTTATCAAAGTCAGAAACGTGCTGGTACGGATTTTTCCTTCTTACACAAGGCATCACAACAACTCTTCAATAGGCAACAACGTTCAAATTCAATGTATGAGAAACCGGCTATACAGTTTCCTCATTTAAACACATTGTAGGTCTCACTACCGGAGCCTGATGTGTCTGAATGCGGAGAAGCTAATCATTTGCATATCACAGCATCTTCTTCCTGTCGTTTAAATTTCACGTCTGTAGCATGTCGCCTTCTTCGTGTAGCAATTTTAATGGCCAGTAATGCATTTTGTTAATGTAATTTTCAAACATTACGCTATAAAGACGGTAACTGAATAAAAAGGCCTATGTATGTAATAAGAAATTCTCTAGTCAATATTACATGTAGAAATGAAACTGTCATATTTTGTACAAAATACTTTATTACATAATATTAATCGTCATACATATTTAATAACAGTATAAAAAAAGTATGGTATATAGTATGATAGGTTCTTTGTTACGTTATGAAGGAATTTTTTTTTTTCAGTTTTTCTGTAAGAATTCAAGTTTACATCTTTTGAAAATGTTTCTTTAGATACATAATTCTAAAATTTTAAGAGACCACGGACCTTGAACGCTTCCTCTTCAGAAGTTTTTTGAAAAGGTTTTAAGACTCCTTGAATTTCTAAACTGTTACACATTCTTCATTTCACGAATCTCTTCAAATGTGCAGACGCGGTATTTTCGTTATTTAGTTACTGAGAAACAACACATTCTTTTCTACGTCGCTAAATTATTATTATTATACCGTATAGTATATTTTGTCTTAAGAGGTGATTTGCATATTAAAATAGAATTCAAGTTTCAAAGGCTCGATGAGAACCCTAACTTTTCATTTGGACGAGGGTCAACTGCACCCCTACCATCAGCTATCAATCAAATCGAGGGGCGAGTTGCACCGGAATCCTGAAATTGCTCTCCGCTAGAAAATATGCTACCGCTGCCCCTTGGCGAGACCCAAAGAAACATCACTGGGCCATATACACAGGGTGTCCAGTGCTAACGGTGCCCAATGGCTATTTATTAAACCGTTAGTGAGAGACACATAGTTCCAGTTGCAAAATGTTTTAAATTGTATAATTTATTATATCAGAAACAATCGAAGAAAATAAATCAATTCCTATAAAAACTACGAAATTTAAATTTTTATACGGTGCCCGGTCCTATCAGTTATATTTTGCCTTATTATTTTTTTTTTTGCAATTTCATGAGCAATAAAAGTAGTAAATTAGTAATTCTACGAGCAATCGAGTAATCGAGTTCTGAAACAGCAAGCATTTTGACTTAAGTCACTTATCCACTTTTATAGGTTTTAATTTCATTTTATCCAATTTCGTAAAACCTGTCACACTGCATTTCTGCAGTATCAAATTTGGAGTGCAATAAAGATTTTAAGACGCCGACTGGATTGTATGGTGGGTAAAGCACCGTACTACGGTTTCGGGTTCAGCTCCCGGTGGTCGGGGTTCAATCCCCGACTGGGAGTGGTTCTCATTTGTCCGTCTCTTCATAGGGGGCGACGTTGGTCCACCTACTAGGTGCTCCCATAATAAAGGGGCCAACAAATACGGCCCGTTGTGGCCAAAGCCTCCAAGACAGCAGCCGGCCATTGAAGAAAAAAAAATTCATTTTCTGGTATAATGAGGAGAAAGAAGCAGAAGTAATGCTACGAAAAGTAAATTTGTAGTAAAATAAATAAAAACTTTGTGTAAAAACACACACACACATAAAATGTTACTTATTTTATGTGTGTGAGTGTTTTTCTGGTGGATTTGTTGTATTATTTTAAATTTCTAAAATTCACATATTCGTACTTTAAAATGTTTCATTTTCTAACTTTATGTTTAATGAAGTCTTTTATTCTCTTGTTTTTTTTTAAAAGTTATTTAACACCAGTTCATTTTAAAAACCTTTAAAAAATTCCATTTTCAGTATAAGCTATATCTTTATGTTAATTTACACATAGTTGAACGTTAATCTTCTTTATTGCAATCTACTATCATAAAACAGTTAATGAAATTGCTAATAAATATTACAAGGTTCAATTCCATGTGCATTTAAGTTTTCTCAGATTCATTTTGTAAACAACCCCTATTTCGCAGCTCGAACTGACTTCAAGCAGCTGTAACTCGTTGAATTTTCTTCGTTGAAAGACTATTTTTACTTCCTTGTACGTAGTATAAGGAAGTAATGTGATCCCGAAAAATTTTGGGGGCCAAATTTCGACTAAAAAACCGATTTTGACTACCTCTAAATTTAATTTTAAGAATTTTTTCGATGCATCTCATCGTAGGCTAGCATGCACGATCATATAAACGCGTCTGCAACTCATTTTGACCAGCGGCCGGTCTATTGTGGTCAGTTTTTCCATGCCGTCTGTACGTACGTACGTACGTATGTATGTAACTCGCATATCTCAAAAACTATTGGTCGTAGAATGTTGAGATTTGATATTTAGGATTGTTCTATGATCTAGTTGTGCACCTCCCCTTTTGGTTGCAATCGAATGTATAGTTTATGTACAGGACCGCCCAAAAGATTCGAAATACATTACGCTCTATGGGCCGAAATTCATTAAACTCGCCTAACTCAAAAACTATTAGGCGTAGAATTTCGAAACTTCATATTTTGGATAGTTGTAACATCTAGTTGTGCACTTCCCCTTTTGGTTCCATTCGACTGGATAGTTTATCTATAGGACCGCCCAAAACATTCGAAATACATTACGCTCAATGGGCCGAAATTCATTAAACTCGCATATCTCAAAAACTATTAGGCGTAGAATGTTGAAACTTTATATTTAGGATTGTTGTAACATCTAGTTGTTCACTTCCCCTTTCGGTTCCATTCGACTGGATAGTTTATCTACAGAACCGCCTAAAAGATTCGAAATACATTACGCTCTATGGGCCGAAATTCATCAAAGCGTTTTTTAGAGGTATTGGGCTATTTCAAACGACTCAGAAGTGATATATGCTGAAAAGAGTTAGAAAATGAATTTCTCCATTAAAAAAGGTGTCTTTATCATTTACAGTTCTGCTACAGGAACACTCAAAAGATTTCCAATACATTACGGTCAATGGCAATTTTAGGGGCATTCATCCATTTCAAGCACAATACCGTCTTACCACATAAGTTAGGTAATGGTCCGACCACGGTCACGTGCCTCCCTCAAGAACTGTGCCAAAAGTCGCCAAGCTTGGCGACTTTTAGTGACGTGTGTGTATATTTAACTCTCAAACCTCAAAAACTATTATGAAATTTTATATATAAGATTGTTGTAACATCTAGTTGTGCATCTCGATTTTTGGTTCCAATCTACTGGAGAGTTTATTTACAGGACCACCGAAAAGAATTTCAGTACTTTAATGTCTATGGACATCTTCAATATAATACAATTGCAGACAGTGATTGTTTGGTACATGCCCAAAATCTCGCCGACTGTCCTGGACTTTGGCGAGTTTTGCCGAAATGTCGCCAAATTTGGCGATAGTCAGTCATTTCGTCCATGCCCAAAGTATCGCCATTTGTCATCGTTCTTGGCGAGTTTTGGCGAAATATCGCCAAATTTGGCGATAATCTGTCATTGTTGGTCCATGCTTAATATCTCGCCAAATGTCGTCGACATTGACGAGTTTCGCCGAAATATCGCCAAATTTGGCGCCAAAAATTATTTCGTAATTTGTATAACTCTAAAACTTTAACCCGTAGAATTTTGAACTTTTGTATTTAGAACTATATTATAATATCTAACTGTTTTCAATATCTTTTTTGACAGCAATCCACTAAGAATTTATTTATAGGGTGAGCCAAATGACTTTAAATACATTAAGGTGTATGGATGCATTCAATTCATTGAAAGTCTGGTCAATGACTACTGTGGCTATCCCCAAAATCTCGCAAACTATCTCAAGTTTGTCGGCTTTTGGTGAAATATCGCCAAATAAAGTGTCAGAAGGAAATCTTTCAAATTGAACTCAGCTTGGTGATATCGAAATATTTGGCTAGAAATCGCTAAACCTTACTATTATTGATATTTTATCTCTTTCAAACAAATAAGTTTAGAGGAAGTGCGTAGAAAACATTTTTATTTAATAGACGTGCAAGGAAGTCATGTGTTGGACACATCAGATTTTTTTTTTTTTTTTTTTACATAAAATTGTGTACAGAATTTTTTTCTAAATATAACTTATAGAACCGGGGGACCGTATAAAAATTTAAATTTCGTAATTTTTATAGAAATTGATTTATTGACTTCGATTGTAGGTTTCTGATATAATAGATTATACAATTTAAAGCACTTTTGCAATTGAAACTATGTGTCTCTGACTCACGGTTTAGGAAATAGCCATTGGGCACCGTTAGCACTGGCACCCTGTATATATATATTTATTTAACTAAGTTATGTAACTAAAAGTTTTGTAGATAATGTTTGAAAAGACGACAAACATATGAAGCCGGTACTTTTATAGCTCAGAAAGTGTAAATTTAACCCTTCGAGCGGCTCTCGGACTTAGAACTCAAAATGTTAATGTAAAAAAGTTTCAAAATTAAATTTTTTAGAAGCATTTTTAAAACCTTTTTTTCAAATTTAAAATACTACCGCTATTTTGATTTTAATACTTACACAATCTTTTAAATATATTTTAAGCAGGAATATAATTAAAAAAAAATAGGGATAACTAAGGACATTCGTTTTCTTTCATTTAAACTCATGGGGGAAAAAAACGTAAAAATATATTCATGAAATATTATACGTTTGTTTTTCTTTTTTTTAATTTCTTTTCAAAGGAAATTTAAAATTTCTTTTTTAAAATTTCTTTATCTTTTTTCTTTTAAAAATTTCATGTTTAACTGCAGTATTATTTTCTATGAAAGAGAAACCGATCAGTTTCAAGATCAATCGTTATGAAAGTTGCTAAAAGTAACAAAATCAATCAATTTCACTAACAATCGTAAGAAAATCCGTCAAGTGTAATAAAAATTTGTAACATTAACTGAGATGAAACCGTTCAAAAATTTCGTTCGGTACCCAGGATTTAAGGATATTTATTTTTAAAAAGTTATATTTTGAAAATTTTCAGTACAGTAATTGGATTGCTTTAAAAAAATTTCTAAACCTGTATTTCTTTTTAATTCTAAATTGTGGGAAGTACTGAGTTATTTTTACGTACAGCTTTCATGTGCTCTATATTAATAAAAAAATAAATAATCGAATAATCTGTAAGACCGTTTGCGAGTCAAGCATTTAGTCTACAAAAATCTTCAAAAGTACTACAGTACATAATGAAAATCCAAAAAAAGACCCGTCAGTGTAGACTGAAACATTTTTTCCCTCAGCTTCTTGTTCTTGCTCGATTTTGCTAACGAACAATGGTAAGGAACATGGCGATGAGCCAGACTGTTTCGCTTACTATGTTTGTGACTTTGTTGGGCTAAATTAGCACTTGAGTGTCAGTCGCTGACTCCCGTTCCCCTCAGGAATGCATTACCTAAATATTTTACAAAATACGGAAGATCACAAAAACTGATAGTGATCTTTCATTCAAGGGAAAAAGGTTCTCAGTAGAATACTGTTCAGTAACTAATTTCTTAAGAGCACTCAAGCAAAATATAGGGATGCAAAATGCATTCTATTTATTAGAATATTTTTTTATCCAGCTGGATTGATTTTTTTTGTAATCTATAGCAAAGTTACTCAAATTTTTCTCGAATTTAGCACTTTGAAAATTTTGACGGAGCACATCTTGTAAGTCTGTGCCTGGTGAATTCGGTGTTAAAACAATGAGGTACTTTTTACGGAGCACTTACTACATTCGCGCATAGCATAGTTTGAGAAACTGATCTATAGCAAATTAAGAATTGAACTAGTCGTTCGTACATGCTGAACACGCACAAATGCCAATATATGTAGTGTGTGAAGAGATATATGCAAGTATTTTTTATTATTTGGTTTAATTTAAGTCTCGAAACTGACGTATTGTTGAGTACATAATCTCCTGATCAGCCGGCAAATTGTGCGTTCCAAGTAAAAAATGCGTTCATTTTATATGGGGTCAGATGGGTGGAATGGGTAGTTAATTATAATTTATGGATCACATAAATTGAAACTTAAAAGAAATCTCAAAAGCCGCAGTAAATGGAGTTACTTGTGATGACATGTAGATAGAATATTAAATATGAGCTATTACAATGAAATTAAAGTAGTTCAGAAAAAAAAAACTAATATGTCAGCAGAAAACGTAACAAAATAATAAAATATCAAAATTTACATTTCAAAAAACATCTTTGGTTTGTTGTACAATAACAGGATGCACACACACAATTGTTATTGTATAAACAATTGCCCCGGGGCCCGGGCCTGGAGGACGTATGTTACGAATTTTGTTTATTATAAGTCGTGTATTACAAATTTATTGATAAAGAAGGTAATTCTGCTCTAACGCAGAAAAACAACGTTATCAAACATCAGTGAGACATAATGCCACAAACCGGTTTCGATAACTATGACTTACCATCATAAGTGCTCGAATATATTCTCCCACTGATGTTGGTAAGTCGTACTTACTAAAATCGGTCTACAGCATTCACTGTCATTGTTGTTTGCTAACGTTTTTCTTTCTGCGTTACTTATTTGGCTACGAATTTTATAATAACTCTGATTTAGTTTTCAAATAGCGAGTACTTAGCATTTAAAAAAGTCTTAGAATTAATTGTATCAAGTGATTCTCTGTATGCATTAATAAAGGTTTTCAGAATTATATGTGCATTACTTTAAAATAATTCTGATAAAATATTTGCATTTTGATGGACGTTTAATCATGGACAACGTTTTGTATATATAGCCTACGGTAAATTTAAAGCGTAGTATTTCTAAAGTGCTTAAAAAACTTTTCTAAATAAAAAAATGAAGATTTTTTTTTAAGGAGGTGGGGGGGGCGTGGTAAATGTCTGCCCTGGGGCCCTAAAATCCTGTCGGCGACCCTGAAATAGAGGAAGGTTGCCCAATGTGATAAACTTAATGTTAAAACTCGTGTAAAAAAACATACATGTTTAAATAAAACTTTGCCCCTTTGCTATCATATTTTACACTATATTTTGCAGCATAAACGTATTTCATTAATATTTTAAAAGCACACTGAGTAGTGAAAAAAATAGAATTTTGAGAAAGTGTCCAAAGGAGCATTTTACCCTCAACCAAAGGGCAAAATGATCTTTCATTTGAAAATAATTTTAAATTGTTGTTATCGGCAAAAATAAATTTTACAATCACGTAGTATGCATGATTTATTTTATGAAAATTTTTAAATTAGAAAGTGTTACAAACAATAAAATGGAATATTTTAAAATTATAATTAAAAGTTGATGGCCTACAATAAACTCAGTAATAAATTAAATAATTTAAATGTGTGTCGCATATTTTGAGAACGGTTGAAGGGCTGCCATAGGACACGGTACTGAGTTTCTTCAGTCGTGGGGTCATTTTACCCGGCAATATGGCTGCCCACTTTAGGTCATATTACTGGAACACGTCGAGAAACATAACAAACATAGCAAGTGTAATTCAAATCTAAAAACATACTTTATTCAGTAAACCAAGTCATATTTATGCACATTAAAGACTGAATTTCTAAATAAATAGGAAAGTTAGTGCTTACTTTAGCACATCTATGATAAGACCCAGTTTTTTGAAGAATTCTACTCAGACACGTAATACACCGATCGCTTAAATATCGCTATTGCTTTTTGACTTGGCACAACTAATCGATGTCTTACATGGTAGACAGTGCTGCCTATCTGGAAGGAAACATGTGTGGATCGTTTTGCCCGCTAGGATCACTTTGGGCCACCTTCCTCTATTAGTTGGAAGTATTTTAGACATATTGTCGAATTAAGATGGTAATTTCAATTTTCCATTTTCAGTTTGGCAATGGATGGGGTCAGAGATAAAGTCAGAGCCAAACAGGATCTTAGGACAGTCCGTTTTAACAAAGTCCAATTTCACCATTTGACTATAACGAAAATTCGTTATACCGACACTGTGAATTTTTACAATAACCAAAATAAAAATTCGTTTTGTTAGTGTAATTTTCAAAGATTCGTGAAGTTATAGATCTTTAAAAGTCTTTAAAAGTTCAAATCAAATAAACATCGATTTTATGAACATTTTTCACTTATTTGAAGTAGAGATGTAATGCGTTATTTTTTTTATACAAACATCTCATACTCGCAGAAGAGATTACGCATGTTTCTAATTAGATACATTTTCAAACAAGCTGTCATTAACATGATTTTGGATAATACATAACGTTTTAAACTCTCTACACTTGCTAAAGCTTTGGGAGTTCTTAGGAGGTAAGGTTCTCATCCGAATATCCCTGTTCGCCGTTGTTGTCCTGAAGGGACTGTTCATTTTACCTTGAATCCTAGGAATAATATCATCATCCGTCAAAGGTTCGGACATTATGATATTATCATCAGCAGAAAGAAAATCATCCAGAATTGCATCCGTAAGCACGACTGTTTATTTCGTAATGTGCTTTCACAAAGATTGCAAGTCTGCAGTTATTTTTACCCTTGTCAACATCCAATGCTCGTATGTATGTTCGGGATAGCATTTTGTAAAATGGGATTCGACTGTAATCGTACAGTATGTGTAGTAAAACATTTTCAATTTTCATTCTCTCCTGCACTTGTTTATAGAGAACTACTTTTCTTAATTTAAAATTCATTTAATCTCCTACTGTAAGAATTATTAAAGTAACATTTCATATTCTTTTACAGGAATTTTCAATCATGCAGCCGGTGATTCATCACTGTGAGCTCTGTGTGAAGGATGTTGACAAAACGCTGGCTAGATTAAAAACATATGGTTTCAGACCATTTGCTAAACGGGAAAATGCATTTGGTAAATCAGTTGCTGCCAAGTTGAACTCGATTATATTTGTGATAACAGAAAAATCTAGAAACTTGAGGACGGACAATAAATGGAAAGGTTCGATAAGAGACGAACCGTTTACAATTTTATGCTCCAAGTGCGAGGATGAAACTACAAATGAGACAGATGACCACGTGGATACAGTGTTTAATGTTGCTCTGAACGTTAAAGACGTCAAAACATTCACAGAAAGAATACGAAACCATGATGACAGATCTGTGATTTATGAACCTACCTCTGTTGAAAATGTCGAGTATTCAGTAATAAAGTCCACGTGTGGCAATGTCGTACATACACTGATCAACAAAGATAAGTACGATGGATTTTTCTTGCCTGGATTTAATCCAATTTCGAATATGAACGATATTGAGGACTGCAATATTTCGGGTTTAATCGATGAAGAAATTACGCATATCGACCATGTGACGTTAGCATGCTACAGTGGATGCTCAAACGCAATTATAAACTGGTATGAAAAAGCCTTTGGAATGGAAAAATTTAGTATCAGCAAGTAAGTAATCTTTTATACATAATTCACAAAATTTTTGGCATTTCAACAAGCTTCTTTAAATACTGCAGGTAAAACTGCAGATATATTGAAAAATCAGCCGGATACCGGATACTTGCCGGATATCCGTTACATCCCTACTACACATCAATGCAAATGCAAGTTTATTGTAATTCTGATTTCTCTCTGACATTCCCATATTATCACTCTGGCAAAGGGGGGGGGGTGGGCATGGAATGGAAAAATTTAGTATCAGCAAGAATTTATTTAAATTGAATTACACAAAACAATTTAAATAAATTTTCCGTGTCCGAATATAAGCAGTGCTCGGGATGCTTTTGAAAATTCTAGTTTTGAAAAAAATACCATTTTCTCCCCTCTCTGGCTGATTTTTAAAATACTTTTGATGATTTCAAAAAATTTATTTACTTAATCAGCATTCAGATTATTGTTAATCCGGATGCTGTAAAATAAGTACATCGACTTTTGATCAGTTTCTTCCGATTTCAGACCATTAATTTTTTAAAAACGAAATTTTAATTAAAATTGTTGTCGATCAATTTTAAATAAATGTGTAAAATCCCTTCAATCATCGAAAATTCCTAAAAATAAATTTTTGTGAAAAATACTATTATTTTAAACAAGAAAAGAGGAAAATTTGATAAAAGAACCCATGTTGAATACTTATGGTTAATTTTTGGAGATCTATAGATTAGTTGTTATTACTGCGGACTTAACTATGCAAACGGTAACTAAAATATTTTAGTTACTTTTTTATATACTCCAAATATCATCGAAAATTTAGGTTAATAACCCGAATACTTTTAATCTAATGAATTTTCCAAATAAACATAAATGTAAAATAAAAACTTCCCGTGTATTTCATATAAAACAAATTTTAAAAAATTGCATGCTGGTTATCTTTTAGTGAAATATAATAAAAAACTGATGTTTAGAAAATTGGAATTGAATTACATTGTAAAAATTACACATGACAATAAAATACTTCATTTTTTAAAAGTTAGTTTCAATAATTTACCTAATTTTTTTTTACTCTTGTGAGAATTACATTCTAAACATTATCAAAAAAGTCGAAAAGGTTTTATAATTTGACCTAGGTATTTTAGAGCAGTTTTTTTTTCTTTATCAGGAAAAATTTCTAACATTTGTTAATATTAAAAGAAGTTGAAATACAGGGTGTCCAGCCTTAATGTGACCCAATAGCTAATTCCCGAACCATTCGGTTTAGATATGCACTTCCAATTTGAAAAATGTTTTTAAAAAGGTAAAGAATGTTTTTACGTGCTTTTCGAACCAAAAAACCCATTTAGAAAAAAATTACAAAAATTAAATTTTTATACGTTCCCCAGGTCCTATCACTTATATTTAGGAAAAGATGCAGTACACAAAAACAAAGTAAACACAAAAAGTTTCATTTTATTACGATAAAAACTGACCAAGTTATGGAACTTTGAAAATCATACATTTCATCCATTTTCTCGGCCAATTTCAAGAAGCTAGTAAGGGACCGTCTCCAAAGTGAAATTAATTGGAACTCTGCCAGGAAACATTCGCTCTTGCACGTCACTCTTATGTAAATCGTTTTTAAATTTAGATGATGTATACAAATGAAGAATACTGCGAAATGGCACTGTTGTATGGGCAGTGTAATCGAAATAAGAGAGAGGCGGCAAGACTTTATGTCATTAAATTTCCCAGTCGAAGACATCTATCTTATTGTACAATTGCCCGTGCTGTTCAACGCTTGTATAGAACTGGGAGTTGTCATAGACGTATTCCCTTGTCTCGTGCCACACCTTCAAGCTTGCGGATACCCGCTGAGGATGTTCTAGGATATGCCCTGGCTCATCCTGAAAGTAGTGTCCAGGATATTAGCAAGGCATGTTCCTACTCAAAATCGACGGTGTGGAACATATTACATACGTACGGTGCATTTCCTTATCGTCCAGTCCTGGCGCAGGAGCTAATGCCTGGAGACCAGTTGTATACATCTCGTTCTCCCATACTAGAATTCGTAATATTAGAATACGGCTGTATGCAATTGCAAGCGACTACACAACAGATTTTTAACGTTCGCCATGATCAGTATCGCAGAAAATCAGTCTGAAGCCGCAGGCAAATAAGTCTATTTTTTTGGAACTGCTTTTGAAAAGTTTTCTTCGTCCAAAATATTTTATTTTATCTATGTTTTACACGTACACAGAATAAATTTTGTTTCTTAAGTACTCAATTATTGTAATATTAACATAATGTATTTACTTTTAAATTTAAAAACGATTTACATAAGAGTGACGTGCAAGAGCGAATGTTTCCTGGCAGAGTTCCAATTAATTTCACTTTGGAGACGGTCCCTTACTAGCTTCTTGAAATTGGCCGAGAAAATGGATGAAATGTATGATTTTCAAAGTTCCATAACTTGGTCAGTTTTTATCGTAATAAAATGAAACTTTTTGTGTTTACTTTGTTTTTGTGTACTGCATCTTTTCCTAAATATAAGTGATAGGACCTGGGGACCGTATAAAAATTTAATTTTTGTAATTTTTTTCTAAATGGGTTTTTTGGTTCGAAAAGCACGTAAAAACATTCTTCACCTTTTTTAAAGCATTTTTCAAATTGGAAGTGCATATCTAAAC
The DNA here is from genome assembly GCA_038373885.1 of Cheiracanthium punctorium. NCBI lineage: Eukaryota > Metazoa > Arthropoda > Arachnida > Araneae > Cheiracanthiidae > Cheiracanthium > Cheiracanthium punctorium. The sequence goes on from JAWZYV010012006.1 coordinate 227,812, forward strand.
CGAACGGTTCGGGAATTAGCTATTGGGTCACATTAAGGCTGGACACCCTGTATATAACTTTTTGTCCCCCAGAATAAAATAGTCTATCATCATCCATTTTATTAAGTCTTAGAAATATTGAATGCTGGTTCAATTATTCAAACTTTCATGGTATACTTTTGTAATTAAGCACAAAATTCTGACTAATTAATGAAAATAAAGCCAAACTAATAAATGCTCAAATCATCAACTTTTTGTAGAAATGTGATTCTAGTAAAATTTCCACTTCTTACATTTTTGTTTAAATATTGTTACGGAATATTTATTATATTTTTATGCTATATTACGTCACTATCGTATATGGACCGTTGCTGCACATTTCACATTTTAAAATTATTCATCAATAATAAAATGTTTCCAATATATCTGTACTTTTTTTAACAGTTGTTTTGAATAGGACGATAGTGAAAATTTTCATCAAATGGTACTACTTAAAAAACAAAAAGTACGTATATACTACTGTTAATTCTTCATTACAACAATATAGCACAAACGATATTTTTATAAAATATAAACAATGTTATTAATCTAATATAGTAAATTTTAGGTAACTTTTTCTAAATATAGATGCTTCTATGAAAATTGATTAAAGACACAAATCGTAATGAGGACAACCAAAATGAAATTTTTAAAAAATCCATAAAGCAATGTTATTTCAAATAAAATATCTATTTTTATCTTCATATCATTTTTATAGTATTGTACTCCGATAGTTACTTTTTCCTCACTTTAATCCTTTAAGTCCACATCAAATTAAATTTGCGGTTCTATAAATAGTGCTAGGTATTATGATTTTACTTAAAAAGTAATAAAGTTGTGTGATGTTTTAGTAAAACTTACGCTTGGTAGCATAGCTTTTAGCATATCATCTTTCATAGTAAATATGTTAGACAAACTACTTTAGTTTGTTAATTGTCAATACGCAAGTTTGAACCATGTCATTGGTGGAAAAAAAGCGACATCTAAAAGCATCGTCTACATCTCATAACATGCTTCGTAACTGACGAAAAAGTGAAAGTATCACAACATATGTCTTTTTCAAGGTTACAGCTGAAACAGATAGTCGAGCTGAATAAATTAATTATTTATTCCCGTCACGGCCTGGATTTATTTACATCGTATGAGAGAACGAAACACCTTGAGGTTATGGAACTTAACAATCCTATCCTTAGGGTAATTTTATAACTTGTTCTCTTATTTGAAAACGAGTTTCGTCTAATTATGACAATTTTCCTTTATTTTAAAAGAAAAATTCTTGACGTTTTTATTTCCTTCCAAAGTTATTCGAGAAACAACAGCAATTGTCTTACGATAAGAACACTGAAACTAGTGTTTAAAGGTTAAAAATAATCAAGAACTTTGTAAAATAACATACATAAATAAAACAATAGCACACAAAATACATAAATAACACAAAATGTTGTTGTTGGAACATGTATTCGAATTTGTGTGTTTGTTGACGAGGAACCGCTTATAAATCCACATCAAAGAAAGGACAAACACAAGGGGGGTATGCATTGGGGGAGGACTTTTCTGGGTATCTAGCACGTATTCACGTTATACCTGGAGAAAACCGCCCAAAACTCCAGATCGCTAGACTGACGGCCCCGCGAGTGGACAGAACTCTGTTCCTTCACTTGAGCCATCTCCCAACGTCAGTGGCTTAAACCACTGTGCTACACATTGGTAACACAAAATGATCTTTTCGATAATCATTAAAAGTTAAAACTTTTACATTTCTCCCCTGTATGGAAGCGTGGACCTTCTTGTGGCTGAGAAAGATCGGGCATTTTGTACCTGCCACCCGAAATGTTTACTCAGCGGTACTTTTTGATGTGTGCTCTTTTACAAAGCTCATAATTATTTTCAAAAGTCGTTTTTGAGTTTCACGATGTTAGGGATATTATCTGCATTCTGTGCAGTTGAATATCATCCGAAAAAATGGATAGTTTTGACTCTATAGTTATAGAAAATATTAAACGAGGTTAGAACAAAACCAAATAAAATCATCAAATAACATACGTATTATCGAATCTAGCAAAATAATTCTTCGTTAAGAAACCTATTCAAATTTCTTTGTTGAATACATGAAACACAGATAAGTACATTTTCCTGTAAAGTAATCAGTGAGAATTTTTTCCAAGAGAAAAATGAAATTTATATACTGATGTAACTGCATGATTTGCGTATTATGAATTTACTATAGCGGATACGTGCCATGAAATTACTATATCATAATGAACAAATCAACATTGAAAAAATAATCTGTATGTATTCTTTTTTATAAAATATTGCTTTTTTACTTCATTATTTTCTCCTGGGATAAAAATGTAAACAAAGAATAGTTTCAACTATGGTGTTATAGGCAGGTCTGTGGACACTTGAAAAAAACACAACACTTTAATTTGGGTGTTATAAGCAAATTATCATTATGGAAAGAGAGTACCATAATTAAATTCAACTGAATATAAATGTTCGTTAGTTCCAGGAGGCAACATTTAAATTAAGTGCACTTCCAGTTACATAAAATTTTCTATTTCCCAGCAGTTACTTTTTAACACGCTTTTATTAGCTTCACCTGTATGTTTGTAACCGACTCCTTTGAACTCGATTTTGACTCACTTTAAACGGTCAGAGTTAATTTAAACTTTGTAGATATATCAAGGATCGATGACAATACAATAATTTGATAAGTTTATCCCATTATCCTGATTTTAACACGCTTTTATATTTATTAGCTTCGCCTGTATGTATGTTTGTAACCGACTCCTTTGAACTCAAATTGGGTACACTTTAAACGGTCAGATTTAATTTAAACTTTGTACATTTATGAAGAACCGGTGACAATACAATAATCTTATAAGATTATCCTGATCAGGATCGCCAGGATTAAATAATTTCCTCATTTCTCATTCCTGATTGAAAGTAGGACACTTCCATACATTACAATCTTAAGAAAACCCTTTCTTACTGCGGCCGTGATTGTATAGTGATTAGTACATTGCGTTGTGGCCGCAATAATCCAGGTTCGAATCCTGGTCACGACAACATTTTTTTTTTTTTTATAAAATATCGTGATCCATCACATTATGGAAGAGTTGAGTACTAGAACATGTTAAGGCCATTCTTTTTAACAAGCTTTTATTTGTTCATTAGAGACCTATTTTTCCTTTCTAGTGAGGAAGGTAGCATTTAACTGCAGGTTGATTAATACTTTGGTGCACAGCAGGGGCGTAGCAAGAGGCGGGCTCAGGGGCTGCTCCCCCCCCCCCCGAAATGGGACCCTTTACTTAGCTTATACAATTTGATATTTAGCTTACAATTGAACTTTAGCTTTAAATTTGATACCCAGCCCACCCCGAAATAAAATCCTGGCTACGCCACTGGTGCACAGTGAAAATAAATTATCTCACAGTTTGTACTTTCCAACTTAGTATTCCTTAGTGTCTTATGAGAGATATCGAAAATTAAAAATAAATTTTAAATACATACAGTTTAACAAAAACTAAAAAACACACTTTTATAGCAAATCAAACTAAAAAGTGAAAAATAAAAATATAGTTTAAAAAACCAAAAAAACACGCTTTAGTGATAAATTGAACTAACTAAAAAGCGAAAAATAATTCTTAATATAGAAATAAATTATTGAACGAAAAATAGTATTATTGTGAAAAAGCGTGGTATGCTCCATATATCAGTTGAGAATATTCGATCGGTACGATAGTACAAAAATTATATAAAAAATATAGCACAAAGCGCCCCACGCTTTTTTCACAATAATACTGTTTTTCGTTCATTAATTTATTTCTATATTAAGAATCATTTTTCGCTTTTTAGTTAGTTCAATTTATCACTAAAGCGTGGTTTTTTTTCATAATTCAACTTTATAATTCTGAGGAATTGCCGCGAATGTCTGAAAGGCATTTCTTAAAATAAAAATATATAAATAAAGTACAAGGTGGAAGAAAAATATTTTCCGTTTATTTCCATTGGCATTTGTCTTCTTTGTACTAGTCTATGACGCGCGTCAAATTGACTTCGAGCAGCTGTGACGTCGTTTTCCTTTATCGATGCTTTCGATATTCGAATTTAAACCCATGAACGAGATACTGAATTTAATTTATTTAAAAGCCCTCAATTCGAGAAATTTAATCAAACTCTGACGAGCCAATAATAATAAGAATAATAGTAATAATAATTTCCTCTAGAACTTATTTTCTAATCTTAAATATTGCATTATATTTAATTTTAATTTTTTTTTTTTTTGTAAATTTTCAGGAATAGAAATACTTATTTTACTAATTTAATTTTATTTTACAGAGTCAAAATAAAAAGATTTTTTTCTATTTTTTTAATGTACGTATCTTTATAAAATGTATGGCACGTGAAGTAGTTGCAATTCATCAGAAAAAAAAATTAATATTAAATTACATTTTACACATTTGCATTGTAATTCGAAGACAAATGAAGGGTCCACGGGAAGAACGATGAGAGTCCAATACAGCTGATTTTCCAAAAAATCGAAAGGCGCACGGGACTTTCATATTTCTTCCCAAGTAAACTGTATCTTTGGCTATTTTTTCAGTGTTTTCTCATCGTTCTTTCCCCTTATGGGTTCGGATATTAATAGTGCCACTAATGAACAACAGAATGCAGTAGAAACCTCAACACTGACGGAAAGTGGACTCTCATCGTTCTTCCCGTGGACCCTACTAATGCTAATGTTTATTATTTAAAAAGATGCCTTTCTGATCAAATTGAAACACCCGACAAGTATACACCAATCTCAAAATATATTTTTTTCGCCATACAACTAAACTCCAAAACGAAATTTTTTCATTGTTAGTCATACATTGCTTCATTTTTTGTCAGGTATGACGGTATAGTATTTGTACAGTTGTCTGCTTTTTAATAAGTAATCGTGACTTCTCTTTTATTCGGAGAAATGGGAATTATTTATAATGGACTTTAAAGACCCTAAAGCTCTGCACATGAGACAGATCGACAAAGACAGGCAGCATTTTGCAGATGATAGTGTAATTTTGAAAATCAACATGGTAAACATGTGGAAGGAAGCGATTATATATATATATATATATATATATATATATATATTCAAATGTAGAAGAAGTGAAGCAACTTTGTAAATGTGCTCTGAATGCTAAAACGATTCAGTGAAATCTCAAAAATCAAATGCAGCGGCTTTAATTCTTTATCTATTAGAGATAAGTGGGCAGTGTAACTTGGAAAAATGTTCAAAATAAGGTCGGTAATAATACTCCATTAACAAAAAATTCCTCTCATTCATTTTCAAAAAGCAACACTTTTTAAATTTGTATACGACCCCCGTACGAAAAATTCCCAATTAGTAAAATGTGCTCCATACACTAAAGAGATGATGTACCAAATTTGAGCCTTTCATCCTACGAAGTCCCATAGAAATCTTTAAAGAAAGAGGATCGGGGACTATACATGATTTTGTATGTAAACGTTTATTGCTAGAGTGGAAAAAAAAAAAAAAGGTTTTCCTACGAAATTTCTCTACGACTCCTGAAATGCGATCCTTTGATGTGATTTTTTTTCCCTTCGAGAGCCATGGAAAACTGGTTTAAGTCAGCGTTATATATTTATCTTCCTATCTCTGACACTATTTAAGTTACAGTTCTCAACTTTTATATGTTACCTCTTTAGTGTATGGGGCACATTTTGCTAACTAGGAGTTGTTTCGTACGGGGGTCATATAAAAATTTAAAAATTGTAAGTTTTTGAAAATTATCTAGAGGGATTTTTTTTTAAAGGATTATTATTTCCGACCTTATTTTGAGCATTTTTTCAATTTACACTGCCCACTTATCTCTAATAGCCAAAGAGTTAAAGACCGTTATCACCTTTTTGGGACACCCAGTATATACAAATCTTTTCCCCCAAGTTGTAAATAGTTTGCCTGCAAAATAATGTTGCATTTTCAATAGTATATTCTTTATTATTCAGCCATGAACACATATAATTTAAATTTTAATATCACGTTCCTTGAAAAAAAAGGGGTGGTTTAACCCATTTATGCCTAGCGTCCCTTTTTTGGGACGGCATTTTCGCTATCAGTCGAAAACGTTATTTATTTTTCTTAGCCTTTATTCGCGAGTATTGAACCTCAATTCCACAAAATATATCTACATGACCAAATAGGATGCTGACATTTCAATTTTTATACGTAATGATTTTAAAAGAAATCATTCCTTTTCAAAAAGTTGACATCAGAAATTTATCTGTTATTTGCTGGATTAGCAAAAATCGGGAAAAGTCGCAAAAATATCTGGGCACAAATGGGTTAAATTATCAAAATAAAATCTATTTATTTGTATATCTTTGACAAATATATTTAGGCTATCGTTTATCCTCGATTGTTTTTCTAAAACATATCTGAGATTTTAAATTTAATTGAATTGCAGTGTAAAGTTTCTGTTGTTCTTTGCCGATATTTTTCAGAAAAGCAAGGATGCAAAACTCCACAAAAAGCTCATTTTATGGGCGCTAGGAGAGCTACCACTCAGAGTTTTTCTCGTGTAACAAGAAGACTTATGTAGTAATAATGTAATTTTTTTTTATTTTGGTAATGTGTGTAATGTCTGGGTCAAAAGAACATCATACTATTCATCATTGAATTTAATTTTTCATCAGAAAAACCGCAAGATCGAATGCGACAAATGAGTGTTAAAAGCTTTTTCAGTTCATAGTTTAATTTTTTTAATGATGAAAAAAGTAGAGTGTAACGATGCGCATATAAAAATGTTTCATGTATGAAAATGTAGCACGTTTTACTGCCAAAAGCTCCTAATTTATTTTTATAATTTATCGAGTAAGAATTTAGATAAGAAGTTTTTTCTCAAAAGTTATATATTTGTTGTGTTACATTTATACATTTACAGTTTGTAAATGTATAAATGTTTCAATACACGTATTCATTTTGTTCAAACAAATGCTTCAATACATTTATTCAAAATGTTTCAAACAAACTTACAAATGTTTGTAAATGTGTAAATGTATAAATGAATATCTGTTACAAATTTAATACAGTTTCTTGCGGATGTTATAAACGAGTGTGAGTAAAGATATAAGAAAGGCGTACTCAATGTGACGAAATTTGAAGGATCGGAACTGATAAATCTAGAGTAAAGAAAGCAGTTGATAGCATTGAATTACACTATTTTATTTAATTACATACATTTGTTCATTTATTAAAATGTTATGACAATGCGAGAAATGAGTCGATTTGTTGTGTTCTTTAAAGTAAATTTTATTTGAGGTTAATGCCAAGAAAATATTTATTATTTTATATGTGTTTTCCGTTAAATAGTGTAGCACTATGAAATAATGCTATTTATTCTCTTCATATTAATATAGCTGTACAACTTTAATATTTTGACTGGACCATTTAGATTACGCTTCGTAATGCTAAAAATAAAGCTATCATAGTGAATAATAAGACCAGTAAAGACCAGAAAGTAAGGGGAAAATATATTTTGTGTGTCACACTAAACTCTATACACTAAAAAAGGAATTGTCTATACTGATCAAATGAGTTACAGATTTAAATTTAAATTTAAAAAGCGCCGTGTATTATCAAAAAAAACACGGGTTCATTAAATAAAAACACTTCAGTAGAAATATTGATGAAGACGTAAGATACTTAAAAAAAAACTTTTTATTGAAGCACGTCTATTGGAGAAAAACATATTACAAATAACGACTGGTGGCGTCCAGATAAACAATACGTCCTAGACGGACAGTAGAATATTTAATTCTACTGTCCTTGTAGGACGTATTTTTGATGGAATGGACGTAGAATGGACTTAGATGGAATGAATTAAAAATTATGCCAATAGCGAACTTCAGATTGGCGAGAACGAAAACTTGGCCGAGATAAACTACGCAAGTTCACTACAGAAATAACATTTTTAAAAAAGTAAAAATTTAAAAAGTATATAGTCGCTTTTTATCTTAATTTTTTTAAACAAATCCTTTTCATAATTTATAATGTTAAGAACATTTTAAAATAAGCAACATCGAAATAAATAAACATAAATTTTAACATTTACTCTCCCTTCAGAACTAGAATCTTTAAATTTTATTTTCTCAATTCCTAAATTTACGCTAGCAAAATATATAAATACATATATTAATTCATCTTTTTCCTTGTCTGTCGTATTAAAATACAAGCCAAATTTCTTATGTCAATTTCACATATGAAATATAGTTTTTAGTAATAAATTATTCATGTCGTAAATTTGACATATTTCTTTCAAACTGCGTGTTTTTCGAAAAATCAATTAGTTACTTGCAAAACTGGTAGAAACTTAGCTTACACTCGTGGCTATTGCGTGATCGGCATCGAATGTGCTTAAAATTCAGGCATATCAGGGTTAAAAAATATTGTTAGTGTTATCAGAATTGATTAAACTTTTTGAGGAAGTATTCAGTTATTTATTTAGATTGCACGTTTTTAGTTTTATTTGAAAGGTACACAAACAATTTTATCTTTACGTTGCTGGACTGCATAAGTATATTTCATGTCCCATGGAAAAAAATGTCTACATGCTAGAGAATAATCACTCAAAAAGTGTTGGTTCGAGCCAAATTTCTCGCCAAAATGCCTCTATTCTCAATACTTTTTCACATATTTTCTCATTAAATCCTAGTCCCCGAAAGTAAATGCAAATGATATGGCAATGTGATCTAGTAAGCAGAGGACAATCCCTTTCGAAAAACGTATTAATATAAGCAAATTTCTGATCATGCTTTAGCAAAAGTTACGCCTTATCTATCACTGAAAGCACTCAAAGTTCTAGTCTAAGTATCATTTTACGACTTAACGCTTTCAGACCTGATTAAATAATTTCTCTTTAAATTAAACAATGTTTCTTCTGATAACAGAGATTAAATTTGTATTTTTAAAAAATGGAATAAAAAATCTGACTTCTCAATTTTCAAGAAAAATTGGTTTTTCCTTATATGCATAAGCTAGAACATCTATCCAGAACGATAGTATAGATAATTTTTTGGTCCTCAATTGAGGACATTGTGTCTGAAAGGGTTTCGAACATTTATGCAATCTAATTGGGACATTTGAAAAAAACGAATTTTTAAAGTCGTTGAGACTTACGGGTGAAAATAACGTTTATGGCCTTACACAGCTATGCGGTTTCTAGTCGTCTTGATGTCATACATCATCACGATAATTTTTTTAGAAGTTTCGAAATGAAAATTTGATTTATTCTCCGTTAATGAATATAAAATAACAAATACTTTTTTATATTAATACTTTCTTTTCTTAAAAATACTTTTGGTATTTTTTATTAAACATCATACTTCTTAAGAACATTTAAACTTAACATTTTTTCAATATTAATTGCAATACCTATATCTCATTTGAGCATATATTGTTTAAAAATTTCATGTTTTCAGCGCTAAAATATTTAATTTTATCTGCTCTAAACCGGTTCTATTAATGTTTATATTCCATTTTAATTACTTGCAACAAGTACCAAGTATGGCACTTGTTCCATTTCATTTTTAACAAGTGACATTAGATTCGATCTTCCAAAACTTCATTTAGCATGTTGCCATCTTTAAGAAAACGTTTAGCACTTTCGTGCATTACAACACTGCCACATTGCCTTCGTAAATCTTTCCATCTAACATTGCTTTGTGATTAGTGTAAACTGTTAAAATGTGAGAAAAACATTAAAAACAATCATCTCTGACTCTAAATAACATAAATATAAGTTGTGATTTCAAATTCTGTTATTTTGAGAGGTCGAAGTGTTAAGTTCGTCGGATTGTGTGGAGGGAGTTTTCCAAGTTTTTACCTATTTGGTATGCAGAAGTAGCAGTTTCCAGTGAAATGGGTTTCCGAAAAGTTATTATTCCCACTTATTCCCACATCTTACGAGAAGGGGGAAAACAGCTCTCTAAAGAACTTTGTAATTGGCAGTTGCCCTTTCTCCAGTATAACATAAACTTTTAGAATCAACAATCAATTCTTCATGTTCAGTAATACTCCGGATTTATGCGATAGTGGGACCGAGCGAAAACCGCGTACGTCGAATTAGCGTAAGCCTGGGTATAATTTCGCATATAAATATGTACGCACAAATTATTTTTAACTGGGACCGGAGACTAAAACAGACAATAATTTAGAATAAATTGTTTAATAAAATCTTAGTACAAATGTATGATAAATTATATTATTAAAATCGTAAACTGGACTGGTTTTAAGTAAACAAAAGATAAATCGTCGCGATTTGGAAATCGCGTAACTCCGGGTTCGCGTAAGTCGAGGTATTACTATACTAGATTTTCCGTATATTAACTGAAGGAGATGAAAATAAACATTACGCTGTTCAATGTGAAGGCAGTGTTCTTAAAATTTCGGCCCGAAATTTGTCCTGATCTTCGATTCAGCATTGTGGAAATCTGAACGAATGTAGAACGACTGCGCAAGCGCGAAGCTATGCCCCAGCAGAGCATTCAGACACCCGTACTATGAACTAATACTGGTCAAGATGGAGAGTTTTCTCGGCTGCATCTTTCAATGATCAGAGCGAAAATGTTAAACTTGGGTTTAAGATTAAAAATGAATAGAAAAAAAAAAGATAATGATCTATCCCTGATAAAATACTTATCACCCCCCCCCACACACACACACACACACACTAAAACACTAATTTAGCGTGAAAGTTTGTGGCTGCCATAAAAAAATTCTGCGCAGTTTGTGGAGATGACAAAGACTTTCGTATAGATACTCCGGAAGATCCGGGGTACTTGACAGTTACGGTTAAGACCTGAAAATAATCATTTTTATTTAATTTATTTTTATTCTTTTTAATACTACTATTCCAGAGATGACAATGACGATGGAATCATACTTACAGAAGGCGTAAGAAGGTTAAAGAAGGTGTCGGTTAAGACCTGAAAATAATTATTTTTATTTAATTTAATTATTTATTTATATTTTTTTTATTACTACTATTCCAGAGATGACAGTGACGATGGACTCATACTCAAAGAAGGTGTCGGTCTGAGATTGAGGGCTATGCAATATTGGATGTGCAGCGAGACAAGTCTAGTTTTGAACTCGTCTTCTTCAAATAAAGAAAGGAGTCCAAACAGCTTTTTGCTTGTCGTAGTGGAATCATTACCTGGCCAAAGTAAGTTTGTTAGTTTATGAAGGCACACTTTTTTTCCACCTAGTATAAAGTGTTAAAAAAATCTTAAATGAGAGAAAGAGAGACACATAAGAAGAGAAGAACACTGCGCATAAAATCTAAGAGGAGGCGAGAGTAATACAGTCAACTCTGGTTATAGTGAACTTACGGGGGATGGCGAATTTCGTTCACTATATCCGAAGCTCAATAAAACCGATTTTCCCAGATGATGAACAATAAAACTTAATACAAAACTAGAAAAAAGTATTTTATACAAATACTGAATATTTATTAAGTAAATCAAGCATAATTAATCGCATTCATCGTTACAGAAATATTTATTAAGTAAAAACATAATGAATCCCATTTATGGGAAAAGTGTACATTCCCTTCAGTTGGCAAAAGGTACTGTCTCTTTTAACCTGTGACATTGCATTGTTAATCGAAAGTGAAATCGTCCAATGTCAAGAGCGAAATTTTCGATTTTGTTTCACTTCCGTCCAGATTTTTTCAAGTTCACTATAACCAAAGTCGTGGCTCGCTAAAACCGAACAATGCTATGAAATTTTCTAAGGTATGTGAATCGGGACTAATGAAATGCTTTCATTATAGCCGAAAGTTCACTGGATCCGGAGTTGACTGTATCTTTGCAGAAGAAAGCTACTTATGACTTAATTTTTCTCCTCTCTTCATACATAGATTTTTACTTTTTGAGTGGATATCTACAATTCATTTTACTTAACTTTGAAATTTCCAGTACAAACTTCTCATTTGTATTTGTTCATTCGATTTCTTCAGTCTTGTTAACCCCAAGGATGATATATCATGGCCTGACGACGAAAATTTGGTAAAATCAGCAATTGATGACTGTATGAGTATTCAGATACCCCATTTGAAAGCTGAATAACAGTGATAAAATCTAACAAATGGTCTCTTAAAGTTCAATGTTCAATAAATTAAAGAAATAAACAGTAAAAGATGTTATTACCAATCTAAGTAATAAAACCCGTTGTCTGTCACAATTCCGGGATCGACGCATCGCTCCCGGTGCATCTGCGGCCATGTTGAAATTTTGATGAAAACGACATTTTTATCTCTAGGTAAAAGCAAAAACTTTTTATACAGTTCGAAAGATCTCTAAAAAATTATTATTTTTTAATTTGATGCTACTTTCAACTCTAAATATCTAGTGAGATATCGCGCCGTGAAAAGTAAAGAGAGAAGTGAAGCAACACGATTCATTCCTTCATTCATTGGAAAAAGTCACGGAACATAATCTCTCGCGTAGATCGATTACATGACGTCATAGATACTGGCGAAAATACTCCTTTTGCCTGACAAGCAATGAAAGGACAGTTTTATTTAATATTTAAGTTCTATTGAGCTGAAAAACTTGATAGATTTTGGACAAATTTATTCAGAATGTGTAAAATTTTGTTTGCACAACACTTAAACACCTATTTGTAGGAATTCTTTTTTATAAATTGGCAACACTCGTTGAGATGAGAACGTAAACGTATATCGGTGTTTTTTGTGACGGTTTTGTGTCGAAGTCACGGTTTTTTCTTTTTTCATTGCTCTCACCGGGGTGTTTTTAAATGTTAACGGCGTTACATCTGGGAAATCCCATTTTAAAAGTGGTTGAGTGTTTTAGATTGTTTTGGTGACAGCGTTTGTTTAATTTTGAATTCGTTTAACCGGATGCATTTTGATTTCAACGTTGTTGGATCATAACTTTTATTTCGATTGTTTTGGGACATTTCTTTTATTTTTGTCATAAATCCATAAGCATTTGTTTAGTTTTGAAGTGTTTAATTAAGTGTTTTAGATTGTTTTTGGTGACATATGTTTTTGTCATAAGCGTTTGTTTAATTTTGAATTCGTTTAACCGGATGGATTTTGATTTCAACGTTGTTGGATCATAGCTTTTATTCGGGTTAATTTGGTGTCGTTTACTTTGTTTTTGGCGCAAATTTATAATTAATAGCTGGCAAGCCGTCCAGCATCGCTGGCCCGTGAAAATTCGCTTAAAAAATCGCTGACCAGTAAGGTAGACTTCGTGCCCCTGTGAACTGTGTCAGTCAGTCTAACAACTACGTCAATGATTTTATTTTTTTTAATTAATTTTTTTGAGTCGTGTTTCAACAACTCTACTCTGAATTTTAGAATTTCTTTCTGTTGAATCCAATACCTTAAGAAAACAGAAAGAAATTTTAGAGTTCAGAGTTGAGTTGTTGAAACACGACTCCAATTTTTAAAGAGCAAAATCACAGACGTAGTTGTTAGATTGACACAGTTAACACTTCCCCCTCCTTCTCTTCTGTGTTCGCCTTTCGGCAGGATTATTATACCGACGACTGGAATCAATTTTTTTTTTAGTAGCTGCACAGGCATTAGCGATAAATGACTGTTAGAACACAGACATCTAGAAGGGGACACGTATCACGTGCGGTCGTTATACGCGGCCCGAACGAGCGGGCATATTGAATTTTAAAATATATACGATTACGGACAAACTATTGAGCTTTCATTCAGCTGGTCAACGAAGGCGAGTAGCCGGTACGTTGCAATTTTTTTTTCGAAGCGGCCCGTTGGCAGGTGGTCGCCGAAGGCGGGTAGCCCGTAGGTAGTACTTTTTAGTCGCGAAAAGGCCTTTGGCAGACGTGTAAAAATGGCCCGTACGTTGCATAGGCTGGACGTGAAGCGGTCGGACCAGCTGGTTGTTGAAGGCGGACGGACCGTAGGTTGCAAGTTTCGCTCGCGAAGAGGCCCGTGTGCCGTAGGTTGCACAAGCCAGTCGCAAAGCCGCCCGTGTGCTCTAGGTTGCACATTTTGGCCGCGAAGCAGCTATCGACGGCCAAAACTGGTCGCCAAAGGCGGCTAGTATCGTTAATATTATAAATATGAAATGTATTAAATTTAACAGGTTTCACTTTTTTCTTTTCAATGTCCTGAATTTTTTGTAAACCGGCCGTCTCTAGTGACCTATTTTAAAGATTTCCAAATTTTAACATTGTCTTAGTCATGCAAAAATGCACATAAATGTTATTCAATTTTCCTACTCGTCCTTGTTTGGCAAATAATAATTTCACTTAGTACAAAATGTTTTGCAAGATTTAATAAAATGACAACGACAATTCTTTCACCTCCTATATGTTTTTTAATAAATATAGGAAAATTCTTTATTGCTTTTAGCCATATTCAAAAACTGGAGAATGCGATGATAATGGTCGTTCATTAAGTGTGTGACCTAAAACGTTATAAAAATGGAATCAACTCAATAATAACATCTTGATTCTAACACCTTGTAATAAAATCACATAATATTAGTAAAACCTTTTCTTTATTTTCGGCATAGAGTAAAGTGTACACAGTTAGTGATTTTTTCATTTTAAAAATGAGAGTTATAAAGATGCTGAATTACCCTTTTTATTTTGAAAGAATTGCAACAGCGGGGAAAATACTTGCACACTTTTAAAGAACTGCACACTCTACCCTCTTTCCTCAGCAGAAAAATTCACAATATTGCCTTATGTTATTTTTTCCAGAAAACTGCAATGTCGAAACATTTCTCAAAGAACATAGGTGTCCAGGTGTTGAACATATCGCCTTTAGTTCTAAGAATATATCCGAAACTGTATCAAAAATGACTGAAAACGGAGTTAAGTTTAGATTGCCACCGGATTTATACTACAATGATAAGTACACTTTTTTAAACTTTTATCTGTGTTTTATATGTAAATTTTAGATAACGCTTAATACTTTTTCTAAATTTAAAACTGCATTTCATGTATTTTCTTGTTCATTTGAGTTATTGTACATATGTTGCGTATTACATTAGTTGAGCCGCGGTAGCCCAGTTGGGAGAGGCGTCGGTCTCGCAGCCGAAAGGTTGTGTGTTCGATCCTGGGACCAACCAAAGACCGCCTAACGATCGGTAGTGCTGCCATCTATCGGCTCCTGAATGAGGTAGAAATGAAATGTTCGTGACTCTGTGGTAGAAAATGAACACACTTGGCAGGTACTGCCGCTATCCATCTAATCTGGATTTGAGGTTTGTACAAAATGCTATAAAGGAGAGGTTCCGAAGCTCCCCATAATCCATGAAAACAAGATAAGACAGAAAAAAAAAATTACAGGAGTTACAGCACATTTGGATGGTCTGTATAAAGAATATGACTTCAGAGTCTTTCTGCTTTATATTAAAAGATAAATGAAATGTTAAATGCTGTAAAATTATAATGAAACACTATGTATAGGGTGTACAACACTATGACTCGGGATTTAATAGCAATACAAAATCTCGAACGCTGTCTCTGTACTACATTAACCTTTTCAGACTCTGCGTCCACAATTGAGGACATAAGATTACCTATACTATCGCACAGGATGGATATCCTAGTTTGTAAACATAAAGAAGAACCAATTTTCCTCAAAAATTCTGTAATTAATAAGAATTACCATGATTTATGATAAGGATGACACTGATTATTAAAAGATTGTTCTTGATTATCACCTAAACTGTGAAAAGTTTTCGGAAAACAAGGGAGCACACAATTTTTATGAAAGCATTTTTGCTAAATTCTCTAAAGTCTGCTTTTTCTACGATTACAACTGATTATAGTCGTCCAAAATTTTACAGGCGCCTCAAAATAAAAGGTTGAACGGTATCAGTCAAAATTGGATAAATGCGATCAGTGAGTTCCTGTAATTAGTCAAAATATTCTTTAAAAAAATATAAATTATAAGTGCTGTCAAATGATTCCCAACTTTTTCATATTCCGTCATGTTTTATAAGACTTGCATTTTTTAATACGAAATAGGATATCCATCCTGTTGCTCTTATCACTTCGGAAAATCATCGGAATTTTTTTAAGTAAAAGAGGGAACATGTAATACATGGCGTATGGACAGCTTTTAAACATTGTTTTAAAAACTCTACAAAAAGCAAATTTATTTCTTTGCAAGATTTTTTAAAATATTCTTAAAGTTTATACCAATACAAGTTATGGTACCCTTGATAAAGAAATATTAAGTGTTGGCATTTCAAAATTGCTGCAGCACAACCGAAATATTTAAAGTATGTATCCTGTGTTTCATAGACAATCAAAATTTTAGGATTTCATAATTTGCGTTTATGTGGGTACAACTAATGTAAATATAATTCAAAAGAAAGTTAATTTCTAAAAAAACAACATAAAACCTAATCCTCCCTCCAAATATTTAAATGAAAATTAAAATTAAGATCCACAAACATCTGGAATATACAACCATCTTCATAAGTCAATCAGTCCAATTCAGGGTTACGAAACTTACTGAATATTACGTACATTATTTTGTCAATGATCAGGCTTAACATTACCAATTGTTTTACTCCACATTGATGTCGATAGAATGAAAATAATTGAAGTGGGAATGATTCATTTAATATGACGATGTTAGGGGTTAGGGGTTAGGTTTAATCAAGTGATAAATGGTGTTAGAAATAAAACTACTAAAGCGCTCTTTCTATTTTTGACCGCTTTCTTTCCTTCAACATCGTATGTTTCATTCCTCTTTCAGTGGAAAAAAAAGATGATGTTTTAAACGTTGTTGTGCAATAATTACGTTTTAAGACTTTCTTTTCAAAAAAAAAAATACAAAAAATCAAGTATAAAACAAGAAAGGAATTAGAGTTTTCGATTTCGTGCTTTCTCTGATACAATAGATTTATTTATTTATTTATTTATTCATTTTCTGTTTTATAATGCATGTAACAAACCTTGATTAATCCTACATATCTGAAAGCATTATGTATGCAGCCATCTATTATTTACTGTATGTGTATATATTTACACTCTTTTCATTACAGCTTGTGTAATTTTGCAGATTGCTTTTTTCTTTTACAGCTGAAATCCATGCCTCATATAAAAGAAATAGATAACTTAAACATAAGCGAAATCGAGAAGCTTGGTATCTTACTTGACAGAGAAGACGATGAGGGGGAGGAAGACTCCAAACCCAAGTAAATATACTTTATAATAATTAAAAGTACGCACCAATTTCCCGAAAGCAGAACCTCTGACAGATCAACCGCGCGAATTCTGATTCTAATTTGCTATATTTGAACTTGCCAGAAAACAAACTGGGATGTGTTTGTTACATTACTTATGTATAGTCTGACTCTGAGTCTAATCGCACTGTTTTAGAAACGCCGAACGTCCATTGTTGAATTTCGCTGAAGGGGAGAAATATCCTCTGCAGGACCCCACACATAGAAGCTGCGCATGAAATGGGACGCAATGGTACAGGAGAACTTGGAACGTTCTTTGAAAGACCAACCTCAATGACAAATGACCACAGAGATTCCACAAACTTAATGAAAAAGGCTATAGCTAATCGACATCAACCACTGGCGTATAGGAACCTTTATTCTGCGGTCGCAAACCGGGAATAAAATCGTCCATGGTCGAGTGCCAACTTACCAAACCAGAGGCAAATTTTACGTTTAAATATAACATGCGTTAATTATATCTATAGGATAACAAGAACGTACGCATAATTATCTATTAAAGGCAGCGAAAGAAGTAATATTTCATTTCTAATGACAAATTATAGCTTTCTGAAATGATTTCAATTTTCCCCCCACAAGACTACATTTTTATCGAAGTAGTCTAAAGTACATATAACTTTCAAAGTTCCATGTTACTTTTCAAATTGGGTGCAATACGTATAACCCTTATAAATTCACATTCTAAATCTTCATACTTCTAACTGAAAAAAGGCTTCCTATTTTATTGCTTGCTCTCCAAAAATTCTGGAATTTTATTCACGGAAATAAATAACACACTGCTGATATTTATCGTCGCCATAACCAACAAACTTACGAGCCTTCTTTTTGTCCTTCCTTTAATCTCGTGTTTGGAACACAATAATCTGAAAATATTAAGCCTACAAGCCTACATTATTCAATACCTGGTAAATCCGTTATAACTGTCACACTTCAGAAGAAACCGCACGTGCTTCTTTGGGCAGAGCATTTACCTTTCGGAATGTTGCTGAAAACACTGTTGAAGAAGAAACGCGTGACGAGGAGAGTTCCTGTTGTATTTTCTCCTTAGGTAACTGTCACTCTCGCGTGAGCAAAGTTAAATTAGCAGGATATGCATCAACGAAACACTGATCAAATGTATGCAGTTGTAACCATTGCTGAACTATAGATAGAGAGCCTAAGTGAATTTGCGTGCGAGGAATCGGCATCGATTCAGTTAGATTCCACCCTTCACACTCTATGAGGAAATGTCTTAATGCAGCGATCTCCACGCACATTTGGTGACTAATTATATTATGCGATTTTGATCCTCACGCACATTGATGGCTAATTATGTAAGAATGAGATTGAGCTTGAGGTAGCCATTGATGCGAAGATAAAAAATTACATTGCGATTGGCTCTAAGTAGAAGTATTGAAATTATTTAATAAAAGGGAAAAAAACGTATTTATGCGGATAATTCATAAATTGTGGAAAATAGAGTTTTCAGCGAAATTCAATATCTTTTAATAATAGCAAGATATTAAATTTTCTTTTGTAATGCAATGTCAATCAGGATCTCTAAAACTTTTCACAAATTATTATTTTTTTGCGTTATAGACATCATAAAAAATAAATAAATTGTAGACAAGTGTATAACTGTCAAAGAAGAAAATTTTTACAACGAAACGCACACTGACATTTATTTGCGGATTAACAAGGAAAAGTAAAATACTCATTCAATCTACAGATATTTAGTCGAAATAAATACTGTAAGGACATATTTTTCATCAAATCCCTTGTGTTACTTTGTATTACAAAAAACTTTATAAATTTAAATAATTTTTTCCAAGTCAAAGACGTTTCTCAAAAATGCATTTGCAAAAACTCTACTGTAATATTCAGTTCTCAAATACACGATGCACAAACTACCTTGCCCAGTAAACACACACAGGTTCTCTGAACGTTAATAGACGTTCAGAAGACGTTCAGAGAACCTGTGTGTGTTTGCTGGGTTGACAAATAATTAGGTCTAAATAAAAAAAAAAACATTATTTTTAATGCATTGACAATTATGCTCGTAATAACAAGCTGAGTGTCTATAATCGTAAGCAAGGTCAAATCAAAAACGTTATCAAAACAGTGAATTAATAATAATTTAAAACTTTCATCTTTACATTAAAAAAAAACTTCTGTTGGTGATTCATTCAATGGCCTCTGGGTCCCTATGTCTGTTATTTCGTGGATTACTTAATAATTTCGCTTTTAACTTCGGAAGTGCTTACATGTTTTACAATAAAATCACATGATATTGAAGTCTGAGAAAGTTGCATGGAAAGAAAGGAAACGAATTTCAATAGATTTATTATGAATTTTGGAAAATAATTCCTTGTTAGGTGTACAGGAAAGTACTGTCGGTTTCCTACATTACATTCAAATAAATAAGTTTTTAACTATAAACAAGCTGTGCACACAGACTTCATATTTTTAATATTTTAAAGCAATAATTTAATAGATAGTGATTTTTCTCTCAAGAAAGATGTGCAAAAAAAGGAGAGGCACGTCGTCGACCCTCTTTGGAGTACAAATTTCAAAATTTTCTGAAATAGATTTTTATGTATTCGTGAGTGTTGTACTTTACACTAAGAATTTTATGGATGAGATGTATAAAAGAAAACACGTTTTGGGCTTTCTCCCCTCCCCCACACAGATTACGAATTTTGGAAAAGGCTGTCTTGCCTTGTGCCTACGTTAAAAACTCACATACGTGCCAAATTTCATATTATTAGCTTCAGTAGTTTTGGCTAGGAGAAATACTATTATACGAAAAACACCTTCCTGTTCATCTAATATAATTACCGTAATAGATATCATGTAATGCTTTGCATCATGCTGTGTAACAGATAACTTTTCCTGTTTGTAAACAGAAGTCGTAAAAACGATTTAAAAATCTTTTAAGCCAAAATGATGTCATCATCATGCAGCAGTAGCTAACTTTATACACCGAAAGCGCAGTTGTAAAATGAGCACATTGAAAATGTTGATGGTGAATCCAAAATTAAAAAACGGATAGCTTAAGATCAAAAGATTGCTTTCTGTTAATTGTGTGATTGTAATTTCTTTGTTTGTTGATGCACTTATTTTCGAATTTACGGGCGTGATCTTGGGGACTCGTTTAGATACAGGAAAGGCATAACAACCATGGGCAGAGGAATTCTAATCCATCTCGTGAACTTTCAGTTAGCAGAGTCAGAGCTTAATTATCCTTACATCTACGGTTTTACAATTTTATACTTAAGATTGATAAAACTCAGTTTAAGCCATTTTGTCTATATTCGTATGGTTATTTTCTTGTTTTTGTTCTCTGGCGTCACCAAAATTTCCCCTATCGGCAAATTTCAATACATTTTTTTTTCAGAATTCTTTTTCCTCTTTCTTTTAATATTCCTCAATAAAAAAAAGAAAAACTTGTTTCATTGCATAAGCTTTTATTAGAAATATCTCCAAAAACTAAGCTATATTTTGAACACTTTTACCTTTATACAATATTCTCAATATCGTGACTGTAAGTATATTGGGTATTTTAAACTCTTTGGTCACACACACACACACAAATGGGCACTTTTTAAACTATTCACTTTATCACTATACTTCCAATTAGAAAAAGTTTTCTAATGCAGTGTAGTTACTTTTCATGGCGTAAATTTTATAAAGGTTGATATATTTAAGAAATAACCGCCCAATATATTTAAATAATACTTTAAAATAATAATAAATTTAAAAAATAAAACTTTTTAGTGGCCCTGTATACAAAAAATTCTAATTAGAAAGAGGAAGTCCGACCTTTTAAAGGTCTTTTACAAAATACTTAATTTTTTAAACATAATATTTAATGATGTATTGGAAATTCAAAAAAGAACTTCCTCTTTTCTTTTTCTCTTTTTTTATGCAGTCTTGAATAATGGAAATATTTTTTACCTTTAATTTTATTTGTATTTTCGCAACTTAAGAAACGCAACTTAGTCATTGACGATAATTGCTAAACACTTTAAAATCGAATAACTCGGTGAATATTACATCTACACATATGCGGCTTTTTGCGAATGACATTTTAGAAATCGTACTTTATTTTTCAAATCTTGATTTTTCATATACAAAGTCACCGTAAAAAGTTAATGGTCCCTTATAAAATATAAGGTATAAAAAGTAAGTGCATGTTGTTAGAAAACTTTTTTCTAACTAGAAGTCTAATACTAAAGATATTAGTTTAAATAGCGTCCCCTCTTATAGTAATACAGTTTGAAAACTCCGGTATTACAAAGGTAAATACAGGCTATATTATTCAGCTATAGTTATAAAAAAACATGGAACAAGGATATTTTCTGTTTGTTCGACGTAAATTGCTTCAAGATCTTCCGTTGAATACATTAAAAGAATGTATTCAATTAATATATTAAAATATAGGGTTACACCCCCTCAAAAAGTATTCGAGTGTAAGGCAAACAACTTCTTCTAATTATATGTATAATACATCGCTTTTAAAACAATCACACAACTCAAAAGAAATCCGTGAAGTTATTCTTATGTATCGAATTATGCACTTTCTACTAAAGCAACACAAGTAGTGGGAAATTTCCCTCACACTCGAATAATTTTGGGGGGAGTGTATAATTTTAATTGTCTGTCCATAACGTATGTTTTCCTCAAATTTATCGCAATGTTAAAACTGCCTTTTTTCATTGTTTTTGCAGGTATTTACTGCAAATATTTGCGAAGCCATTTTTTGATCGCCAGACGTTTTTTATAGAAGTCATTGAACGATCCGGGGCCACAGGTCTTGGCAGTGGAAATATCCTAGCATTGGTCCGAAGTATTAGAGAGGATGAAAGAAGAAAAGCGATGAAAGGCGACAAAAGCTTATCCACCAAAGACACGCGAACGCATTGAAGAGTTTGCAGAGAACTGAACACTTAAAAAAACATGGAGTAAAAAATGAATTCGCCTGACCTGTTACTATGCGACTGTTAGATGAAACTGAACGAAAACATTTTTCATGTTTGATATACTATATTTTTAAATTCGCAATTATCTTTTATATAAGCTTTGGCTATTCATTTTTATTTATTAAGCACAGAGGTCTTAATATCGAAGGTGATGCTGTGAAATCCGAAGGGATTATTTCTTTTTCTTTTAGAAGCAAGAAGATTGAATATTCAATATTATTTACATGCTTTGTAACAGCAGTAATGTTAACGCATCTGTGACATCTAGGCTGTTTCGTCTGTTGTAACGGGGATTTTTTATGCATTGAAGTGCACAACTATTGCTGAAGCTACCACTCCTGCTTATACATCTTTGATGCTATGATTACAAATATGTATTTATTTTTGTATTTGAATTATTTATATTAAAACTACGAACGCAAATAATAAGTTTTATATTAGTATTGAGAACAACTAAACGCATATGTGTTCTGTAAATTATTTTTAGTGTGTCATAGTTTAAAATAAATTAAATGAATTTGAAGGTAAATCAACACTAACAAGAAAGTGCATGAGGTATGCGCGAAGTTCAGAAACTTATAGTATTGGTTTGTTTGTGAAAGTAAAAGTTCTATAGGAAATAAACTAGGCAGAGATCGCTTATTGAGATGTGGCTTATAAAAGAGCGACAATTCGGCAGGTAAAAGGAAGTTGAAATGGTAGAATTATGCAGAAGATGGGTTTAAAATTGCAATCATAAGAACGCTTTCATGTCAAAGAAATTTCTCTTTAACATGTTCTTTCAAGACTCACACTTCACGTTGATCACAAGTTACAGCAATGTAAATGTCATGACAGTAAGTTAAAAAAAGTGAACTAGCAGCACAACTGCCCGTAAGATCCAAGGCCTGAGATGCCTATCCACACCTGCTCAATCATGGGCCCTTGGGTGCAGAAGCATATGCTCCGGCGAGACGGTCAGTCTGAAACGGGAATCTCTCTCAGAATTAATAATTTAACTACTATGTATCAATACAAACTATGGAAATGAACAGTAAGGCTTTTAAGAGTAGTCTTTGTATTTACTCCATGTATCCATTAAGCACAAATTTAAAACCTAGATAGTGTAATTGTAATAGGAACTTTGAGAAAAATAGACCATTGCTGTAAACTGGCATGCAACATTAGGGGAGGGGTGTTTTCTATTGTAGAATATATTTTCAAATAGGTGATATCTGAAGATTCTGGGTTTTATTTTATTTTATTTTTTTATTTTTTTATTGCGGGGGGGGGGGGGGATTCCCCCTCTTGATCTCATTAAGTTACGCCTTTGCCATTGACATCGTATTTTAAGATAACGGATGCATGTTGATGTCCCTTTCACCTAAAATTTCTGTCACCACACATGATGACGCAATAAAAGAATATTTTTCTATGCTCTTTCATTTATTATCTTGCCTCATTAGCTAACGGCTTCAGATACTTGATTTGTTATGAAACGGTAGTACTTTTTTTCTATTAAGGCTGATTATTTTCTGTAGAAGCAGCCCCCTCGCCCTTCCGGGTATGGAATGAATTTTTTCATGTTGAAATGCCTTTTTTCTATAAAATTGGCTCGTATGCGCACTGCATCCAAAAATGAACCCACCAAAACTTCAAAAAGACAAGCCCAACAGAGTTTGATGAATACAAATTTATGTCCTCACCTCAGAGATTTTCAATTTCAGCTCACACGTGAAAGCTGGTCAGAGTAGATATAAAATAATAATAATAATAATAATAATAACTTGCATTTTACAACCCTTCAAGTGGACGATCGATTCATTGGACTTCAGCCAGAAAAACCTGTAATTATTTTATCTGCTTTTGCAATAATTTCAAGTACTGTGTGATTAAAATATATTCTGCTGTAACCAGATGAGAAGCGTTTTCCTTCGGTATTAGGGTACAAACCACCCGTCATTTTACCTTAGTGGATTTTTTTTTCATCTTGCTTTATTAGTCCAACTAAATTTTCAGCAGCACTGACGATCAAAGAATGCTTTGTCACTTGCTCACGTTTAGACCCTTGGGCTAAGAATCATTTATATACGTTTTTGTTCTTATAGCCGATCTTTTTAGCGTTAAGACTTCAATTTATAATACAGTTTTCCATTCTATTTAGTGCTTGCTCTGAAACTTTTTGATAAATCCGAACTAAAACAAATTGCGGTAACTTTTCTGCCAATACAGGCACTTGAAACGTCGTCTATATACAAATCTTGTGTGTTTTCAAGTGACATGGACATATTTTTTTTACAGTGTCATACTTTAAAGTAGAGATGTAAGTTTGCTAATCATTCTGTACTTTCTTTTGAAATATACTATAAACTTGATAGCACGAAATGTTCCAAAATTGCTTTTGCATTGCCATAGCTATTCTCTCTCGTTAACTACCACTAACATCGTTTAATAACGAATCTGCCAAGCTTTAAAATATACCAGATTAACTGGTGAGGTAATTCGCATTTATCTTGACTTTACTGCTGTCAGAGATTCTCGGTATTTAGTTCGGTGAAATCATCATTTTGTTACGGTACATCTAAAAGTAGAGCAAAATGCCGAAGATGCAAACTGACATCTACATCTTCGGCAAAATGCGGAAGATGTAGATGTCTTGTTAAGGCATATTAAATAGATGAATTTAGGCTTGAATACGAAATGCCTTATAGAAGAATTTTTTTCAAGGGGAAGTAGCTTGCATTCACATTTTATTCACAGAAAATCATTGAAATGCCCGAACAACTAAAATGAACCAAGGTCCTGTTCCTTGGTTGGATGGTAAAATTATCTTGAATATGAGAAACGGAAAAATGCTTCGATTTATGGTGAAAAATGTTGAAGAAACAGAAGTACCAATGCATGGTCATTAACCTGATTATTTTTTAAATCCCTTTTCCTATTCCCTCACATCTGTAAATTTTCCTTTGTTTTTAGCCGCACTTTCTCAACATTTAGATGTTATTACATCAAAATTCTTACCCAGCATTCAAAACTGTGTCATTTTTATTAAAGTACAGTAATCCCCCCTATAACACGGTAGATTCGTTCCGCGTTATAGGAAAACGCATTGTAGGAGTATTCTCGTATAACGCGCTCTATGACCTCGTATAACGCGCTCTATGACCCCGTATAACGCGTTATGTACAAATGATTCAAGTAAATCGAATATTAAGGATAAACTAAATATGTGCGAAATATGTGCATCTTATTAAAATCAAACTAAGAACATTTTAAATAAAACACTTACACATATGTAACTAAAAAACAGTTAATTTTAAAAAATTACATAATTCCAAAAATAGTTATGTTACATGTATATTCGCCGTCGGAGCTATCTGAAATAACGTTCCACCGACATCTTTTTTTAATAAAATGTTCAAATATTTCACAATTTGAAGCTTTGTT
The DNA here is from genome assembly GCA_038373885.1 of Cheiracanthium punctorium. Taxonomy (NCBI): domain Eukaryota; kingdom Metazoa; phylum Arthropoda; class Arachnida; order Araneae; family Cheiracanthiidae; genus Cheiracanthium; species Cheiracanthium punctorium. Next base: position 253,494 of record JAWZYV010012006.1, read on the forward strand.
ATTCTCTTTACTTAAAAGCATATCGTCTTGTTCGTCTATATTAATTGAAATTTCACTATCTAATGATTCTTCGTTTTCTATTTTATGTTTTTTCTGAATTTTTACATATGGTGCAAGACAGCATTGAAGATTTATTTTAAATTCACTAGATCGTTCCGCTGAAAAATCACAATTCGTAACAAGTAGTATAACGTGGGAAATCCCCGCGTTATATGGGGGAAAACACGTGTTATACGAGGGACATGAAATCGCGTAATATGAAAACGCGTTAAAAGAGTACCGTGTTATAGGGGGGGGGGTTGCTGTATACGACTTTCGTGTTATGCATTCCACTTTTGAGTTAATCTGCGCTTGTTTGTTCGTTTGCTTGTTTTGTGTTGTGACAAGCCTACACGAATGGCATCTGCCTACGGGGGAACGCCTTGGTCGGAGGACTTTTTAAAGGAGTCTAACGCGTAATCACGTTACATATGGAGAAAACCCACCAAAACTCCAGACCGTTAGATCGACAGCTGCGAGATAGGCCCGAGCGCCGGACCTGCAGACCTCAGCCGTCAACCACGTTCGGTCAATTATCTACTCGGCCATGGTAGGTCCGATAAGCTGCGAGTTATGAAAAGATTTTTGTGCATGTAGTTCCAACAGTAATTTTAAAGCACGTACATTTCGAATTTTGAAAATAATTATACAAATATTATTTAATTATACTTTATTAAAATAGTTTTAATGCTGCAAAGATAATAACAATGATTTTTGGTAAAATAACTAAAGAAAAATTTGAAGGCTGTTCAGGAAAATTTCTGAATAATCGAGTTTATTATAATATTTCGGTAATATATTTATATTATAACTGATGACTATATGTTTTATCAGTTTATATATTCATGCGTACTTACAACTTTAACTGCACTAGTAGATTCAGCCACATATTTCTTATATGAATAAGTTTACACATTAGCTGAGTATTAGATTATTAATCACGTGCAACAGCGTGCGTGAATGATGTATGGGAACGTGAATTGAATTGTTGTTTGTATGAAGACTTATTTATAGTTGCTGTATCAACTAGCATTACAGACGAATGAGAAAAAAAAAAAGAATTCTGTGAGAATTGAAATTAACAGCTTTAATTAAAAAAAATTTTTTTTTAATTCTGTTACATGGATGCATTTTATTGTTTATGATGATCTGTCAAAATGAATAAAGGTGACAGTGAACTTTTTAAACTAATAATTTGATTTAGATTCGTTTGATAAAAAATATGTCATATTAAATATAATTAAGTAGTACAATTTAGTTAAAATTTAAACACATTAATACCACTTTTTTAGAAATTATTACTGATCACAGCATTAACTACCCGAATTTAAAATGCTCTAAAAATGTATTTATTGGACTGATTTTCCTTAATAGTTGGAATTATTTGTCATGCATAAAAGTTAGTACTGAGTGTAAGTATTTGCTGGAAACATTAAAAGTAAAATAAATAAATTAACGTAAAAAATACCATTTATTCTTTTATCAAACTGTCTCTAATTTTCATTTTCTACTTATTTTTCTTTTATGCCGTATGAGATAAATTTCAAAAGAATCGGAAAAATTACCATGACGAATTTAAATGTAATATGTTTAAAGTATTAGTCTTACGTTTCTTTTAGCGAACAATAAAAGCTTATATAATATAGAAAAATTTGTATTAAAAACTCTGTACATTTCACGTTACTATAGCTATCTAATTTATTACGTTAGTGAAATTGAAGACTACAACCTGAAAATAGATTCATGTAGTATTTTGAAGGTTCATTGTCACCTTAACGTATGAAATGTTAAGGTGACAATGAACCAGTTATATCTTGAAAATCAGAATTCTATACAGTACTGTGTAATTTCTATCTCTATATTCTGCAGCAAGATTCTAAACTATATATTTTCCCCATGAAACTATCGTGACAAATGCTTTGATGAGCAACGACAATTGTTTTCAATAAAAATTCTTTTAAAATGGCATTCAGTTAAACAAAATTTACTGTGTAGTTTATAGTATTAAAAAAGTATATTACAGCAGAAACCATTTCTGGTCATAAGCAAAACTTTATACTCCACCAATTTTCAAGCTTAATTTTCTGTATCGTCACATCTTAATTACGTTGATCAACTGATATCTCAACTGTGTAGGCTTCAGTTTTTAATGTAGAATAGAATTTGTTTAGATATATTTTTAATTATGGAGATCTAAACCATTCCGGTAGTTTTGTGAACAAAAATATAAATAAATAAATTTGAAAATCATTAGAACACAAAATATGCATTTTTTTCCTTAAATGTAATATATAACCTTAAATGTAAAGATTTTTGCAAATTACTCCTTTATTTTCAAGTCTTTTAACATATGGGAATTTTTCACTACGCTCAGATGATGATCAAAAGCTTCGATCAGATCAATAGGATCAAAAAAAATTATTTTACATCTCTTTATTAAAAATTATTTTACGTCTCTTAAAGTGCATTTCACGCATAAAAAATACGCGTTAAGAATTTTATGATGCGTATTTTTGTTCACTACATTTCTAAAAAATCAATCATTACATTTATAATGGAAAATATTAGTAGCATTATAACGTGAAAATGGACTCAACCTGACAATAAAAAAAGTGCTTATGATCCATATACATATAATGTGCTTCATATTTATTGAAAACAAAACTAAATAATTTTTTTATCAACCAATTTTAGTTTATGCTTTTTAGTTGCGGTGAATATAGAGGATATGCATCTCTTGTGCCTTTCTTAGAGTTTCTGTTCTTTTTACAAAGACGTCCCTGTGGACGACAGTAGCTTGAGAAAATATACACTTTGAACATTTGTGCATAAAAACTATTATAATATTTAATTTTTTAGCGAAAATTGCTGATCTAAGTTCTGTAAAACTATACATATACGTTACTAGCTTTATAATGAGCATAACTACGCAGCATCGCTAAAAATGGTAGACTTACAGTAGGAGTTCGCATATATAGCTCAGCTTTTACCTTTTAATGTAGACGTAGTATGGAGAAATAACATTTATTTTGTTAATTCGCACCCAAAACAATCACAGGCGACTTGTTCACAACATGTTAACGGCTGCATTCAACGCAGAATAACCGCCCCTGCTTAATGAAGTGTATAATTGATCATATATATGTGTAACTGTTATCAATTAACACGTTTCCACACTAATCACTATATCGATGGAAAACTCAAAACGCTCTCTGAAAAGGACAAAAAAAGAAAGAAAAATTACAAGTTTTACGGTCTCGGTAACAACTGTGAAAGTATTTCAAACATCTAGCGGAGATTCAAAAAGTGTAAGATTCCAAAAGGGTTTTGTTTTTACACTCCGCTGCTCGTGGAATCGCTGTAGCCTGACCTGGAGCGATTAGAAAAACAGGCGACGTGACGCGAAAGCCAAATTAAATTGTTTTTTAAAGAAATGGTTCGAGTCAAATAACGACTTTTCAAACTGTACTTCGCCGAATCGGAAGCGAGTCTGATGGTAGTATTTGAGCCCTTGAGGGTTAAACACACACACACATACACACACACACACACACACACTCCGAAGGCAATAAGGAAATAAATCTTGACAAAAGACGTTTATGCATTTCTGAGAAATTTTTGAAAACATTATTCACTTGAGGGCAGAGCAAGGATATGCTACTGATTCCATAATCTCTCTTTCACAGCAATCAAATTATCGAAGACAGGATCGCTAAGACATAGCCTTTTACCACCAGGGACAAGATTTTAAATTGTTGGGTAGTTACTCGTTGATTACAGTTTTTATCCTTTTCGATTTGACGTTTGTTTCGACTGCTACTTTCTCCTTTTTACGTCAAGCGTTTGTTATGTTGTACATCACCGAAGCAAATATTTCTGTCTACACGTACAATATCAGCGTTCATCACAGTTCTATCAGACGAGAAAATCTGAATAAGAGTCTTCATTAGTACCATGTTATCCAGAGGATATTTCATGTGCGTAAAAGCCGTTTGTACTGTAGGGTCACTAGTACACACGGCTATTCCGTTTTCAGAATCGATAATACTGTATTCACTGAACCATCGTCTTCTATGACACACATCATTGTGATTTGACAATTTTTTATTGTGAATTTCAACAACAGTCAAGTTCAAAAACAGCTGCTTTAACATTAGCAAGTTTAATGGTGGCTACCAAAGGTTCCACTGTATTTGACTTTTTCAAGCACAAAAATCAATAATGTATTAATTGTATCAGTAAAACTATGAAATATGACCAGCGTAGCCAAGTTTAATTTGCCGTCCTCAGAGCCAGAATTCATTGAATAAATCTTGTATTAATACTTGTGCCTATTATTCATTCTCAGACTACAAATTGATTCGCGGCATTTTATTTCACGAACATTACATAAAGTATAAAAAGGAAGAAATTGCTGTAAATTTTGTTCAAGAATTCATCCTTAACCCCTTAACGGTCGTATTATTTTCAAGAAAACTGCCATAAAAAATTGCCTATTTTTTTCCAGAAAATTTTATAAAAATAAGTACATGTACAATATATGAATTCATTTCAAGGTTTTGGACATTTTTTTCATTTCTTTCTTCTTTTTTTTTCTTTCTTTTTTTTTTGGCGAAAGAAAAAAAAAAGTTACATTTATAGGAAAAGACAGCATTCAGGGTTATTGTGACTGAATGTGTGTTTCATAACAACAGAGAATCATTAAAAATAAATGTTTTAAACACTAAAGGAGAATTTTATTGAGCCTACTTCGTAAAATAAATAAATATTCGTAAAGTTTTCTTTGAACATAAGTAAAAAAGTGAGCTAAGATTGCGCAATGCATATTACAAATGCACGTATTTGAGTACTGCTAAACCCTTGTGCGAAATAAAATCCATAAGTCATGCTTCACATGGCAGATAGGCTCTTGTCCGAAATGTCTGGGATAGCACACAACCGGTTGATATATTCAGCTTATTTAAATTATTATTGCACATCTTTGTAAAATTTTATTAGAAGTAGTTAAAAATATATTTACATTCTACTAAGGAGTTTGAAATGTATTGATACTTCGAAAGCGTTCAGCCTAAAATGTTCTTAAGGCATCTGAATTTTCAATCTTCAGGTATGACATGTCACACATGGACATATGGAAATGGGATTTTTCTTAAATGCACCTAACACCCATTTTCTACTATCTAAATCGATGTCATTGCTTTTCTGGCGAACTATTCTGCTATAAAAACATTACTTTGAAAAGGGCATACAAACTCTCTTAAAGTACAAGGTGTTCATAACTTAAGTTCCCCTATTCACAACGATGTACATGAAAAAGTACTGGTCAGTGTATTGAGTATTGCGTTAAAGCAAACCTACATTAGGGGTATCTGCCTAGGTGGGCGCTTTGGGCAAATGACTTTTCAAACGAGTATTCAGGTCACAGCTTAAGAAAACCCATACTATATATAGATAAAAATTGCTAACGATAAAATATTTATGTTAATAATGAAGTCTTATCGTAGCACGACAGCTTTTTTACAGAGCTGTTAAAATTAAACTGTTAAATTTCCAGGTAATAGTTGTGAATTGACTAGTTAACTGACTATGAACATAATTTGACTAGTCTCAAATCACATACGCGAACGTCACGTTGAACTGTTTGACTTCAGTTTTTGAGTCCGTTTTTTTTTTTTTTTTAAATCTGGGACTTTAGTTAGACGGAACCCGGGTAAGGCAGGGGCAGGTGTAGCATCTGCTCCGGAGCCCCGTTATAAGGAGGCCCCCAAATTGAGAAATAACACTTTTTAGTCAATTGCAGAAATGAGTAAGATTTTTCTAGGTAATTTAACTGTTAAAATTTCAACAATTCTCTCAAAAAGTTGTCATGCAACGCTAAGATTTTATTATTAACATAAATTATTTTATGTTAGTACAGTTAACATTTAACAACACTTAACTTTAACTATAAACTTCAGACCGTTAGCTCGACAGCTGTGCGGTAGACTAGAACCCTGAACCTTCATACTTCAGTTATCTACCATGTTCGGTGCCTTATCCACGCGGACATGATGCAGCATTGTTCAGAATGCTGCCACATTTGCAAGAAACCTTTGAGACCATGGGGGAGTGATTTGCAAAAATTAGTTCAACAAATCACCACCACGTGGCGCTTCACAACATTCAAGATTTGGTTTTATAAATATGGATCAGCGCTTATGGGAGATGATGTGGGGTGTTTCGTACTTTTAAATTAGTAATCAAGTTGAATAGAATACAACACTTCACAATGTTTCTAGCAAGCAAGGAAAGTTCATTAGTAGAAAAATTTTAAATAATTGCAAGTTCGCGTGTTTATTAGAGTTCTTGAGTTATTTGCAGTACACCAGCAAATGCGTTTTCCTTCTGGCTCATAACTGACTTAGAAGCTAGTAAGGTAATAGGAGGAAGTTCTGGAGCTCTATTGGACCTTATATATTCTTTCAAACGACATGTGAATCCTGGATCAAATTACATTGAAAAAAACCCTCAAATCATCGGCTAGGTAGATCTTTTGTACAGACTTCTATTAAAAACTTTTAAAGAAACCACTATATAGACTACTTATACGTGTGCTTTTAAAGATTGTACAGTAACTTTTATGAAAGTGAAATGACTACCAAAGCATCTACTCTTTATGAAAATAAGAATCCCATTCAATCTTCTACAAAGAATTGTAGAATTTACATCTTAGAAAAGTAAAAATAATTTGGTCAAAAGAAGTGTTATTCAAGATGTATTTCCACGCCGTTGTATAGTAATGTATACCGTGGTAATCCGGGTTGCATGGGGCCGAAGTTTGGGTCGTATCTCGGCAGGAGAAAGACCACTGTGTAAACGCAGAGAGTGTGCATGTTAAATCTGTGGGTCCGTATGCCCTCTCTCTGGGTATGTCGGTAAGTGGAAGAGAGGTACGAAGATCCGGAAATGAACCCATTTCCGGTGTTGCTCTAAATTGTGGGGTCTTCCCAGGAGGGTACGCAACCGTAAATCCAAAGAGGTCGGCTTTTTCCTGTGGGTAACAATAACAGCCACCCCCGTATATTTTTTCCTACAATACCAAAGTTATGCTTTTAAAACTGTTTGACAAACTACATGTAACGAAACAACAGCAAAAATTGTACATCTTAAATCAGAAAAAAAAGTTATACAACTTATGCAGACTTCTGATAAAATGGAGTCCGTTCATTTCTGTCTCACAGGGAGCAGAGCCGTTATTATCTAGGAATACCGAAAATTGAAGCGAATACATCTTGCGTGACCTTTCCGCAAATCAAATCTTACATGCAAATTAGCTTCGACAGCTTTGCCACCTTTCAGGAAGTATCTTGATATTCAAAAGAAATCAGAGATAATAACCACACCTGAAGCCAGCCCCTACAAGAATGCGAACAGATTTTCCTGCATCTTACTCCAATGCAGTGCCTTAAAAAAACTGCTTAGAATAATTCCGACGCACTATCTCTGTTGAAATGCATCAAAATCAGACTGATCAAGTGCATCCCAGAAGACAAGGGAGTCAGTCTCATTGCATAATCGAACCTTGGGTGACGAAGCTCTAACGATGCGTGTAAGGGCAACAGAGCATGGACACTCCGCGAATACAGCCTGCAGCAGAAATGTTTGGGAAGCAGAGCATTGCGAAGATGGCTTCGGCCAAACCTTCAGATAAAAACAGATTTTTAAAGGACTTACTTAGAGAGGATTGTCGTATCGCGCGTTTTATTTGAAAGCGAATGACTTTCGAAGTGAATATTTATGTATCACTCACTTTAAATATGATAATTTGGAGGACAATGGTTTCTTTCTTTCTGACATCATATTTTCAAAAATATCTCTTATAGGTCCTAATACTGTTTAATAATAATCTTTAATGTGCTTTTTCATAGAGTGTTACTCAGAATTGATATTTCTTTTAAGTCAGGAAACAATTGCTGCTCATACAAAATGTACATTTTTCGTTGAAAATGCATTTGACATTTAAGAAGGGGGGAAATGTCCTACGATTATTCTTGATTGATTACTTATTCTGTTTTCAATTTTGAAGATTTAATACATTTGTTTTATTTCACGAATATTTTGAAAATATTAAATCAAATACTCATTAAAATCCCGTGGGGAGTATTTAGCATTCCAGGGACTGTTTTTACTATTGTAGCTCCTAATTGTTATAAATCTATGTTTATAGTTTTTAACCATGTCTATCTGTTCAATAATCTGATTCAACAACATACCTACAAACAAATATTTAAAAATCTCCAGGTTAGTTATGAAACATTTGTGTTGTCCATTACCCTTTTTTTTTTCCTTACATTTGACACACTACTCGTACACTAGTATATCTCAGAAATTTTCAGATATTTGCATTATTTGAACAATTTATGGCAATTGATCATATATGCAAATGCAATCTAAAGTTATTAGCTTATTATATAACAGCTTATATTAGCTATAAAATCCGAAGGACTAGGTACTCCTTCTGCATAAAATTTGTCATGTCATTTTAAAGTGTATCTGTTCCCCGATTTTCTGTTCTCATATGAACATATGAACTAAAAACAGAAATTACTTTGTTACCAACCTGATAAAATATGTAAGGCCAACCCTAAAGAGTTAGAAGGACCTCTTAATTCAATTTTAGTTAAATAAAGCACATTATTCTTCTGCATTGTGTGTGTGTGATAACGAAACGTAAGTGTAAGTAATAATAATACAGTTATTTATCTTTACCGGAAGTTATACATTCACCAAGTTGTGTTTGACATCTTAAATCTATAACAGGCATCAAAACAAAAATACTAGCCATTTTCTATTTATTTCAATTAAAAAAAAAAAACCTTTCAGAAAGGAAAAGAAAACTGCAACTTGTCCAAGCTGCTGGCAGATGTGTTAAAACTCGTTCAGTGTGAATAATAGAACAGTAGTCATTCCACTTGAACGATAAGGTAATAAAAAATTACCTTCAAATCGTTCCATAAATGACATTTTTACTTAAGATCTCAAAAGCGCATGTCAAGAAATTTTACAAGCGAACTATTGCGAATAATATGAGTACAGAATTCAAAGAGTATGAACGCAATGACAGCTAGATTGTACATTAATTCTATTAAAATTGGTGAATACGTTTAGAAGACAGTTACAAAAGGCAGCTTTCACAATGAATATTGTTCGTTCAAAATATAAAATTATAAGATTTTTCATAAACATTATCTTTTCGTTATATGGAGGGGGTTTTCTGTATAAGAGAGAGGGTTTTTTTTTTTTTTTTGGTATTCCATTTAATAGGTTAAAAAAAATCAAATCAGTAAGGCTGTTTTACCACAGCTTCACTGCCCGTCCATAAGGCTTAGAAAAATAAATTGACTGTTAAGACAAAGCTACACGAGGGCTATTTGCCTGTGGGAGGATGCCTTGGACGGAGGATTTTTAAGTTTCTCTAAAGTTACTTCATACTTGCAGAAAACCACCCAAAAATTTACACAGTTAAATTCACAGCCGTGCGGTAGACCAGAAACCAGGACCTTCAACAATCTACCGATGTGTCTTTTCAATCGGCCATTGGTCAGCTTATAAGGATAGAATCCTGAATAGAAAGTACATATTTTTCCTTTAATAAATAAATTGATTTCCCCTCGCCAGATCTTCTTTCTTCATCGCATTAAAAATCACTCAAATTTATCATTTTTTAAGTATACACCAATATTGTTTATTAGTAAAGTTTTCTGATTAACTGAATTCTCATACGCATCATTCTTAAAATTTCATATGAAATGGCAAAAGAATGCGGGTGTTGCATTCAGTCGACTTTTCCATTAAATAGTTTAAACACTATACAGAGTAAATGTAACATGGCTCATCAAACAAATAAAGAGCGAAAGCCCATGAGGTCCTTATAGAACACCATAGAAACCCTGTTCTACATATATGTGAGTTTTAGGAGAATATATGGAAAAGGTGTCGAGTTAAAGAATATGAAGTATCGCGTAAGAAAATACTATTTGCTTGAGGATATCTGGTATTAACGTCAAGCTCCAAGTGTTGAAATCCGGTTATTCAGGGTAACTTTGAGCCATTGGGGATAATTTTGCACCACCTCCTACTTTTTATTACATTTATTTTTACAGAGCTGCTCATGATCCACAGCTGCGTTCTGTCGACAAGATTGTGAAAGCAGTTTTCTGCTCTGTATTTTAGAAAATGAATTAACAGCGTGGTTAATAAGCGTGGTAACTTAATTTAGCCATTCAGATGTTTTTCTGAAGAACCTACTGTTTGCAAGCTTCATTTTAATGTTGAATTGAAGTTCATGCAAATTAATTATTTTCCACAAGTAATTATCAATTTACCTCTTTATCAGACACATAATTTTCTCAAAATGATTAATTTGTTACTAATGGTTTTACTAATGGTTTATTTGCTAACAATTGGTAAAATGCAAAAAACAAAGGCACTATTATTTAACCACACTTTCAGAGTAACTTTGATCTGTTTCGAAGTTAGGATTATGTGTATAGTATGTACTGCACTTATAATCCGTATTTTTTTTGCATCCAGTTTATTTGTAACACTGCTTTAAAATAAAATTATACATATATATATATATATATATATATATATATTGTGAAGTATATTGAGATACCACATATGCCTAACTTGTTTTTGTTCTGAAAAATAATGGAATCTTAATGTTATCAAGACATTTTTCAGTAAATTGGTAGCTGTTCTAAGCTGTGTTCTCACACAGACTTTTTTTCCAATTATTCTTTGAAAATTTTAATTCTTTAAGTTTCAAATGAAATGCTTTTTCGAATTATATGTATCTTATTAAGTTCTATCTGTTACTTTTTAAGTAATCTATCTTTAAAGCCAAACTTGATATAATTTTGATATAATTTAGTAAATCATAAGTTATGTTTCTTAAGGATTTTAACTACCTTTTGCTTGGTATTTCTAAACGAAAGACAAGCATTATAATTTGGTAGTCATTAACAGAGCCTAAAAATTCTGCGTACCTGCAATTGCTTGAAAAAGCGTTTGAGTAAGTGAAAAAATTCTCGGAAAAAAAAACTTTGTCAGAGAGGCGCAAAATATGAATATTAAATAAAGAGGTAAAGCAACACTATTTAATAAATTATCTTCAGAAAATATTACTCCGGCTAGTAGTCAAGGAGTTCTCGAGTAGTTTTGCACCAAAAATAACGAATCTTTAAGTATTAAACTATAACTGCTAAATTATTAAACTGTAGAATGACAAAAGGAAAATGTTAAAGAGTTTGTGCTTAATTTGGTATATTTTTCTAGTATTAAGAGTAGAAAATGTGTATGGATGCCACATAGTGATTTGCAATGTGCAGGGTGGCCATAATTAAACTGCTAGTGTTCAAGGGATGCTGGAGAGAAAATTACCAGGAATATTTCAGTGAAACTTGGTATCTACACGTTTCAGAAGATGCGCAAGTCAAATATGCAATAAAAGAAATCGCCATTTTAACCCGATAGATGGCGCTATATCGTGTTTCAATGCTTATGGACGTCATATATGCAAATTTTAAGCCCATCGAACAGTGTAAAAACAAGACCGCATTGAGTAATGGTCAATCATGACTCTGAATAAGAAGGAACGTGCATTGTTAGTGAAGATATTCCATCAGAATGGTAGCAATTATTCAGCTACTCTGAAGGAATACCGGAGTATGAAACGATTAAGAAGAGATCCAATGAGTGTCAATGAGAATAAATAATGGTTTAATTGTTTTCCAAAGCGTCTTTATGAATTGTTTAATTTATGATCTTAATTTACGTTAATTTTTGATTACATGTTACTGAAAAAAATTAATTACTGAAGCGAATTGTATGGAATTTTGATAAACTGTAAATGATGTTTTATATTGTTTATATGCCTCTTAGAATGTCACTATGCTCTGTCTATCGGTTTTGGAAGTTGTATATGCCGCCGGTGAGCTTTGAAATACGGTACAGCGCAATCTATCGAGTGAAAATGACGATTTTTTTTTTTCATATTTGACTTGCGCATGTTCTGAAACGTGTAGATACCAAAATTTCACTAGAATATTCTCGGTAGTTTTCTCTCCAGCACCCTTTGAACACTTGCAGTTTAATTATGGCCACCCTGTACTTGGCTGATAACATATGGGTAGCCTATCAGTTTTATTTTCTCATTTCTTTTCTATTTTGAATTGATAAATTGAGTTCATTTTTCATTAAATAAACTGAAGATTGCTTTTTCTGTATTTGTATGCCTGAACGGAATAATAATTAGTTTTTTTCCCAATATATTCATCCTATTATTTCGCTTTTTCCCTACCTAATATATTCTTTGAGATGTTATTTAAAATATGTGAACTTTGTGATGTTGAGAACTGCGGCTCATGATTTTTCAAGTATTTAAAAATTTAATTTTACTAGCTCAAAGTTGTCCCTACTCCTAGATTGAATAAAATAAGGTATTTTATATTTAATTCCAGATACTGGTTCAAAGTTATCCCGAATGGCTGTATAACTTTGCACCAGGTAAAGTACCCTTTTTTTTTTTTCTTCTTCTTCTTTCTTTCTTTTACTATCAGCATTTATTAATTTACATAAATTAAGCTAAAATTCGCGGTTTATTCTACCATTTTAAGCCATTTAGTCTGAAAATAATATTAAAACATAAGAGACGGAAATGAAAATGCCGAAAATGGGGATCAAAGTTGCCCTAAATGGCTGTATTGGTTGAATGCCAAATCGAATTGTCGCAAATATCTAACCGGAAATTCTGCAAATATCAATCAAATTCACCAACTTTTAATTAGTGAATTTCTTCATTATATAAACTTTCAAATAAGCTTACGATAAATCACACCACTAATCCCGCTCAGGAGAAATTAAGCCTTGTGTTTACAATACATCACTGAAATCGGCACTAAAAGTACAGGGAAGTGTCATGATGGTCAACCATAATTTGAAATTCCTGATCGTCTTCAACCTACTATTTTGTCAGATGCAAGAACGAGAGTTGCATAATAACCAGAGAGTTTATTCAAATAATAAAATAGTGTTTATATCAGATTTAAAAGTACAACGGGAACGAAAAAAGTATGACTTTTACGTCACATGAAAAACAAAAGAGGACTAAACAGTGTTATGTCTATGTCAAGTTTGTGATTAAATCATGTATGTGATACTTAAAACCATTTCTGGAACTGTTCTTCTGGAACAATTCTTGGAAACTTCTTCTGGAATCCCTCTCCACATACACACACACACACGATACAATCTTTTGTCCACTTACAAGCTGGACACATGGTAGCTTTTAGCCAAAGTTCATTTCTCAGATTAGCTTATTAGCAAGCCTTTTGGTTCAGTAAAATTCGAAACAAAACATTTAATCTAGAAATCTAAGTGGCTGGGAGATTGTGCTGTACAACTAATCCATCGTAGATATTGCTCAGTCAGAAAATCTTAAATGGCAAATGAAAAATGTTCAGAAGACAAGCCTCAATGTGCCAGGGGAAAAATTCCTCTCGTTCAGGTGCATAAATGGCATCGGCTGATTCTAGAAGATGATTTTCCAAAAGACTCACGAGTTCGTATTGCCATAGAGTTCGTTAATGATGAAACTGGAGCACGTGTGGACAAACCTATCAAGTGATCGCCCATGACTCCAAAATAAACATTTAAACTGAATCACGTCTGAAACTACAAGTTTTGTACTTGGAAGTCAATTATGTGATGTGTATGGTATAAAAATACATAGGGTGAGTTCAGACTACCTCGTTTGGATAAATCTCGAGTAAATTCCAAGCAAAACATGAGCTACTCGGAGAGATTCACATCGTGGACAGTATTGGGTAGTTAATAGGAAAGAACATGGCGGCACGTATTTACTACCCAGCGGAGTCAATAGGAGGCAACGAAAGCAACATCTAATGGTCACGTAATGTATCTCCCAAACTTCCCAAGGAATATCATTGGGAAGTTGGGAAAAACTCGAGCTACTCGGCAGCGTGAACGCTTTGTTTATCTCCCCGAGTAGCTGAAATCGGGCATCGTGAACGGCTTGGGTTTTTCCCGAGTAACTCGAGTTACTCAAAAGCGGCAGTTTGAACGCACCCTAATCAAGTTAATTTAGCATACCATCCAGAGTGGAAAGTCTGTATAGTGTAGTTTTTAGAAAATGGCGTTCGTATCTTGCTGTAACAGCCAGCGAAAAACAGTTGTCTGGTTATGGAAATCTGATCGCTGTATTTCTGATACTGGTGAGAAGGGGTATGGATGATATCGGATTTCGTAAAAAATATAGTCATCCTTTTACTATATTGTCTTTACCTAACATTACTTTTCCACTTACTTAGTATACTTCCTCCAGTACATACTTCTAAATGATGCCGGAACCGCAATCTTTGACTGTCTCGTATGGATTACTGAACCTGTCCCCAAGTCTGTTGAATTCCAAGGCTATCGCACAAAAGTATAGGTGCCCAGTGATGTCGATTTCAATGATGTATATTGCAAAGAAAAAGTTAAGTTTTTCTTGAACTAGTACATCAAAATAGTTCACTGTAGACTCATTCGAAAACTGGCGAAATTTTCAGTTTTGAGAAGTATGATCTATTGCAGCTAGAATAGTGTTTTCAAAGTTACAGATTAAGGATTTTAGAAAGAATTCGATTGTGCAGTTTAACAATGTTCTAGAGCTCAAAACTTCGAACTTAGGTCCGAATATCCTTACGGAATCATGTCCTTGTAAGATTTTTTCTGATCTTTCCAAAAATAACCTTTTGTGTCTTTCAGAAACTTTACTAAAATTATTTTATTTTCAAAATTCATGCATTTTTCTTTTATTGGTCACTCGGAACTGCTAAAGATAGGACAAGCTTAATCTGGTGTTTATGCTCCAGAACTATTTTTACTATCCCATTTTGTTTGGAAATTTACGCTAAATTGACCTTCATAACGATCTGAAACTAAATGAACAAACATTTATGATTTAGTATGCCTTTTACGTTTATCTTTCTCTGGACAGGTAGTAATGGTTTATTTTTTATTATAGATGCTTATAAACGCATATCGAGTTAGAAACTTCACTCATTTAATGATTAATTTTATGTAAGTAGTAAACGCTTGCAAGCTCGCAGAATAAGCTAACAATTGACTTTCCTTTCTCGTATTTTCTTTATTCCGAAACTTTCCTAAACTATCCCTGGTAAATTCACTTCGTTCTGTGTCGTTGGCTAGCACAGCAATTACCCTTCTTTTTTAAACGCGAACTTCAGAAATGTGGTCATACGTTAGTGATGATGGAAACTAAATGGTTGGATACGAAATTGTTCTATGCTTATTTAGAGATAAAAAAGGGCACCCTAAATCGGCTATTAAAAAAGAAAACTTCTTGAGTTCTAAGTTGCATAGAGTTCAGTTCGATTAACTTTACTGCTGAATTTATGATCTTACTAATAGATGAATCTCTGGGGCTGAATATCTGATTTCTAATTAATTAGGGTTGCCTAACTTTTTTCAAATGAATCTTTTAATATTTAAGCTGTGCGCCAAGAGAGGGCAACTCGCGTCACTGACAGTGTGGTTTAAAGCTCTTGTTTTTGTAACTTTCCTGGAGATTCCCTTCATAATTTAGATTGTCAGGAGATAGGAATATAAGTATAGTGAAGAAACTGCAAGGGGAGCCACTAACTCAGCTTGCATGTACAGCCGCAGAAAAACTCTTTAGTTGACCTTCATTCGTCGTCGTTCGTCATACAGCAAAGTTACCTATACCAATCGTTTACAAATAATGCACACTTTAATTTGCTATTCATAAAATTTGTTTAAGGGTCAATGTTCATATTTAAATAAGCACCAACTTTTTTAAAAATGGCAACGTCTGAATTTCACTTAAATTTTCAAAAATTTAGCTCATTTTAAGAACTGATACCAATTTTCAATGCATTTGAACTAAAAACTAATACGTTATGAGCTTACAAAATTTCCCTACTCCTATGTTAAAATATTTTTTTAAACTTTAATTCATATCTCATTGATATTAAGAAACTAATTTTTATCTGTAGTATTAGAACTAAACGGCCCAAACATAATTTCCTATTATTACAATTTTAAAAAAATTAACACCCTTAGCAATGTTTCTGGCAACATTTCACTTACCTAAAAGAACGTTCAAAATATTCACTAACAATTTCAAAATATTTATTTTAAAGATGTTCATATGCATGTGTGAAAGTTTTACACAAAACTTAAACATATTTAAATTAATAATATTGCCTTATTACTTAAAAATCAATAATGCCATAATTAATGTAGGCTATATTAGGATGAACAATCTCGCTATATTAAGAAAATTTTAAAATACCCCATGACTTATTAGCACAGTATAAAAACAGTATTGCATTTTATAAAATTATGCTACCAATTTGAATACTAAATTATATGACAAATATAAAGGTCAATTGATTAGAACACCGTTCGATAAAATATAAATAGAAAAGTTCTTTAATTGTAAATGAACCATAAGTAACGTACTCTTCTACTCCAATTCAATTGAATCTGTGATTTAAAGTTGATACTTTCGGTTCGTGATGTAATTAACAATTAATACAAATTATCAAAATTGTTGTTTCAAACATTAAATTTATCAAAAAATAAAACTTTTTTCACACATTATCAGTAAAAAGAAGTTTGTTTAATATACAATACTCCATAATGCATTGTGTTAAACATTTTGAAAATTCAAATTTGAAATTGCCGATTTGAAATCAGGCGGAAAGATAAATATCATTATTTTTTACATTTTTAGTACGCAAAACTTAAGACTGGAAACATTACTTATTACTAGTAAATAATGTGAATTTTTATTCGCAAGAACAAAGTTACTGTCAGGCAAAATGTTCAGAACCTTCACTTTATGTTTTTTATTTTTAAATAACCCCTTAAAATTACGCAATATAGGAATCACAATATCTCCGGAAATTATCGTAAAACATTTGTGAAAATTTATAATTAGAGGTAATTTAAAGATTTTCTTTCTTTTAGTAAAGTCAATTAGGGTGTTGCTATTTAAAAAACGAAGTCGATGTAAAATTAAATTTGAATATGGCCCTCTTATGCAAATTTTAAGAAAGATTAAATTGTACGTTATTTGTAAACGTACATTTCATATATATATATATATATATGAAAAAAAAAATATGCCACTGGCATCTAGAAAATAGTTGGTGGAACTAGAATTTATAAGTATATGTACTCCCTATAAATGCTAGATCATAGAACGAAACACTTCTGAACACACTTATCCAATTTTTAGATCTCTCATCTATCATCTGGTGCTTGTACCCAGATGAAAAATCTGTAACTCAATGCGTACGCTGGAGGATAGACTCACAAACTGTAATTCTAGAGCTCCAAAAATCGAAACGATAATTTCTCGTTACACAAACTAGTCATTCTGCTGTGATTAGCCAGAATATTACGGATAAGAAATTCTTGACCATTTCGTCCATACCAGTGGTTTGTATCACCTACACGCATAATTCTACGACCTATTCTTCTAGTTTTGGGACACAGAAAACAACCATCTACTCGTTCTAGATGGGAGCGTGTTTTTATTTTCTCCGTGTAACTTTTCTGTGCTACGAACATACCCAAATAAAGAGCAAGCAGGCCTGTTTTCTGCAGCTGTACATGGCGGTCCTCAGTTGTATATTGAGGATTGAACTTACACCCTTCTAGTAATTCGTTCTACGCCGTTCGTATGTAATACACATTGCGAAAGAGGATAGCTAAACTAAAACTTGATGAAGCCATAAAGATGTAATTTTGATTTTCTTTAATAATTATGTGTAATACCCTGCATCAGACTTAAAGTTTAAAAAAGAACAAAATAATAGAATAAAATTTTATTTACGTCATTTTTTTTCTTACCTGGAGTTTTTTTTTCCAATTCATAAATTGAAATATTTTAAATATTTCTATCCACACAAGAGTCACATTATTTACATGTATAACTTATGTGTAGTAAAGCAATGTTCCATTTTATTAGAAACTATTATTTAAATACTACGTACGTACGTACAGCTGCGGAAAAAAAGGCCCGCTTTATTCGAGCGTCGTTCGTAGTACAGTAAAGTTACATATACCAATCATTTACTATTGACGTACACTTTAATTTTCTATACATAAAAATTGCATAAGGGGTCATCTCCATATTAAAATTAGCACCAACTTTTTTTTCCAATAGCAACCCCCTAGATTTCACTTCATATTTCAAAACTTTAGCTCATTTTAGCCCCGGATATCAATTTTCAATACATCTGAACTGAAAATGAGTGAATTATGAGCTTCCGAAATACCCCTCCCCTTATGTTAAAATATTTTTTCATATCTCATATAATATTGATAATAAGAAGCTGATTTTTATTCGTACTATTTAGAACTAAAAGACCCAAACATAAGTTACTATTACTATAATTTTTAATAATAGTAACTTATGTTTGGATCTTCTAGATATAATATTAATATGAATTATGAATTATTTCATTTAAAATATTAATATGAATTATGAATTATTAAATTAATATTTAAAAAAGTTACGAATAGCGACCTAGCCAAATTTCGATGGAAATAGATGCGGAAAGTAATATTACAACGCTGTGAAAAATCTCAAGTTTTTACGTTCAGTAGTTTAATTTATATTAAATAAAATGTGTTTTTTCATGAGTTAAGGGACCATATATACATTTATTAAGTAAAAAATTTTTTGAAAATTGCTTAAAATAAATGTAAATTAGATTTCTTTGGCACAAAGATAGTAATAGTTAGCGGTATTAAAAAATAAAATATTTTGAAGCAAATAAATTGGAGGTTTGTACAGTTTGATGGCGATACTATAAAGGTCTATTGTTGCGTCCGCTACTATTTCCCCCAAATAAAATGTTTACCATGCATAGAATTAGATGCTGTAGATGTATTTCTTCCAATACAACGTCCTGTTTCTGAAACACTAGCATCCTTAACATTCGAGGCATGAATTTGACCTTTTTTAATATCTGAAGCATCAGGTCTTTGGACTTCTCCTAGTTTATCAAAACATTCAACAAACATCCAAAGTCACATTTTTCTGTCTAAATTTTCATCTGAATATAAATTCTTATAAAAATATTGCAAAATTCTTATAAAAATATTGCACACTGCAGACGATAATATTAAATGAAGAAAGTGAAATAACAAGCATAGTGATAATATTGGGTTGGCAAAAAACTAGTTGCGTTTTTTATATGAAATTCAAATAAATTTCCAATCATGAAACCATTCTTTGCCCAGAGAGCACATAAGTTTAAATGAAGCTTGACTTTTCTTTGAATTTGGCGTATTAATACAAGCTTGACACTTCAATACATTTTAAGATTGCAGCAAGCTTGGAGATTACAAAAAAATGAGTCAGCAAATATTTTCCCGCCGAATTTAAGTCATTTAAACTGTCAAGCTTGAATACAACTTGATTACTGCTTGATTTGGAAAGCCACATCCATATAACAAATAATTTATCATCAGTCATGTAATTTATCATCAGTACTTGACCATAGAATTTTAAAAAATTATTCTATGTTTCCAAATATTGAAATTCTTCAAAATAAAATAAAATATACTACAAAATTGATTTCAAAATCAGTCGTTTGTCTCGATTTTGGCCAATATTGCCCAACATGAGTGTTGCGGTATTGAAAGTTTTAAAACGTGTGCTGCATTTAAGTTTATATTATGCTTATTTCCCTATTAGTAGAGTCTATAAATCACAAATAACATTATTTTAATTTTGATTCATCCCATTGAAAAATAAAAGATGCAGATCGGCATCTGATCAATATCGCAAAAAAACGGTGTGACAACCATAACAGTCACTTCAAACTTTAGTCATGTTACCTCGGGTGAGACTGGCATGGTGGTTAGGACGCTGGCTTCCCACACCTTGGATCCCGAGATCGATCCCAGTCGCGGACGCTGGACGGAAACAGATTAAAATAACGTGAGGTTTGAGCGTACAGGGGAAAGTGCGTAGAAAAATAAAATATATGGGCGAGTTCGGCGCCCTATGTATTTAGGAAATTTTTTTAGAGTGTAGTAAGTTTGAATTAAGCTTGCTATGTCAAGCTTGATTCAAGCTTGCTATGTCAAGCTTAATGCAAGTTGGGCAAGTGTAAACTTGAACACTTGATTCAAGCTTGCATTAAGCTTACACGCTTGAAATTTTCAAGCTTAATTCAAGTTTATTGACTTGATAATTCAAGCTTACTGCAAGTTTGATGCAAATTTGCTGTGCTATCTGGGTGAGTTCCACCGAGCTGAGTAACACTCATGCTTGTAGTCAGAAGAGGGAAAAACAAATTCTCACACCTGGCAACATTTCACCTGTCTAAGAGAACCTTCAAATACTCAGTAACAATTTCAAAATTAGAAAGATTTTCAAAATCGTAAGCATGCGTTTTGCAGATTTCCTTTAAATCATGTATACGAGCCAAGGAAGTTTTGACTAAATATTCTAATTTCTACCGCTGATAATCTCAGAACAAAAACTTTAAGACTAGAAACATTATTTTTCCTGTAAATAATATTTATTTCTTTTAACTCACGAGAGAAAGTAATGAAAGGCGAAAAGTTCTGAACCTACAAAAAGTGTTTTTCAATTTGCAGAAAGTCCCATAAAATTGCTCAAGAAAGAATTCATAATATCTCCGGAAATTATAGTAGAAAATTGGTGAAAATTTATATTTAGGCTAATTTGGAGGTTTTCTTTCGTTTAATAAAGTAAAAATAGAGTGTTGTCATTGAGAAAAACGAAGTTGATGCAGAATTAAATATGATTATGCAAATTAAACTAATAGTAAATTAAAGTATACGTTATTTGCAAACGAATGGTATATATAATTTTGCTGTACGACGAACGACGGGCAAATACAGAGCAAGTGGACTTTTTTCCGCATCTGTACATACGTACAGGTGTACCTCCTATTTTATTTTTCTCAATAATTATTTAGTTTAGATTTTTGTAAAACGCGTATCGCAACAAAAATGCGAAAAGTTATAATTACATATAACCTAACTCATATTTTATGATAAATAATTTTTAATGTGTGAAACCAACGTAGGAAAACTCACTTTTACTCGATTACTTCTTTGGGAGGGTGCACACCTCACTAAATTTCTAACAATGTCAACGATAATACGAGTTTGCCAAGTAATTTCAAAGATTTTTCATTTTACATTCAGTGAAAATTAAAAAAATTAAAATGCAGTCATTTAATGGGCAGCATTTGTTTATTGTAAACTAGCAAGGCAGTAAACTAATAGAATCGCAAATCGTAAATTTTACGAGCATGACTATGAAAAAACGATTGTTAAATACCATTATATATATGCCATTTCCTATCAGTCAGGAATTAATTTCTATCAGAGTGTATGTACATGCAGGGCTACTCAAAAACATTGATATAGGCTTTTATTCCTTAAATATTGATCATAGACATGCACAATCAATTACAAAGTTTCGTAAAAGAAGGGGCAGAAGTGCATGGTATCGATTAAAACTTTCAGGTAGTTAAATCTAAATAAATACAAAATTTAAAAGTTTATACTGGCCCGTTCAAAAATAAAAATTCCCAATTAGTAAAATGTGCCCCATGCATTGATTAAAATTAAATGCTGTACACCCTCCAAAAAAAGTATTCGAGCAAGAGAAAAATTTCCTATTTTAGATTTGCGAATAATAATTGAGTTTTTGAAAAACGCACAACCTGACAGAAATATGGAAATTCATATTTATACATAGCCTAATTCATGTTCTATGATAAATAATTTTTAATATACGAAACCAACGTAAGAAATTTATCTCCAAAAAAAGTATTCGAGCAAGAGAAAAATTTCCTATTTTAGATTTGCGAATAAAAATTGAGTTTTTGAAAAACGCACAACCTGACAGAAATATGGAAATTCATATTTATACATAGCCTAATTCATATTCTATGATAAATAATTTTTAATATACGAAACCAACGTAAGAAATTTATCTCTTGCTCGAATACTTTTTTGGAGGGTGTACAAAGTTTACACTTTTTATCATAATATTTCTCAAATATATGTTTAACCGAATCTGGTGCTGTACAATACATATAATAGCAGAAGTATGTATTTATGCAATTATTGTTTTGTTTTGTAATTTGTGTGTGACCGACGAAACGCGATCATCCGTTTGGCACATTTTCTGTACAGTAAATC
The DNA here is from genome assembly GCA_038373885.1 of Cheiracanthium punctorium. Classification (NCBI taxonomy): domain Eukaryota; kingdom Metazoa; phylum Arthropoda; class Arachnida; order Araneae; family Cheiracanthiidae; genus Cheiracanthium; species Cheiracanthium punctorium. Next base: position 275,829 of record JAWZYV010012006.1, read on the forward strand.
AAAGGAGAATTTCAATCCGTACATGTTTTCTTAATCACACTCTTTTTATTTATCTTACAAGTTTATACAAAAATTACAACATGTCATAAATTAGTAAATTCCTTTGATAATTATTTTAAAAACATTCGTCGGAACTAAATTCTCTCGTTCACAATCAGTGAATATTTTCAAAATATGTCAACGATAGGTTTGTAAAAAAAAATTTGTTTGTACATTCAGACAAGGCACTGAATGGAACAACCGAGGTACGTGGCATTTAAAAGTGATTGACAAAACCATGCCAAGTCTCGTATTTAAAGTGTCCATCGGCCAAATAGACAATTTTTAACAGTCTTAATGATATTAAACTTAGAAAAATCTTTTCAATCGTTCCTAAATTATTTAATGGTTCGATTAAGTGCTTTCTCTCCTACGCGAAATCAATACAATTCGTTTTTGATTTCAAATGGTCTTCTTTAATTTGGCATTTCACAAATTAATATTGAGGTTGTAATTATGTTATAAATTAGCAATCTTGATATATATCTAAAATATGTCCATAGCATGATATTTGGGGCACGGAAACAAAATTTAATTGCATGCTGTAAATAACAGTATTTAGCTTATTTAATTACTATTATTTGCTTTCTTTCTATATTTGCGCTAATTAATCGTGACACTATTAAATAGTAAAAACGGACAACTTTTATCTGACATTCATTCAATCTCAATGGGGAGGCATTAAAATCGGCTATTATATGCAGTAAATCCATTAATTTAATGATTGTTCGATAAGTAGAAGATTGTAATAATCACTTAATGCAGAAAATCACTTAATCACTGCTGATATCATTCCTTCAATGGACACTCAATATTTTCTTGTGAACAATTGCGTGTCATTTAATCAGCTGAAAGCTTTTTAGACGATTTCAATCTGCGAATCATATGTTTCAAATACATCTAATGCTGATGATAAAGAGAGAGATTATAGAGTGTGCAATCACAAAAGGAATAGCATCTGCAGATTATTCAACGATTCATGACAGTTCAAACTCTTAAAGCTGCTCTTAAAAAAAGTAGACTAGTCAGAGAATTTTTGAACAGTTTTAAAAAGGAACAAATGATGCCGGTGTTTATATTATAAAAATTCAGAATGATTTTTCCCTAACAATATATGCACTCTCATAAACAATAACCAGTATGTCTCATATGACTAGAAGAAAAAATTTCTTAAGCTCAGTCATTGCATTGCAAAATTTTCTGAGGTCCCATGCATTTGAAAAAATATCGCAAACTACTGTATGTTTAACATTTTTTTCCCTGAATATTTCTTTTCTAGAATCTGTTCAGAACTTGTATTATTTCTTAAAAGTATAACCTTAAGATGTTTGCTTTACTGAACCAATTATTTCATGCCATAAGGAAGACACGAATTCAAAATTTGTGTGGGTTCAACTCTAATAATAAAACCTTTGATTTTTACTTACTTGGCGTAACAGTGACAGAGGAAAAAAAAAAAAAAAAAAAAGCAAAAACATTTCAATTTTTTCCCCAAGCAAAATATAAATCATTATCCCACAGAAAATATTCTTCCGGGTTTACCAAGTTTCTCCACATAATAATTAGAGTATTTTACAAAACTGGTTGACTATTCAAAAGCCTAAAAAGAGACGACTTAACTGCCAAGTCGTTAAATTCCTCGTAAATTCAATGCTTTTTAAGACTCACAATACCTTTCAGAGTATTTCAGTCTTTATCTGCCTGTCCATCTGTCTGCTTTTCAACGCTCTTGCTGCGGTAAATATGCTTAAATTGGAGCAAAACTTTTATTTTTTATTGACATTTACTAAATAAGTGGAAAAACCACATGAGTTTTTACGTGTCATTCTCAGTAAGATGTTAACAATATGTTAGTGCTAGAATAAAGTACTGATTTGATAAATGCTCCAGAAAAAGCTGTGCAAAGTCTCAGAAACTGAAAGGTTAGTTCAACATATTATGTAATAATTTACGTATTATTTTCATCCCTATTGCCTATCACAAATTGATAGGCAAGGTGTGACTTTAATGCAGTTTTAATACTTTGCGTAAAAAAATGTCAAACTGACTCTGCATATTTAAAGATAGTTTTTCTAAAAAGATAGTTCTAATGTTTTGATGTCAGTTGCAATGATGTTCGCGGGAATTCTTCCAGGATTTTCTTTCTCCGAAGACTAAATTGAAGATTTAATTTGATGCGATTTTTTTGTCTCATTGTGTATAGAGCAGGCAAACAAAAGTTGTGTGAACCTTTTAATCAACACCAATATTCTAAGGTTTCTCAACTTCACATCAGTGTTACATCAATTAATTCTGTTATTTTTTAGTTCGCTGGACACAAGCTTTGCACCCTATTGTAAGTGAACATGCAAGACTGCGTGTTTATGTCTGATTAAAATATATCATGATTTTTTTTCCAAATGTGTCATATGGTACTTCGAAGAAATTTTTTTAAAAAGTGAGTTTTTGTCTTCGGTGAGATTGCTATCTTGTTATATCTTTTACAACATTTTGTGCTGTTTACTAAAATTATGGTCTAATTGTTTATTCATGGGACAAATGGGAATTTCATATATACATCTCTAAAAATAAATTATAAATTATAAAGGTCTCCAACAGGTAGCAATGAAGAATAAGAAAGTTTCAAGGAATACCATCAGATAGTCATTTTCTGCAATTCGTCTGTGCTTGAATAGATAATTTATTCACTGGAACAGTGATAATTCTTGTATTTGAGTCTAACCACCTAGAACATATTTCTGTCGAAAGGAAGCGCAGCTACCAGTGCAAGTTTAATGTCAAAAAATAATCGTCAAAGAATAAATGAAGGCTCTGATTATAAAATCTGAACAAATTGGGAATGTCAGGGATGACCTAAAAGGAAATGTCGGCCACGCAAGGGCGTCAGTGCTTCAGATATAGAGCAGAATATTAAAGACGTTCAAGGAGCAATTTAACAATGATTCCCTGGTTTTCCTTCGCCGAGTTGATCTCAGGCTAGACTACTATGGATGTATGGAGTGTTAGTATCATGTATTAAAACCTTCACTTCTTTTTTTTTTTTTTTACAAGATCCAGACTCGTCATTTCCTGAGTGCTTGTGCCACAAATACATGGTCCGCGTAAAAGCCTGAAGACCACTTCCCTATTGCTGTACGATCAAAGTGTCCTCATCAAGGATTTGGTGAGATATACATGGACCATTCAAACACGGTTCCCCACACGACAATCCCACGTTTATCAAAGTGCCCGATTCCCCGTATGATGGAGGGTAAAGGTGGGCCCTAAGCTGTCTTCTGAACAAAATAAAAGTCGTCGAGAGTATTACTGTGAATTAAATATTGATTCATAAATGAAGAGGACATAACCTTACTCTCTGAGATGCCAACTGCTCCAGAATATAATTAATCACATTTTGTTAACGATAATTTTTTTAAATATTTTTTTGAAATGGTAACAAGTCCACACGTTTAACCTCGAAACTTCGCCGTAATTTAAGCAAAAGATTACTGTTTAAAGAAAGTGGTTAATTATATTCCGGAGCAGTTGGTAACTGTGTAATCCTGTTGTGTGCAAGAGGAGTGTTCCTGGTCCCACATCAGACCCTCTTGTGGTGCATTGATATAGACGTATATCACAAATCGCCAACTGTAAAGGTTTTTTTTCAAGATATATTCAAGGAATTTGCCTAAAAATGATTTTTCCAGATACAGCGACAAGGATCTCAAAGAGTTCTCTAATCATTATCTCTGCATAGCGTCTTATATTTAAAAGCCAAACATCTGTTATGGGTAGGTGTTTTATCAGATAGACCACTCTGAACGGTCTCTTTGAATGTGGGTGCCTGCAGTTGAATATTTTTTTTTCATAATGTGCATACTACCGAGACACTCTGTAGTTGAAGTCTCTGTTTAGTTGACCATTGAATGACTTCTGTTTCAGACTTGTCAAGTCAAGCATGCTGATGACTTGCTGTCCATAGTCTAATCCAGTACTCTTCGAAGACGTTTCATGAAACAACTTTAAGAATTAAAGTTTTATTAGAGATAAACAATCAAATTTTTTTTATTGCAGTACTTAAAATGAAGATTTTCTTTCAAGTTCATTTTGTTTGCAAAACACATAAATATACCGATCTAAATGAATACACATAAACTCTCGCAGAATGGTAGAATTCCGCTGAGCATAGTTTTATGAACACTGGTTTTAACGATTTTAACGATTCCGATAACTCAATACTTATAATTGATTAGAGCTGTGTTCTCATTCTTTTTCCGTTGAAAACACAACGAAAAAAATCTTTCTTAAATCGGTGAGTTTTACTTTTTTAGAAGAAAATACGCTTCTGATAAGTATTTTCAACAGACACCTAACGTAGTTTGTATATTTAAGATGAATATTCCAGTCTCTACTATATCAATTTTTAAAATATTACTAACAAGTTTTTACTACTATTAACAACTTTACTTAACAAAAATACATGCACAATCCTGGAAAATATCTATGTTTTACTGTTGTTGTGTCACACAAAATGAAGAAAAAAAAAAGTGATTGTGACTTAACTTCTGGATACCACCAGAGGAAAATGGCGTTCCAACGAATTTATTTCATTCATAACTTTATGACGTTGAATTAAGACTTAAGTCTCCCTGCTTTAAGAAAAAGTTGTAACAGTCCGTACTTATAAATAAAGGTGTTCAAATAGTAATTTTTGAGTGAGTATTTTATGTAAGCTGCAATACAAAATCATGGGTTAAGAGTACGCAGCTTTAGCCTTTTTAAGGTAAAGTACCATATTTCATATATATTATGAAACTATTTCAATTAGTTTTACAGTTCAGTTTACCGAGATACACAAAAAAGGAGATTTTGATATTTTCAAACTCATACCAGGAAGAGACTGCCTGTGTTAAATGTACCATGAAAAATTCAGACATAATCCTGGAAAATATCTATGTTTTACTGTTGTCATTTCCCACTCTACTCCGTCACAGATGGTAAGCTAAATTTTGTTACTGGATATCCCAACAAAACAACACGAAAAGTTTACCCTTGTGGCAATGCTTGGCCACAGTGGTGCATTTCTGGACTATTTTGGTAATTATAACGAATTTCCCTCGCTCCACCCTAGGTAGGATGCAAAATGTATGTTAAAGCCATATTTATCAAAGAACTTGCTGTTGGCTCCACGAGCGTACTCATTACATCATCGTAACATTTCCCGACGACTATGTGCTTGTAGTAAACTGCAAGTAAAAGGCATTTTGAGATATAATTCAACATTATTTAATCACATAGAGCTGGTTCTCGATGCTGCGCGTGAACTAGTAGTGTTGACAATGTCTTCAGCCATCTAATTACAATTTTTCCCTTCTAGCGTTACATAATTATCCTCTAGACGTGTGACCATCTTCTATGTGGGCTCCAACGGCATCCAGCATGAGTTTGCTCTGCACATCCACCTTTGGCAGCCTTTTATAACCAGGGAATAAAACACCATGATATGCCTATTGCTACAGCAGCTAAAGTGATATTTTGCCTAGCTTCGAAGCGTCCAAGTTTGACTGCGGACATAAGCAATCAAATGGTGTCTTATAGGCATTTAAGTCAATATTTATTGTCAAAAAGGAATATTTACAGCAACAACTGACAAAGAAATCTTTCTTGGAACATTTCCTCTTACGAATTAAGGAACAACACGTGTTGCACTGCATTTTATACAAATAGATCTCGGCCTACTCTGTTCTTTGCAATTATTTTTTCTGTGATGTCGTAGATGTCCTAAACAAAAAGTTGCATGAATCAATATTTATTAAGCAGTATAAACCTTACAAATATTTAAACAACCCTGGAAATCTCAGAGATATCTATATTTTACGTTACATTATTCAGGCAACATGTTGTGATTTGAATTTTATACTTACCTCAACTAAATCAACTTGTTTTTAAAAGAATTAATCCATAAATTCCCACCCACACCTACCAGAGTAAACAAATCACTTAAAATACAGAAAATACTGCCAGGTAACTATTTGTACAAAGGTTTCCCGTTCCCAGAGGTAGTAGGAAGTATCAGATTCCTTATCTCATGAGTTAATCATATTGGGCACAATCACACTTTGCATAAAGAAAAAAAATCTAAAATAATCCAAACATTATTTATATCTGCATACATCAATGAAACCATATGCCCAGGGATAGGTGAAATAATCACGCAAAAATTGGTAAGCTCAGAAGAAAAATATCTGTAAGAAAATTATCTGAAGCAAGCATCACGCTATAGTTTCCAGTGGACCGGGTCACACTGTTCAGAGAATGCCGATTGGACGCTGCGACAATAAACGGTACGCCTTCAAACTGTCTCACGCTTGACTGAACGCGAAGTTTGCTGTTGACATACGCTGTGCAATACGCGAAGCATTTTCTCTGAGCTAGGACAACGAGATGAAGCTCAACAGCGATCACTCTCCTCCACGCAGGTTGTCGCCGGCGTTATGAAGGGATTTTGTGCTACAGTATTCACCGGTAGTTCACATGTGAAACTTAGTGTCCTTCGCGTAATGTGTGTGATTTACAGACAGAAAGAAGGAGAAGGAGTGACTTGTACTTAGTGTGTGTGCATCTATTTCAAAACTTCAGGGAGTATTATTAAGAATTTTGTATTCTTAAGTTCAGTGGTTCACAATAAGAATAAATTATGAGTTCATCAGTTTATTAAATATATCGACAGCATTCAAATGACTGGATACTTCTATTAGTGTACATCTCATACTAAACGGTATCATCAACAGAAAATGTGATGCGGAAGTGATTTGTTTCGTAGTTAACAAAGAACTTATATTTTTCCCAGGAGCAGTGTAGTAAACTTTTTTAAAGTAAATAAACTTTTTTGAAGCGGAGCTTTTAATGGCATGTTTGGAAAAAGGATTTTCAAGCATTCTTTAAAATGGCTTCTTTTCGGAGTACCGATATGTCTCCTGATCCAAGTGTCAAACAGGGAAGTAGAATTGTGCATCCAATGTATGCAAGATATTCAGTAAAAGACGGCAAAGGCCTAGGAGATGATGCACCAACCGCTATTGGCAGTCCTAATAAAAATATAACACCTACAAATTTTCCAATAAATGTGCGGTTATGCAACAGACTTAAAAATATTGATACGATACAAGGTATGCACTCAAGTCCTGAAACGTGTGGATATTACAGTCAATCAAATATAAAGGATACTTTTTATGATCCCATGGAAGAAAGCATGGCTCAAGAGGATTCTGATAAAAATCCTAGTGGTCCTTCAATTTCATCAAATGAGCATCTAGCCATTGGAACAGGAGGTAAGTGAAACATCAAATTAATTTCAAAAGCTTTCTTAGACTATCGTCATTTTTATCAAATATTTGCTTCTATGTATTTCATTGACAAAATGTTAATGTTTCATTTGAATAAGCCATCGAATGTATTTAGAAGTAATTATGCCTTGCTCTTTCATTGCATTCGAAATATTTAAGAAAATATTTAAAAATTTGTTATTCATTATTTAGTAACTTTATAATTTTACTGATGATACATATGAGAAATCGCTATGGATACTAGAAAAAAATATATATAATTTTTCTCTTACGCGAAACTGTTAATCTGTAAGTAGAATTTCCTATCTCGTTTTCACAATCAACAGGTAATTCTCCAGAAGCGTATGATTTTTAAAATAAAACATTTTCCCTCTAGTTTAGCTGTGTGTGAGTAAAACTTCCATAGTAACAATTACTGATATTATTTGTTTTAGTTATTGCAAAGTTTTTGTATTAAAAAGATCATCAAAAACACATAGTACATAAAAACTATTAGCTTTGTATGTACAGCTACGGGAAAAAAAAACCGTCCAATTGTACTTTTTTCGGCCGTCGTTCGTCGTACAGCAAAGTTACAGATACCAATCGTTTACGATTGACGTACACTTTAATTTGCTATACATAAAAATTGCATAAACAGCCATCTATATATTAAAATTCGCATCAACTCCACCCCCCTCCCAATAGCAATCCCTAGATTTCACTTCGTATTTCAAAAATTTATCTCATTTTAACGCCGGATACCGATTTTCAATAAATTCGAACTGAAAATGAATGAGTTATGATCTTCCAAATTCCCGCACCCCATGTTAAAATATTTTTTCATACTTTAATTCATATCTCATATGATATTGATAATAAGAAGCTGATTTTTATTCGTACAATTAGAACTAAATGAATAAGAACTAAATGAAAAGCGAAAAGTTCGGAGCCCACAAATAGAGTTTTTCAATCGGCAGAAAGTCCCTTAAAATCTTTCGCAGTATCTCCAGAAATTATCGCAGAAAATTGGTGAAAATTTATATTTAGGGTAATTTTAAGGTTTTCTTTCGTTTACTGAAGTCAAAACAGTGTGTTGTCATTGTGAAAAACCAAGTTGATGCAGAATTAAATATGAAGACGGCCCCTTATGCAAATTAAATTAATAGTAAATTAAAGCAAGCGTTATTTGCAAACGAATGGTATATATAACTTTGCTGTACGACGAACGACGGCAGAATAAAGAGCAAGTGGGCGTTTCTTTTTCCTCAGCTGTACACATAAAAATGGCTCATAATTAATTTAAATACATTTACTATGAAAATGCAGTTAAAGTTTTGATTAGGGATGGACGCGAGACGAAAAATTGGTGTCTCGCGTCTCGCAAAACAGCCTAAAAGCTTGTCTCGTCTAGCAAAAATCCCTATATCATAATGTTAAAAATGTTTGTCTCGTCTCGCAAAAAAGCTGTAAATCTCTGTCTCGTCTCGCAAAAAGTCGTCTCGCGTCCATCCCTAGTTTTGATTATACAAGTAAAATTAATAACTAGCTACAAAATTATTACCATAATTTAAAAAAGCTGGCACGATTTCATAATGAACATATGTCGATCTAAGAAAATTTCATCCAGTGAAAACTACAGTTGGTGATCATACTATTAGAGCCACAACGTAAAAATCATATTTTCTAGACTTATAGTATAATAAAAGTATAAAACTAAAAAAAAAAAAAAAATCCGAATTTCTTTGTGAATTTTTAACTAGAGGGTCTTTTTGATAAAATAAAACTATCAAATGCACTCTCATGTAAATATTTATTTAAATAAGACAGACTGAACTACATAAAAAAGTGTTTAATTGTATGACAATTTTTACAAGTAGCTCTAATAATATGATCACCCACTGTAATTCAACTTTTCTTTTATTTACACATAAAAAGAGCTGATTTTATAAAATCTAATTAATTTATAGTAAACTGATTTCATAAGCTTAATGTTCACAAATAGTCATTTTAATCATTGAGAGAAGTACGTACTTTATGAAAAATTTAAGCTTTTGCAAGTTTATAAGCAACTTAAACACTCGTTTTCTGTGATTTTAAACCTGCTTCCGGGTTTCCTCAACACAGACAAAATCTTAATAATATTCTCTTCTAAATGAAAATATGAAATGAACCTTCTTGGAATGTCTAAAAAACAGTCTTTTTATCATTAAAAATACTCTATGATGACACTAGTAAAGACATTGAAATGTTTTCTAAAGCCGCCAATTTAAATGTAAAGGAACTTGAACTTGTTCATGTAGGAATGTCAAATATGTATAATTTTTTTTTCTTTTCATTCTTATTTTCTTTTTTAAAAATTGAATTTCTCTTCGTATCTTATATTCTTTCTGCAAATACTGTTTTTTTCCCCTTAAATCGGTGTATTGGTTTCCTCATGGAAAGAAGTTCTCGCATATTTTTCTATAGCTCAGTTATAAAAATGAAAGCATTAAATCCTTTTCGTTTCATATCATTTCTTAAAATGGAATTTCGTGTTCAAATAGTTTTATGATTTTAAAACGTTCGCAGTTTAAATTAGTTTTATTTATTTATCTTAAATTCCTTTTTTTAAAATACTATGAAAAGAGATGATTACAGAGAGATTTTAAAACCTTTTTTTAAGTTCACACTACTATACGTATAACTTTAAATCATTTTCATTTCTTATGTTAGAAGAAGTTATTCCAGAATTATAAAATGTACTCATTATAGACTTAGAAATTGTTCTTATATACTGAGTTAAAAAAAGTATTTCAATAACATAAATTTCCTAGATTGCTTTTTGAAATGAGCAGATAGTGTTTGTTTTTTGTTCCCCTCTAAAAGCATACTACTCGAAAGAAATATGTGGAATTTTATTTTACAAGGAATATAGAACATTTTTAATAAAATTCTTTATTTATGAAACAAACGTTAGAAGTATCAAGTGTTTTTTGTTTTGTTTTGAACGGTTGAACAAAATACAAAAAAATCGAGTTACCGAATCTCAATCACAAATCCACTTCCAAAATGACACTTTTTATTATTTGTACATTTTTAATTCAGCCTAAAAATGTTACCCAATTTAACCTTTATTTTTAATTCATATCACTGTAAAACTTTCGAGCACCATAATTTCATACCAATTTCCGACTCTATATTTTATGTTGAGACGGAAATTTTATGTTGAGACGGAAATTATTTAATGTTGAGACGGTTTATGTTATGTTCTCCATCCGTCAATATCAGGATTGCCCTAAAATCTCAAGCCACAAATACATTTCCATAACCCGGGAGCCGGAAAACAGTTTTTGCGTAACTCAGTATTTCGCTACTTAAAACTACTGAAGTTAATAATTCGGAATTCGGCATGGGCGTGAATTTTTTAACATACGTGCTAAGTGCTAAATTAGACAGCATTTTCCAAAATTCGTAACCTATAGGAGGAAGAGGAACTGAAATGCTCTTTTCACATATCTCTGTATATATCTCAAAGAAAAAAAAGAGAGAGATCCATAGAATACTTGCTGTAAGGTACAGCACTCACGAATACCTAAAAATCAGTTTCAGAACATTTTGAAATTCGTCCTCCTAGGAGAGTAGACGGACACCCTCTCCTTTTTTCCAGTTCTTTCTTGAAAGAATATATATATGTATAAATGCAAATATGAATCCTATATTTTGGCTCACCTTGCTTGTAATTAAAAACTCGTTGAAAATTTATATGTTTGAACTGAATGTAGAAAACGACATTACTTTCAAGTACACCTAATAACTTTGGAAGAAAGCTAACTTCCCTACTATATCGTTTATTAGTAATATTCTTTTCATTTATTATTCAGGTTACAGCAGTTAGCGCGTGTATGATGAGTCCAACAAACCTCAGGTGAATCCGATGAAGTTAACAACGCTTAGTTCTTTTCTAAGAGCAAATTATCAAATCCAATTACAAAATAATAAAACTTTCATTTCTGCTGCCGAAAAGAACAAGGCCTCGTTCGCAGCATCAAATACAGTTGTTATCCACGTCGGCAAACTTTTTTGTTCAAATTGTATTTCTTACAATAAAAATCATTGAAGAGTAGTATTAATTTAATTTAATTAAAGATGACAAATTTAAAAAAGGGCGCCATCCACGGCAGCGTGTTGGGTTGTGTTAAGAAAAAAAAAAAACTAGACAAGACACATGTCTTTTCAGCAGTTCTAAAACAAACCAAATGTGTCAGAGACAAGTGAAAATTCAGACTGTTCCTTTATAAACTGTATTTTGTTCTCCTTCTAAGCCTATGTTTTTAAGCAAAACAGAATTAAATGAGACGCAGTCTATTAGGAAAATATTTCGAGATACTGTATGCTTAAGATGTTTTCTTGAATCTTTCACATTGCTTACAGGATCACTGTTTGTGAGAGCTTAGTGTAGATATACCGAGTCGCTAACGTAATTCAATTCTTTTAAAATGTGTTCATGAGTTGCGATATCTCTTAAAAGAATAGCCGTTATGGATGTTCTTTCAAACAGGTAAAAAAAAAACCTACATGTACAGTATTGAGCTGTATATTAATAAAATCCGCAATAATTATTGGAGACTGTTTAGTAGCTGTGTTACGGAGCAGTGATCTCATTATGATTCAAAACATGCTGAGCGTGAATAGCATCATTAATGTGTAAAAAAGAGTCATTAACGGTATCGCCCCTAAATGAAATAAAGGAACAGACAGATCGATCTACTCAAACGGAACATTGCGCCTTTATCAAAGTACATGATATGACACTATCGGATATTTTTTATTTTTATATTTATTAAGGATGTGGGTGTATGCTTCATGGTCCGGGAAATGTTACAGCAAGCGGAACTTCAATCATGTTTTACTATATCTGGATGGCTTAATTGTCCAAAGCACACGCTGTTTTCGTGTCGGAACGGTATCATGCTGACAGTTTCGGAGCTGGTTAATAGAAATAAATAGCTCGCACGCATATTGATCTATTTTAGAACTACTTGAAGTAGCGGAGATGTTCGAATTCTTCTATATTTATCATCTTAAAGTGCAAAAGGCTATTGCGGCTGGAGTGTAAATCATCTGTAAGTTCTGAACTAGAAAATTCAATCAACAAGAAGGATAGTGTTCTTTACTTGTAAAAGGTTGTGAATGCTGCACACCAGAGAATAGAACAATCAGTGGCGTTTCTTAAGCGCTTTCAATCACCGTAATGCAAGGGGAGGTGTAAGGGAGCAAACAAGCTCCCTGGAGATTCTTGATTTTTTAATGTAATGAAACACTTTCAACACACAGGCTTTGATTTCTCATTTAATTTTCATACAGTAAAGCAGACTATGACAGTTTAAAAACTTTACCTTTTGACATGACATCTTCAAAGGGCAAACAGAAGCAAAGGCTTAATTTATAGTATACATAGGCTTACCTTAAGTCCCAGTTTAATTGGGATTGTCCCGGTTTCAAATATTGGTCCTGGTGTCCCGTTCGGTTTGGTAATTTGTCCCGGTTGTTATTGATCAATGAAAAACGAATACCGATAATCTTTTTGACTAGTGTCTCACATTTTTTGTTTTAAAAACTGAAGAGACGACGACCTAAATTTACTACATTAACAAATATATTCAATTATTTAATCACTTCTAAGTGCAATATATGGATGCAGCTACTTTGTTTAAAATAACACATTTGGTAGGAAAACCCGGTGTGTAAGTTGAATTCTACCGTACCAGCGTTACTGTACTGTAAATTAAACTTTGGCGCTGCATGCTAAGATTTCTACGAAAAATTCTTGAAAAATGATAACGTATTAAAAAAAAGTTTCCTCCAGCGAGAAATTGGACTTTTTAAAAAAAATAAATTAACTAGTATAAAATTTTATAGTACAGTTATACAGCAATTTTATATGAATAAATAATATAGGTAAAGAATGTACTCCATCAGATGGAGTAACGTAACATATGAGGTTCCACCATGGCCGAGTGGATAAGTCGCTGAACACGGCAGACGGCTGAAGTGCGAAAATCCTACTTTCGGGCTAACCACGCAGCTGTTTATCTGGCGGTCTGGAGTTTCGGGTGGTTTTCTCCAGATGTTGCGTGAATACACGTTAGAATCCCTTAAAGTGTTCCGATCAGAGTATCCTCCACAGGCATGTGCCCCTCGTGTAGGCATGCTATAACAAAAAAAAATTTTTTTGGTAGATTTGTCCCTTTTCTGTCTCTTTTTAGCCTGCTTCGGAGCTTTTTGTTTATGGTAAGCCTTAAGTATATACATTCCTTTCTTTTCCACATAATTCAGTAATCACCTAATTCAAATAATAGCAATTTCATATTATTTTATAAATCCATGATTCTTTATTTTAGCAATAAGTGTTTTAAAATATATTAATTATCTCGTCAATAAAATATATTAATCATATCAAATCGTCATTTGTTTCAATTTTGAAGATTTTTAACCTTATGAATCCTTTCTTGTCAGATATGTAAGGAAATGTGTTTTTAAAAAATATTTTTTAAACTGGAGATAAAACTTTTTGCCGTACGTGACTGAAGATAACGCTATAATTTGAGATCTACGTTGAAAGAGCTTATGGAAAGGAAACAGTCTTGAAAATAGAGAAGCTACTATCAATATCAGATGCTGACAAAAAGCATGTATTACGCATAGTGATATTCAGAATTTGTTTCATTTGAAGGAGAAGGCCTGTTGCATTAATTAATTCTCATTTTCCTAATTATCTTCAGATGGAGTAATGTAACATTTTGTTCTACTGGATTATTTTTTAGGGAATTAAAGGCACAAAATGTCACTTGTACTTTATGGATTCACATTGTTGATAGTTAATTTTTATAAATAAATTCCATCTTTTTTACGGTTATTTCCTTCTCAATGTTAGCCATATGGATCTTGACACTAGCTCTAGTTTGAATTTTACATGAAAGTAAATATTTTCTTAGCATTGTCAAGTCAAGAACTCCCCTCTGTTCATTTTCCAAGTCCATTCAGTGTTCTTAGATGCCATTTTTCTGGAGCTTTTTTTTTTTTTTTTTACAAACTGAAACCGTAGTTGTCTATTGGAGAAAAAACAATTGATTTCACAAATATTTCATTAAATGGGATACAATTTATCATTATTGCTCGCACTTTCTTTATTAAATATGTGGCAATAGACTTAGAGAATGACTGGAGGCTATATCTATATGAAGTTTATGAATGTTCTTCCCATGTATAAGGCTAGAATGTTTACAAAAATCGGTTCGAAAACATTCTGCATTTGGCTTTCTTTGAGAGTTTTTTTTATTTTTAATTTGCAACGAAATCTTGAAACTATTCTGAATTCCTTTGGGAAGTCTTCTCTATACAAAGGAATTTTGCACAGTAATTTTTTGTCAGCTGAGTGATAGTAAACTCCTTTTTCTTATTTCAGTGATATAAACCATGCCTCCAAGGAGAAAGGTTCGTAACAAGGAATCATTGCCTTTCAGCAAAGCAGGTGTTAATAATATGTTAATTTTTAAATGAAATAAAAAAACACTGGGTATGGATAGCCCATGCCTAGTGTTCTGCTCACCCGTTAACAATATTTTTTTTCTTCCGCAAAAACCTCATAACTCTCAATGATGTATCCCCGACATTTTCCACTTCCAAACTGATTTAGTCAATGAAATAAACTACGAAGTTATATGCAATAGAAAACATTTGTATAGTATTAAATTGAACCCATTTCAATAAGTTGAACTATTCCTTGCGTGTTTACTTGACTAGCTCAATATTAAAAAATGTTATAAAAATTAAATTTTTTTCAAAGGATTTTGTAGACACCATTCAAAAGATACAACCAAATTCTATGTTTCTAAACAGGAAACTAAAATATAAACTGTTCACACTCACTCTTCGGTAAATAGTTTGTTCGCTTAATTAGAAATGCGTTGAAGCAATAAAATTACCCTCCACCTAACAGAAAATCGGATAAAGCACGATATAATGTCTTGAACAGTTATAATCATATCGCCATTGTGTGATCATACCATCCAATTAGACCTCACGAAAGCATTGACTCGCAACGTGTAATCAGAAGACCATTCCACCCGGAAAGAGCCGAACGTTTTCTCCTGACCTTGTCTTGAAAGGCTAGACTGGTCCAGCGTCTGTCGACTTTCATCCCTTCCTTCTTTTTAACCCTTCTTTTAGGTTTTTACACTAGTAAACTTTTCTCTAAACGTAATGGAACGAGAGAAATCGTGTAAAACACGTCCGTCCTGTGACACTTTCCCGCCCAAATATTTTTTTTTCCTTCTAGATTCGTGACTTGATAAGAAAGAAAAAACTCCGTATTCCATTCAGTCACAGCCCATAAAGTGAAAAGCATAGAAATTCTTATTATTTTTCCTGCAGAGAAAAATGCAACGCATACCGATTTAGTAAATTGGATACATGCTGTCGTCAAATCATTTAACATTTTGAAAATGAGTTATTGGGAGGATGATGCAAAGTTCAGTAATATTTTTCTTAATACTTTACAAAGGTTAGCCTGCAAGCTGTCCGGCATGCGCTGACCCGTGCAAATTCATGTTTTAAAAAGTCATACATAAATAATAACTCACATAGAAAAAAACATTCGAAATACTGGTGTGGAACGATAAAATAAATAAAAACTTTGTATAAAAAACATACATAAAATGATACTTATAGAAAGATACGATCGTTTCGACAGTCGAAACGATCGTATCTTTCTATAAGTATCATTTTATGTGTGTTTTTTATACAGTTTTTATTTATTTTATTTTAATAATCACATGTTAGTAGGCGAAGCTAATTGAAAATAAAAATTTTGCATGTATTTTTCTAGTATATACACCCAGTTCTGTAACATTACCATCATGAGAGTTAAAAACTGTTATGAAAACATATAAAAATTGCCGCATTTAGGTCTATATAACCGCCGTATGACACATTTGTTGACATTATCTGTTTGTAATCTTGATCATCAAAAATCGTAACGTGTCTTAAGAACTATCTCCAATGATAAATGAACTGCATGCGCTCCAGTTATAAACTACAAGCTGCTGAAAGTGCCCTAAATAAACAGTTTCCATCTCTTTTATCTTACTAACATTATATGACTCTTCTAAAGACATGGTTTACTTAACACTTACTCAAAATCATAAGTAATAAATACAAGATTAAGATAGTGCGGCAAAATCCTGCCGCCATCCACATTTAGAGACAAGTTCTTCTCGTTAATCATTCGTCCTGCGAACTATGAGTGAGCTAGTGTCGAGACATGAAGCCGAGAATACACACATGCTCAGACAGTGTCACAGAGCGTCCTATGAAATGAAATTCCTATGCGTACACCTGCTTTATTCCGGTTACTCATTGGTCGATGAGAGTACGCGCATGCTCTGACAGTATCAAAAAGCGTCTTAAAGAATCTGTTAAGAAGCATGTGTACACGCAGTATATTTGATCTTCGTCCACCTAAAATAAATAACTTCGTATTCAATTTTTATTATAGACCCAAATCGAATTTCATGTTCTTCTGGAAACGCGTGGAAACTTTTCGCATTCGAACGATTTCGTTTTGTGTAGGCCCTATTATATCAATGCTGCAAGCAGACGATTATTTCGATGAAAAAAATTAAACTTCGTTTAAAAGTTTTTTCAGATAACAAACTGACTTCCCTTCAAAGCTTGATGACCGTGACTTCAAATATGACGTCATTCTCACTTGAAATAGCTAATTTTGTCACGCAAATGATTAACTTTTTTACTCTCGGAAATAAAATTGAGCTGAAAATAGCAAAACATCGCTTTAAAATGTGGGAACAGGTTGATTTTCAGATTTATAAAGTAGCGCAGATTGCTTACTATATTTTTATACATAATTATAAAATTAGGATTTTTAAAAACATTATATTTACTGTCATTAACTTACAACACACTGTTATTCTTAATTTTATTTATTTTTACTTCTTTTTCAAAAAGTTTTAATTTCTTGAAAATTAATCAAAATTAACACAAATTTTCCATTTATTTAAGTTAGTAAAAGTTAATAAAAGAAAAATTTATAGTTTATACAGCTAATTTCTGAGGTGTGATTCGGCAATGTTCAATTAAGAAATTTATATATTTTTAAAGTATTCTTTCATCTGCAGGTATACAAAACTAATTACGGTTTATTAAATTTTCAGCCAATGTCATCATAACCGAAAAGTACTCAATTTCTATCAAGACAATGTACAATTGTTGAAACCCCAAGCGTAATTTAGGGCAATAAAACTCAGAGCTTTAAGTTCTTTACTAATTTTATATTGCTTAATTTACACAGGACATGAGTAGTAAATCAAAGAGATTTTGGAAAACAGTATTATAAAATGATATGATCGTTGCAGAGCTACAGCACAATAATGCAGAAATTTCAATTATTTTATCAGAGAGGAAAATCGGCTCTCTTGGCTACGTAACTACTTCTTTATTTTTGATGAAAATATAATTAATTTGAGAAACTTATTTACGGATAGTGACTCTAAAATGTTAAGAGACCAAGAATCTGTGTAATGGGCATTAGGTTTTTTTTCTTTGAATGGACAAATGAAGAGTTATTTACACAGACAATTTTTGTCAGTGTGAAAGTGTCAAGTATTTACTTCTCAAAATTACTAAAATTAAAATATAGCATAAAGTTAATAAACTGTTATATTAATATACTCTCACTATACTATTAATGAAATCGGGGTACTTCTCCTGTACACGTTCTTAACTAATGACTTCAATTTTTTATTTTTGGCTTGACAAATAAGTCGTAGCTACTAAACCCAAAACACATAAATGTTACTTAACAGCTGCCGATTGCGTGACTGCATTACATGCTCAGTAAGTAGGATGTTACTCTTCTTAAGACTTAGCCCTTTTTTTTTTCTCGTAATGTTTCTCAGTAAGCCGATTATAGGACTAAAAGATGCTTCCGAATGTAAAAGTGATTAAATATCAAGTTAGATAGACTTGCTTTTACACAAGCTATAAATATTCGGCGGAGTATTTAACGCAATCGCCTGGAGTACGCCTTCGGGTTGTTGAAAAAAATATCGGTCTTCATTCTTGAAAAGTGAGATAGTATTTAATGTTATTAGTATTCGTGATCAATACGATAATTGAAGCACGTTTAACAAGTGTTTGGGTGTCTATAATTCTAATACTTAAGCTGCTGTAGAAGTATACGTAATTTTCTTTTCTTTCCAATGGCCAGGTCAGCTGCCTGCTATAGGCTTGACGACTACAGGGCCCGAAGACATTGGTCATTTCATTATGAGGGCGCCTAGTAGATAGCTGGATGTTGCCCACCATGAGTGGTCTCCTCATTTCGAATCAATTCCAGATGAGAGACCTGGCACGTCAGGGATATCGTTTGAATATCCAGAGCCATTGCTAAGACAATTTTTTTAGGGGACTGAGAGGGGGGGAGATAAACTTCCAAATCAAATATCGGTTTTACCAACTATATTACTAACTTTTTACTTTTGCCAACTGGATTTGCGTAATTTTGCCAAGTGTACCAGAAATAGAAGGTAAATTATCGTTATAATTAAAGTTTTTTTACCAATTTTGCCAAGTTTAATAAAATTTTGAGAGTGCTAGGGGGGAAGACTTCCCCTACCCCCTTTAGCAAGGGCCCTGTGGAGGTCATTGGGACCACGACAGATTTTACGTGCACCAGCTCCTTTTAGGGTAAACGGACCCACAGCCGTTCAGTCTAAAGAGTCGTCACCCTCTCAAGTGCTGACCAAGGTCGGCGTCGTTTCACTTCTGGGTTCTAATTGTATCCGAGTTCATAGCCTGGCCTACTGCTGGACTACGCATAACTAAATCGAGTAAATTTATTTGTATCAATAGTGTTCAAAGTCATGTCAAATATAATACTGTTTGAAAGTTCTTATCTTAATTCTTTTTAAAGGTGACAAAAATACGTCTGAATCATCATGTTTCAATTAATACTGTTTTTCTAAATTAATTTACTCCTTAATTTTATAATCAATAGCTCTGAGGGCATTTCATTATTTATGGAAATTTTTATGTACTTAAATTAAAACCATTTTGTTTGTCAAATGAATTGATAATTGAAATGTATAAGAGCATTATAAAATAAACGTAACTTTTTACCAATAGTAATTTCAAAAAATAAGATCTACGCTAATAGCTGAAACTTTAGGTAGCGCGAGTGACTAGTAGGGCACAAACAACCGCAAAATTAACGGTAAATTGAATACTCTAATTTCTAAAATATTTTTACTCTTTCCTAGGAAAAATAATGTAAAAGGCACAAATATGAAAATTAAATCAAGAGTGAATTTATTTGCAGATAAAACAGTATTAATATAACACGAGAGGTGGAAAAAATGAAAGCATGTTATGAACATGAGTAGAAAACGCTAATATTTCTCGAATTTCAAGTATGCCAAATATGCCACGTGCAAAAAATACTCCCATAAATATTCATCCAAGAATCGTATTACATGTCCCAAAAACAAAATTCCAAGCCTATTTTATACATCGTCAAAAATACTTTTTTTAATATAAAATAAGGGATTTCGACATATCGCTGATTTACTGCAACAGCGTCATAATTCAAAAATTATTATTTTTGTGTTAATAGAGGGATAGTTGTAATGATGTGAACCTCTAACAAGTAGACTGCCACTTCTGAACTATTAAAACTGACCCGCCAAATGTCATTAGTGTCGTTTTTGCAACTATACGTTTCTTCACTTTGAAATGCATTTCCTGAAAAAATGTGATTTTTCAATTTATGGTTTTGTTGCAGCAAATGAACGGTATGTCCGTCGATTATAGTGATGTTTAAAAGTAAATCATCATTAAAACATTGCTAAGGGGAGTAAATATACGTGTGTGAACCAAACGTACTTAGTAGGGTAAAGCATTAAGTGATACCCATAAAGGTGAATTTACAAGATAAAATTTTAAATGTACTCTTTTTTATCGACGTGTTTATATCGGAACGTTTCAAGTTAAATATTGTTGCAAAATTCTAATGTTGTTTTCCATCATTAGTGTGTGTTGTAGGAAAGAAAGTTCTACAGGCAAGTGAAATGAGTATTTGACCTTTCGAACTTGGTGACAAACATGGCGACCGTTTTGGCGACTAAAAGAAAGTTTTCGGAAATAGTGGAATTTTGACTATCTCAATTAGGAAAGAAGTTCTGAGAAAAATAGGGAAATATGAATTTACGACCTATAACACGTCACAACCTGCTTGGAAATCTATAAGGAGAGTCTCTGTCGATGGGGATCCGTTGACAGACTGGATATAGAGAGCAAAGCGATATGTGTGTTATTAAATTCTGCATTTTTTGTAAGATGTTAGTGCTTCGATTCGCCGAATAAAGTCTATTCGCTTTTCGAGCTTGTTTTATTATTTTAACGTACATCCACTTTGTGATTTTCGTAACAATATTTTACAGGTTTTGTATTAAATGGCGAACAGATTTCTGCCAGTACTGTGAGTCATTTTTGCTTCATGATATTTTTTATAACTTTTACCACTTAATTTACAAAGCGAATTTCCAAAGTATAGCGTCTTCTGAAAAATATACTCGTAGTTGTACTTTAAGTGGGAACAAAGCTTTATTACATATAATATCATAGCAATACAATATTTCCAGGGGTCGCGCTGTGAATCCCAACGCTGTTCTATACTTCTGGTCGAATAGATTATTTCCTACCCCCAGCTCACTATAACTCACTCACCAGATTCACCCCGCAGTTCAAAAAACCAAGCTGGCGCCAACGTCGCAAATTGCGATAATAAAATTAGTTGGCGAAAGAAAATACGATTTGGCGAAAATATTGGCTTTTTCATTTCTTAATGATGTCCAGCAAAATCTAATTTCAAGAATGAATTGGCGGAACTTTAAAAAACGCCAGCGGAATTCGCGCGACCCCTGAAAATTGGAAATTCGCGCGACCCCTGATATTTCTGTTAATCTTTGAGGTAAATGTTTCCAAGTTGCTATTTTTTGTATAAACAAATTCTATATTTATTGAAAAATGTATGAAGTCTGATTGCAACCAATTCGAGCCCTGAGAAGGAGGAGAAAATAAAAACTAGTAGCGTTGCTACATATCATTAGCTAGGTTTAAAGTCAATTCATCTTCAGTCGACTGTAAAAATGTGACATAATATTTTCACCGAAAATATTTTTTACAATGAACTTACAAAGAAAATCATGACTTATGGGGTGGCAAGGACAACAGCTTTAGTCACATTCAAACCAAGGTTGTCATAGGAATAGAGATAAACTTAAAAATGGCAGCCAATCGAGCATTTCATTTGGCGATAACTTTGCAATCTGCCAGCAAAATAGTCGCTAAAAGAAACATACGTAAAATAGGGTGACACCATGGTGAAATAATAATTTATAAAACAGAAGTTAGGTCAAGACGAAAGTACAAGTGCTGTTTTAGAATGTACCGTTGACGTAACAAATAATTTAGCCAGACATGATGACTAATAGAGTAACCAGCATGGCGTGAAAAGGGACGAAATAATAAAATTGGAAAGACGCGAAGTAACAGAAATGGAAAAAAAGAAATAACAATTTGAAAAAAAAAATAGAAAACAGAATTTTATGAATTACTCATGGGATCTGCACGATAAGAGCAAATTCAGAAATGAAGTGGATCCTATTTTCTGCTTATACGTAATATATGTTACAATGTGGAAACTTTTTCGCGATATACATCCAAATGAAGGATAAACAAACAATAGTTTTTAAGAAACTTTGAGTAGATTTTGTGAGCATGAACAAATTAAACTTTTGGAGAAATGGTAAATGTCTGTGTTATAAATGGTGATATAAAAACATTTTCATATTAAAGCCTTTTTCCCGAAATTGATAATTATATTAAGGTCGATTCTAAATATTTTCCTTACGTCGTAAACCTATTTTTATAAAAAGGAATCAAAATAAATCTTAAAATGAAGAAATTCTAGAACATTTTTACACGTCCTTGTATGCTTTTCATAAAATTGTAATTTTTATGGGGTATATCTCTGTTGCGAATCTGTTACTACACGAGCTATTTATATCTCTAAAAATCTTATATACTTAAAATTACAGTGATGTGATTTTGCTATTGCATAAGTTCTTTATACTAAATAATCGTTTGATTATGTTGCTTTTGCATTTTGTAATAAACAAAACTTCTATCCAGGAAAATATTTTTGCCCATGATAATATAAACAGCACAATCATCCAGCTTTTTTACCCAGACAACAAAACAAAGCATTATTTCTAAAGAAACTCACGCGAGGTTTTAAGAATGAATATCTGTCGTGTGACGTCGGCTTTAGAAAACAACAGAGGTGCAGGCTAGACATCAACATACAGACGTTCTCGTTTTTTCAGGTAAGGTGACTACCACAAAAAAAAAACTATATATATCGTGTAAGAATTACATTACAAAAGAGAAAAATATCTAGAAAAAGAACTTATGACTGATGCGCTACTTCATTTTTCTTCCATTCATTCATCTCCAAACAATAATTCCATCATGAACATAATATCCTAACCCATTCTTTTCGACATGTGTCCACTTAATCACGCCTATGCTAACAAAAAAAAAAAAAAAAAAACCTTCGATTTCAATTCCCTTCAAAAACAATGATATATTCCAATCGAACAAACCGCCTTTTTTAATCCCGTGAAGAATTCCAATCATTTAAACAATAGTCGAAGAGGTAGGGGGCTCTTAAGACACGTGGAAGTGATCGGATTTTCTCTCCATGCTCATGTGCTCACCAACTTCCATCCTTGCAAATCCAGTATTTTGCTAGACAAAGGGTAAGGATGAGTGGGTGGAAAACTTGCACACTAGTTCCACAAGCGCGAACGGTATATTCACGCAGAGTTATTCAGTGATTGGTTACGTGCGGCTGGCTCTGCAAATTAGATTGGGATTAGCAGAAAATAAGATGTTCTCCGTGGACATGTTATGTTGGGATTTTATGGGCTTCCAACTGGATTTATTCTAACGGTGACCGTAAGTAAAGAGAAATTTCTTTGGAATTTTATCTCGCTATATTAAAGTACTCTCTATATATTCAATATTTTTTTATCAAAGATGGACATAGTTGATAGTTATCTAGGGTAAAAACGTATAAACATATTGTGCTAACACGTTAATATAACTTTGTATTATAGTTAACACTTACGGGCGTAGTGATTTTGGCATGCAGCTGTGTTGATTCAAGAAAAATTTGGTTAGTGCTATTTTAAGCTTATAATTTTGTTGGGTCAACAAAATATTTATTTTTCTTGATTCAACAAAATATGAATGAACGTTTTGTTGGTTCAACCAAATTATTCAGTTACGTGTGCCCATAGAATTTTGTTAAATTCAACAGAAAAAAATTCAGCTTATCTATTTATTTCATCTGTAATAAATTTGACTTTTCAATTTCTTTACATTTGCAACTATATTACATTTAACACTTAGTAAAGCAGTTGTTTCCGGTGCAACCTCCAAATTCTAACAATTTTACCGTTGATCGCAAATATGCATAAGAATGAGTTAATATCCCTATATATTTGCTACATGCAAATTTGACTTAAAGTAAATCAGTCCCTCTAAAAATTAACGACATGACTTACAAAGTTTTCACTGATTCAGTGGTTGTATTGTAGATAATATTATCAGCTATTCGTTATTTTAATGTCAGACACTTATTCATTAATGCAGTCATCTTCAAAAACTTGAGACTATTATGAATTTGGTTGGGTAGAAAAATATTCAAGTTATTGTATGCATTATTGTATAAAATGTAAACAACATGAGGCAGTACATATTTTAAATTACAAAATAATATCAATTGTTATTTGATATAACTTATTTCCAAACAATGAGAAATTGTAATATTTTATAATATTATTTTTTTATCAAAATGCGATATTGTGATTTACTGTTATTGATACGTGACTTACATCAAATAACATTTTTTATTAACCAAGATCGATAAGAAACGGGAGTTTTCCGAAGATGCAAAAGCATTATTTTACCATTTTAAATTTCATGTTTTTTATAAAATTATTTCAAACACTTTTCTTCAAGTATCATTTCATCAAGTACGCCTGTGTTGTAAGCAATCCAAAGAATATTAACTTTAAAATAAATCCAAATAAACGGTAGTTATTATTTAATTTTAAAGTTTTAAGAAGATTCTCATTTATCACTTTGGAATGTACCTTAATATCAACATCTTTGAAATACATAATCTCATACCTATGTAGTTATATTAAAAATATGGAGAGTTTTTATAGATATTGTTAGTAAAAAGCTGGTTCATCTAGCAGAAATGTTTTACTTTCATACATAATGTGTGTAGGTTTCGCTTTAAAAGGCTCGCACACAATGTATTTTATTTTTTATTTTCTCAATTTATATTTCTTTCCGACTCATGCATTGCTATTGTGATATTTCCAAAGGTGGTGCCTGCAATCATTTCTTAAGTAAATATAAGCATAATATCTTTATGTATACATAGATAAAGTTTGTTATACTTAAAAATTCAATTTTTGCCCAAAAAAAAAAAAGTACTTCCATGTAGGAAGTCAACTTTAGGTCGCAGTATTGTGATTATCAGTAGCTAACTATATTAGGTCGCAGTATCTAAATGGTAAACCAATTAAACAAATGTGAACTTCATATTTATTAAATTTCAGACGAATATTGAGGGAAAACTATTATTTGGAATATCTATCAAAGATAGGCTTCTAAATTAGAAACATTCCATGTATGATCTTTATTAGGCAAATATTGACGCATATTCAAAATATTTCCAGTGCACACAAAACACTAAAAAAATCTCTTTCAGATATGTAAACACACTAATATTGACATAATGCTACCATGTTATAGACTAGTATTGCTTTTCATTATGAACTGTAACAATAAAAAGTAAATATAGAAATATAATATCGTTTTGGTTTCTTGGATTTTTGCGGGTGAAGGGGTTTATTAGTTTGATCAAGTAATTTGTTACATTTATGATATTTCAAAAAAGATCTTAAGAAACTACCTGGATTGCATCTTTTACTAGCAGAACATTTCATAGAATTTTGTATAGTTTAGAGAGAATATTTTTTTATTGTCTTAATATAAGATTTCTTCTATATTTTTACAATCAAATTATAAAATCACATATTAAATTATTAAATTATATTTTTTTTGATAATTTATCATAAAATTTCGGCAAAATAGCATTACTTATGCCGTTATTCACAAACATTTCATACTTTTAAGAAGAAGAAAAAATGTGTCAGTTTAAAATCAGTGGATTTCCGTTTATCAGGCATATATTCCCCAATAATATAGGCCAAACAAACAACAAATTTCATTCAATCAGAATTCAATCACGAATATCATTTTATGCTTATAAGTAAAGCTTAATCCAAAATAAGTGTAGTGAATATTAATTTTTAAGGAAATTTATTGAAAATAGGAAAGAATCAATATGGAAACAATATTTTCTTACATTAATTTATTTTTATTTAAATTCTACATGTGTAATGTGCGACTACACAAAATTTTCAAAAATGAGATATTAATATACATCTAAGTATATATATTAATAATTTTTTTATACATTTTACATTATATATTCTTAACTTATTTTCATTTGGGCCTATTTTAAAGCTAACACTTCATGAATGTTCGTACTTTTAATACTCAAACAAAAAACAAGTTGTTGAGAGTTATGCATATTTCCAATGTCGAACAAATAAATTTCCCATGTTTTAATCAAATATCAATCAAAACACGCTTGAGGAAAATATAAATGTACGAATTTTAAATTTCAAGGCCCAGACTTTTTTAGAATCACTAATACATAACTATATGAACATTATTAAAATTTTCAGTTTTTGCTGTTAGGAAATAATTAATCTTTCTAAAAACCTTTCGTCTAACGGAAACGTTATTTTTAGTTAATAATTTTGTAAAATATAGATTCTAGAAGGCAAGTTTTGAAATATAAGTTTTTACTCTTTGGATATTCAGACTAAATCGTTATACGCCCACTTTTACAGTCTTCACCTATTTTATATATGTCACGTTTTTAAACATAATTTTGCATTGAGCTTTATAAATTTTTTGTAGCAGTGCTTTTATTCAGGTCAATAAACACTCGAAAATGCTCTCATACTATAATACTTGTACACATGTAATTAAATCCCAGTTTTATTAAAATTAATAAGAACTATTAATTAACTGACTCAAAAAAACTTTCAGCAGAGCACATACACAAATTTTAAGATAATGTGATAGTTCTTACATTTCTCCACAAATTTTGAGATAATTATGATATATCTAACTTTTTTTACCCATGATTCAAATAATATTAGAACATAATTGCTATTGGGTGCACATAGTTTATATTTGAAATAGTTGTAAACTATTATGCTGTAAAAAAACCACAATACGCTCCTACTGGTGGAAAACATTACAAACTCTTATTACATATCAATAATTCATTTACAATCGGAAGTAGTATGTTTGTGCTAATTAAAAGCTTCCATAGAAGGATTACTTATAATTATACGAACTATAGTAGAAAATATGTTAATGACTTTTGAAATTGCTTTAAATGGAAACTGGACCGCGTTCGTTTAGTTTATATTTCCTTATCTGTTTTACAAAATGAGTTTTTAACCTGTAGCTGAGAGATATTGGTCTCTAACAAATAATGTTAATTCAACTTTTGAAGGAGCAAGATCCAGGTAAATCGATTTTTAAAAACATATTTATCAGTAATTCTCGAACACGTAGTGTATTCAATCGATAAACGGCTACTGAAAAAAAAAAAACAGACAATACCCTATCATAATGAACAGTTTGGTTAAAGAATAATTAACTAAACCCAACCAAACTGGTTTTCATGCGGATGTGTTACATGCATCCTAGACTAGCCTAAGCTCAACTGAGATAATCATTCTTTTGCTTGTTTCAATTACTTTACAAGTGTTCTTTCACTCGTTCTTGAGCGCAAAATGATAGAGTAGTGTGCCTCAAGTTGGACTTCTATTCAGTTTCTGTGGATATACTTTGACACCTGTGTTCTATATCTGCTATGCACAGCTAGTTTTTATTTTTAAAGTTTTCAATCAAGTAGGGATGGACGCGAGACGCGAGAATTCTCGCATTGTCTCGCGTTCTCGCATTGTCTCACGAGACGAGACGCGAGACGAGACAGGCATTTTTTTGCGAGACGAGACGCGAGACGAGAAAGAAAATATTTTGCGGGACGAGACGCGAGACGAGACAGAGTCTTGTCTCGCGCGAGATTTCTCGCGAGAATTCTCGCATTTTTTTCCGTCTCGCATAAATACGATCTGAAAAGCGACAATTTGCCTGAAGCCTCTACCGTTTAACTTGCATCTCCTTCGTTTTCGGTCCTGGTATACTATCAGCACTCTACAATACGCACAAACACGTAACATTTAAAATTAGAACAGATGAGAGATATACAAAACACACAAAGGAGAGGATAAAGAAAGAAGCGGAAAAAAAAAGAAAACAGAGAAGAGTTGAAAGAAAAATAATAAGTAAATAGGAAAGGCGGTACGGTATGTTAAAATCTGACCACTTTTAGACGGGGCAAGGGGCATTAAGTTTGGGGCCCCCTTACTATCCCCTTTTTTACGCATTAAGCCCCTTTACTGAGCCCCCCCTTTTTTAAGCATTTTAACCCAGTTTTGACCGCTGTTGTACTCGAAAATTGCATTTCAGTTAACTGTAGTTTTTGTACTTTAATCAAATCGTATTTATCACCCCAAAAAAATATCTCTAACTTGATCTAGTGATAGACAATTAGGAAATACCTATATTATAGAGGAAATTCAGTTTTTTCCCCACAATTACTATTTCAATACATATGAATTTATAATTTAGATAATCGGGATATATATGGGCCCCCTTTTTCTTCAGGGGCACCGGACTACCGCCCCCCCTTGCCCCTGTGATAATCGGGTTTCGGGTATATCAGAGAGAGATTAGAAGTAGAGCAACTTGCATTCGCATTGATGCTTAGTCTGAGTAGGTTGAAATATGGTTGAATATCCTTGGTTGAAATATCCTTGTACCGATATTATCCTCAAACTTTCCCGCCCGTTGCGGCGTGCGTAGGGGAGGGGGGGGGCGCCCACCCTGGTAACAACTTTCTAGGGGCAGTTAAATCCCTATTGTTGGCCTATTTTAAAGAGATTAAAATGACATTTTTTATTCTTATATATTAATATCGGACGGAAAGAAATGCAAGCAATTTTTTTAAAAACTATTTCTCTTTTCGTTTATATTATCATATTTTCCCTTCCTTCGGCTTGCAAAACTTTTATAAAATTTTTTCCTCCCCATCATTTTATCTTGCAGTTGGGTTCCTATTCTAAAATTATCTTCGCCTGTTAGATGTCTTTTCATTTTTTAAAAAAATCCACACTGGATATACATTAGGGGGATTATGGTTTAATTTTTCTGTAAACAGGGCGACCATAACGACTGTAGTACTATCGCTAAAAATTATTGTGGAAAAGTACAAACGGATAGTCGTCAACAAATTAACTGTTCAGTAATTTAAAATATAAACAAAAAATAAGACGTCTAACCAACTGAGATACTATAATGAAATCTAAAAATGCACACACGGTAATGTTATTGGATATATTAGGCAAAAAATTATAATTATCGTTAATATAATCTTGTTTTCATTAATATAAAAATTACACATATTTTAGAGATTTGAAATTGACGTTAAAGTAAATAGTAGAGATTTAATAAAGACTAAAAGTGTTCTGTTTATAATTTTTCAAGGGTTATCTTACAACCAACTGAACGATAAGTAATTCTAATTTGTGTTAATATATACCGCAGTAATTTCAACAGAGGAGATTACTTGAACTTAAAAAAAAAAAATCTGTTTTGTCTCATGCACAGGGGCGTAGCCAAGGGGGGGGGGGGTTAGGGGGTCATAACCTCCCCCATGAGAAATTTTTGCCATACAAAATGTATATTCTTCACAACATTATCACACACACGTATACATATATATGAGTTGTAGTAGTTGTAACCCCCCCCCATGAAAAATTTCTGGCTACGCCCCTGCTCATGCAGATATGATTTTAGTAAAATATTCGCTACTTCTCGTATGAAGAGCGGGTGCGCAGCTATTTTAAAACAAACGGTTGTCCATTTCATGTATGTGTCTGAGGTATTTAATGCTACAACTTGAACAGTACGATGTACAACTACAGTATGATGTAGAAATAACGCATTTTGAAAGTCGGGAGTTCTCTGCAAACCGCTAAGCTTTTCACTTTTCTGATCGCGAATGACACTGACGTAGTTTTTTGAGTCATTATATTGCAATGATGCCAGGTTAATACTCATGACGCAAACTTTACATCAAGAGTCAAATAATTTTGCTTTTATTTTAGATTCCACATCACTGGAATTAATTGAAATTACTCATGTTAGGAAAATTTTCGTTTACTACAGTGCGAAGAACGGGCACGCAGCTAGTAAATAAAAATAAATACTATATTTTCGGTGTGACATTATATATACGGATTAAATCTCAATTTCTTTTACTTCAAATGCCGATATATGCTGATATAGTTATTAATATATCTACTAATGTGGCTATATGTAAGTAATTGTTATTATTAATATTAATTTTCAATAAAATCCCAATAATAAGTTAGTATAAAATGGTAACGAAATCGCAGTCCTTAATTTTGCGAGACTCGCGAGACGAGACAGCAATTTCTTTGCGAGACGCGAGACGAGACACAGTGTTTGCGAGACGAGACGAGACGCGAGACGAGACAGAGGTTTACCACTGCGAGACGAGACGAGACAGCCCCGATTCTCGTCTCGCACGTCTGACGTCCATCCCTACAATCAAGTAACTTTTATGTTAATTTTTTATAAAGATTCCATTTATTTCAGATTATCTCTGAAGTTTATGCAACCTTTAACAAATAAAAATATTCGTGTCAATCTTTCTAATATTGATCAAATATCAATCATTCTTTTTAACGCGTTAATGATGGTTTCTTAAAACCCTGTTGTTCCAGCACGATGGTTTAAGATCTTTTCATATCCTAATCATGAAGCACTTAAAGATGAATATTTTAACTGGATTATTCAGAGTAGTCTTTTGATTATTATTGTGAAGTCCATGTTTTACAATAACTATTCTGGTCTATTAATCTTTCTTTTCCATTCTAATGTTTTAAAACCTTAAACAGCCCCGTTGTTTTTAAATATCATATCGAATCATACAGTGTGAAGCTGTACACTTGCTGACTGAATTCTGAAGCCGCTTCATACTTTAGAAAGACTCCCACTGTTTCACGTGTCAGCTAACGTAACATAAAAAAATATTTTCGGCAGATTAAATTTTTATTCCTTTTACGGTATTAGATACTTAACACCTTCTATACTCTGATGTTTCTGTTACGAAATTAAGCACTTCCTTTCGAAGTTTTCGTAGGAAAACCTTATGACTCAAAATATACTCAAAAAAACTCCATCCAAAGAATATTGAACCTTTATTGATTTGATTTGCCGAAATCGTGTGCATTTCTCTAGTGAAAAGGGGGTAAGAGGCAGAAGACAATCCCAACGAATAAGAAATCACAAGATCATCTCATGCGTAAATAAATCAGAAAAAAAGAATATTATTTCTTTTCCAAGTATCATGAGAATTCTCATAAAAGCTAAGAGTATCGTTGAGTAACGTAGCTTTAAATGAGGCGTAACTATACAACCTTCTCACATAGCCAAGCTAAACGAATAACACATAAAACAAGAGGAATCGAACAATGCCAGTCCCATGAAATTTTTCACACAGAAACTTCCAGGACTTAAATGGAAAATTAATTACGGCTATATACAAATAATATATATTTATCAGTTGAAGTTCAGGAGCATAAATCAAACCAGTGAATATGAACGTCTGACTTACAAAGATGAAAGAACGTCAATTAGTTTTAATGCTCTCAGAGAATTTAATTTTTTTTTTTAAGACATCGTCTTGCTCATTCTTTGAAGTTTAAACCAGACAGACTTCATGAAAGACCCCAGAAAATGTCTTTCATGAACGGGCATGCAATGATAAATTACATTTTTTAACTATTGAAAGTTTTTTAACTAAAATAAGACAGACAAAAGAAAAGAAGTATGTACTGCTTCAAACAAAGATTTTTTATATTGATTTCGGTTTTTTTCCCTTAAAATATTCATAAGAAATAGGTTTTCCCTAAAAATCGCTTCATCATTTTGTAACCAGCATGATAAATGAAAAAAAATCCATAATAACGCGAATCTGCGCTTATTGCGTGTTCTTGACTGACAGAAAAAGTCTCAGAAACACTGTTTCGAAACACTGTTAAAGTTCGAAACACTGTTTCGAACTTTAAAGCAATGCGCTATTATATAAGACATTAAAAACTCATAAGGCAGGGTGTCTCTAAAATGCAGGGGAAATGAAGTTTTACACGATTACTTCGCCACCTTCTAAAACAGCAAATATCAGCGAGCAGCATGAGAGACTGCCCCGGTAGACGTTCAAGGTTCTGATCAAAACAGCTTGTTTGTAATAGGAGAAAATATTTTCTTACGTTGTTTCGATATAATTTCTGACGTATATATAAATTGAGATAAGAGTATTTCTTTGTTACTTCTCTGTTACAATAGTCGTAATGATTGTGTGTACGAATTTGAATAACTTTTTGTCAGATTTCCATTTCATAGTTTTTATGTACAAGTATTTTCGCTAGTCGTAAATAACGATCATTCCACTTGCTGTCCCATTGGGTTTACACGGCTATTCCCGGTTATTTTTTCAAGAAAGAAAAATCAATAAGAACTACTCAAAAACGGCACGATTATTTTATCTTTTTATGTTTATTAACAGAACAGTGTATAAAATAAGTTATTTCTAAAAGTATTTTGTACTTGCATTTTCAGATGTCCTTAGCGTGGCATATTTTGGACCACTTAAAAATGCCTTCAACAGACAGCGTGACAAATTTATGAAGTCAGAGATACACAAGAAGACACACGTGGCAGGGTTACCCATGTACTGGGGTGATCACGCCACAAAGTAATGTTTCTCAAAGCTCCTTTTTAAATAACACCAAAAACCAGTTTCATTTTTTTAACGTTTATGCCTTGTGTAAGGAACTAAAAAGAATCCCTTCATATTACATTACAGAAAAAAATCATCTTTCTTTAAGGTGGAGCGATTTACCCGGCCTCCTATGCACACTTTTACTTTTTTTTTTCTCTCTAAAATCAGTAAGAATCAACCCAATAGATTTCAGGTAACTTCAGTAATGTTTTAGATACTGATATTCGCAGTTAAGAGAATAGTTTTTGTAACTTCCGTAATTCTTTAAATGTATGCTTAGGTTTGTTTTAACTATCGTTTTTATAAAATAAATTCTTCTTCTTCGAACCTTTTGGTCCGAACAAATTTGGACCGTTTCTAATGTTTAAATTGTCCCACCAATGCTCAGTGGATAAAACACCGAACAGGTAGACTGTTGACATGTGAAGGTCCAGCGTTCAGGTCTACCGCTCAGCTGTCCATCTAACTGTCTGAAGTTTTGGTAGGTTTTCTCCACATGTAACGTGAATACGCGCCAACCATATTAGTCTTCGTGTGCATAGAATGATTATATTGCTCGCCTTCCAAATCACGAAGCAACTTATATCTCGAAAACATGTATCTAAATATTTTTGTAGAATTTATAAATAGTACCCTTAACCTATTACAAAGCAGCTTGTTCTACTGTCTCGATTACATACCTTTTTATGTATACACACTCACTTTATTATTAACTGCGAAACTTCCTTGTAGAACTGGGGAAAACTGCAAAAGTTTCAGAAATGTGAATGAAAACGTTTTTCTATTATTCTTTAAGCGTAAGAGATATTCTTCAGATCAGTATTTAACTCATGCATCAATATACATGCAATTTTTAGCAACAGGCTTTTAGAGTTGCAGTTTTTATTTCTTTAATTTTCAGCACTGTAACTCCTTCTATTCTTAACTATTATTCTGTGATAATAAAAAACTAAAAATATGCATTTTTTTTCGTTATTTGTCACGTACCTTCATTTTATGGATTACTATTTTTTAATGGCTTACAAGTTTTAAAAGTAGCATTCGTAGGTTTTACTCGTGCAGTGGAATTCAAAACACCCAGACAGCAGTCTAATCCTCAGCTATTTAAACGTTCGAGATTTAAAATTCCCCACCCCCATTTTCGTCTTTTTTAATTTCAGAGAATATGTAAGACATTGACTTCTTTAATAACTTCTAACTATGACTTCTTGAATAAACTTCTCTATGCAGCTTCTAAAAATAAATGCCATTGAAATATTCTTATTGAACTGAACCGTATGTGCACACATGCTAAAACTTTATTTACAGTTTCCAATTAGAATACTGGCACGTCCTCGCTTTAAAAAAAAATCCCAGACAATGGATCAACATATCTACTCCAAAGGATCGATGTCCCGCATGGTTTGTTCGGATCGAACGTAATGGAGTGATCATGACTGAGTTAACCTTTATTGGTAAAGCGATAGAAGACTAGGAAACGTCTCTCAATGTGTTTCGATACTTCAGTCAATTCTCGATTGCTTCCCGCTAAATTGGTCAAACGCCAGTTTTATGCATAAAGGGTATCAAGATACAGCGTGTTCGGAACAACAACTAAGTAATTCTTTAAATGAACTGGTCACGCGCATTTAGTTCTTTTCATCTCCTTGAACAATCTGAGGAACACGCCTCCGCTGCTCACTTTCAGTCTTCGAAGGAGGACGAACCCGAGATTTGCATCCAGGTGGCCTAGATATCAAACCATATATTAGCTTTAGACCAGTGCAAGCCAACAGCGTGTGAACATTCTTAGGATCTCTGAAGGATGGGCCGAAACTTCGTGCTCGCAGCAAGGCCTTGTTCCAGTTTTATCCCCTAAATGGACTTCTGGATGTGCTTTTATGATTCCGCGGGAAGTGTTTGTTTACGTTTTTGAACATTTCATATTTATTATTTTTACCGAGGTAAGGACTGAAATTCTCTTCTCTAAACGATCAAGCCTCTTAATCCTTACAGTTACCCGTTTGTATAACCATAATAGATAGAGGAAGAAACAAAAGAAAAATTACTCGATATGCAAGACGTCCTGTCATGATTATAAACTAAAATAAATCACTGTTCAAAAACTATTAGAAATATATTTGTTTTGATGCACTGTGCGACTGTTATGAAATTTTTGATAAGCAACTTGCTTCATTAAATTTCAACATTTCTCCCCCGTTGTAGCTCGTAAAATATCAAAGCTATGTTTATGTTCTCGTCAAGTGCATTTTAACATGTCTTTTGTAGCAGTACACACAGCATCTTTTATCCCAGCTTTCAAGTTTCCAACATCAGCATCTGGTGTAGCAAAGTACCGGTTCCTAATGTAACGACAAAAAAAAAGAAAAGAAAAGAAAACAAGAGAGTACTATCGTGCGACCCTAGTGTTGATCTACCTCTACGTGCCTCCATAAGAGCCAACCATTGCACAAAATACAGTTAAAAATGAACTATCCAATAATTACATAATTTTATCGAAGGGTTTATTTTTTTTTTTTTGTAACAAATATTGTAATCAGGAAAAGACTTTGTGCTCACCCTGTAAATTTTCTTTATATAGTCTAACTTATCATCACAACTGATAATTCTCAAAAGGATTTTTTTAATATTCAAAATTATAAATAAATAAATCACCTGGAAATTTAATAGGAGAGATTGAAGGGGGGGGGGGGGCTAATAAAACACAGTTTGCATTTTGGGCAGTAAAACGTAGATACAAAATTCTTCTTATTCTTTTTTTCTGGTTAATCGTGTTTCAGGCAGTTAAATGTGGGTTTTCTGCTATTGGATAAAAAAATCTAAGTGATTGTTCAATTATTAAAAGAGAAATAGTCTTAATTTTTTAAATGAAATTTTGTCCCATTAGACCGCAAATTTTGGTTGTAATGGAACTTACCACGCGTCGAATGGGACATATTAATTAAGCAACTTATCAATTTAGCATTCATTGCTCAACTTCAAAATATTACAACAAAAGACACCCTTCTATATTGTAACCTGCAACACTATCGGGAAAAATACTGCAAGATGCCCCCTCTCTCAAATTCTCAAAGATATACATTTCTCTCGGATCAGAACTGCTGATTGCAGGGTAACGTGAGAAAGATGCATATTCAACTTCACGTATTTTGCGAATAGTATCGACCTCAGATCGCACCAACAAATTCAGCAACCTGTGATCCTCAGAAACAGATTTGGAGAACTGCTCTTTAACATTCAAGTAAACCACTAGATTACAACAAAGAAGAGCTTGATCTTGATTGGATAGATTTCAGAAATACATTCGTGCTTCAAATATAAAGATTTCCGTGACCGGTAACAGAAAGAGGAGGAAGATACTTGGTTAAAAGAAAAGATTAACAAAACATTACAATAAAATTCAGTTCAGATTTATTTTTTATTATTGGAATGAAAAGCTTATGTTTATTTTTATATGCCACTTAAATCTTTCCAACATAGTTATCGGTAGCAAAAGAAGAAGAAATAATGCTCGAATAAATTGAATTTTTCTGTAGCTATTTTATGAATACTTTTATAAATAAAAATAATTAATAAAATAACAACATTAAAATACATTTCAAACATTTTATTTCTTTATTTTAAATCAAAAGTTTATCTCTTTTATTTACCTTTTTAAGTTTCAGCTCCAGTAGTGGAAAGGCAAAAAAGACTAGCTAGTGACGAAAACTTACCAAAATATACACTAAAAAGTTATAGTCAATCTATTAACTCCTGTTTAATAAAGCCTTGTGATTTTAGGCTCCACCATGGCCGAGAAGACGGTAAGCGGCGATGGATGGCTCTAAACATGGTAGGCGGCTGAAGTGTGAAAGTCCTGGTCGGTCCCGTCCGCGTGGCTGCCAATCTAACAATCTGGAGTTTTGGTCGATTTCCTCCAGATGTAATATGCGTTGGAACCCTTTGAAAAGTCCTTCGACCAAAGCACCCCTTCCCCTTTGGCAGATGCCCCTTTGTAGGCTTGTAATAACAAACAAATATGATTAGCGGTAACAGGAAGATAATAACTTCATAAGTAGAAGTAATTTGATTTTTTTAAATTTCGAGCTATGTATAACAAAATTTCATTTATTCAATTTTTTTATTTGCTGCAAATCATTCGGAGGTAGTAGGTACCGAAGACAAAAACTAAGAAAGCCCATTTGGTTAGTAAAAAAATAACAAAAATATTTTTAAAGTTCCAGTACCATTGTAATTTTCTAATTAAAAATCGTGTTTATTCTATTTACATATTTAATCTTATAAGACGCACGAAAGAGAAAATTTTCTCAAGTCTCGACATTTTGTTATTTAATATGCATATTTTTCCCCGACAAAAACTTATTTGCGTCTTTTTAACATTCATTCGTTTGTGCATTTGCCCTTTAAGTGTGTATCTAAATTTGTAATAAGAATTTTTTGTCATTATTTATATATATATATATATATATAACAACCTTTTATTTATTTTTTTTTTGGCGAAGGGGGTCGTGGGGGGATCGTTTAATTATATTTTTATGATCAGTTTTTGTGCCAATAAACAAATGATAGCTTTGGTTTTTCTTAAGAGATGTATTAAAAACTTCCTTAAACTTGAATTAAAAACTTCTCTTAAGAGTTGTATTAAAATATTTTTTATAAGAGATGTGTTAAAAATTTCCACAAAAAATTTGAAAATAAAGCTATACTGTTTGAGTAGTAACATATACTAAACTATTGTTGTTAAAACTGAATATAGAAGTTAACCTGTCTTAATAAAATATAAAATACCTGTATGAGTTCCTCTAAAGCTATATCAACTATTTTTGATGGCAAACGTGCTAGTGTGACTCTTAATAATGTCATTTTGTTCGAAATAGATCAATGTCTTATTTCTTTATTTTAAATCATACCACGCCGCTTACCATTTGTAAAATATACTGTAAAATAACTCTATAAACCATATTTAATATGTATATAATTAAGAGTAGATAATCCCAAAAGACTGTCATCAAAAATGTGGACACACACTCAAATATATACATATAATGGTCATTCTCACAAAACGAGAGAAAATAAAATTTGAGATTTTGCATGATTTCTGTTATACATTTTTAATGAAATTTTTTTATTTTTACTTCTTTTGATCTAAAATTTTATATTTTATGTTAATTTTCAAACAATGTAGGTAGCATTCTCTGTACCTTAGTATTGTCTGCGACCCTAGTGTTACAGAAATGAAGCATGTGGTACAGTAATGACAGGGACAATGACAAAAATGCTTTTCATGGCTCTAAAATTGTAAAATAATACCCAATAAATTATGTTTTTTATTAGAATTCTTTTTTGATCTTCGTGAAAAACTTGTACCACTTGAAAAAATAACAAAAAAACATTCTAGAAAACAAGCAGGGACTGACATTATCCCGTTTTTTAAGAATATATATATATGCGTGTGTGTGTGTGTATGTATGTATATGTATGTATGTATTTATGTATATATTGAATCAAGCTTCAATATTGCATGTTTCCGTGTTTGTGTATTTCAATTTTTTATTTTATTTTACTTCTTTGGAGGGGAGCAGGAGAGAGGTTATTTTTATGATAAATTTATGTTTTTTTTTTTTTTTAGGTAGATTATCTACGTTTAATTATATTGTCATGCTCAGTTGCTGCTTTCATGCTAATAAATTCATGAAATCTTCGGTTTTTCTTAGATTCCATTTTATAAAATTTAATACATATATACATTTGCAAGTGTATAAATTTTGTGACAACTTATGAGCATTTACGGTAGTTAGAACATAGACGGACAGACAGACAAACCGAAGAAATCAATCCCTTTTCAATTTTTATAGAAAAGGCGTTTAAAAATATGTCTGCCCAAAAGTATTTCTTTCTCAGCTGAACAAAGCAGATTTTTTTATATCACAGTCAAAAAAGCTTTTGTTCATTTTATTCATCTAAGTATAACAATGATATCAAAATGCATCAAACAAACGAGTCTCCTTACGGATCCTTGGTTTTTGAGGTCGATGCGTTTTTAATTTTCAAAAAATTATTTTAATGTTGTAAGATGTTGTTTCATGGATAGTGTGATCGCTAAATGGGTCCCTTTCTGTCGCACGCATTGTTAAGGTTTCAATAAACCAATAATTAGTTTCGTATGAATCAGTCTTCGTGAGTCATGAGTAAAAACTAAAGAACACGTTTGTTTAGGTTTGAATATTTTTTTCTTTCGATTGCAAATAATCAGTTCGCTCGGTTCTTTAAAGCGATCAGTGATGAAATTTTAAAAAGCTGAGAAAAGTTTGAAAAAAGGAAGCTAGTTCATCCAAGATGGCAGGACAAAGTATGGATAATTTTGAATTTAGTTAATTTAGTATAAGAATTTGTAAATTGAAGTTTTTTCCACTCAGTTATAGACTTGCATATAGTCTTTAGCACCTGCTCATAAGTCCTTGTAAAGATATAACTCTGCGATGTTATAGGATATTTTGACATTTACATCAGAAGGTGAAGTAACAATTTCTTAACGAAATGGGAGCACGTTAATCTAAAATTTTTATCTAGATTATGCTTTTCTATATAATCTATCAAAACTTATTTGGTTTTGACATTCGAACATTCATTTTATGAGAACATTCATTTTTCGAACATTCATTTTATAATTGGATCCAGATAGCTATGATAATCGTCTATTGCTGAAGAGAAAAACGAATTTTCAACAGAGTGTCATTTAAATGAAAAAAATGAGTATTCAATATTTTTAGAAATCTTAATACAAGTATACATTAAGTCGCCCTTGAAACACGCATTTGGAACGTCTAAATTTAGTTAGTAATTTTTAAAGGAGATTTATACATTATGTATACTAAAAATAACATTTAATTAAAAAAATTATACTCTAAACATATTTTTGCGCGATGTCTTACTCGAAAATATTTTTTATGTCGCTTCGTATGCTAAGTAATCTAATATTTTTATGTAGTCAATATGTGCGCACCAGTCGCTCTCAAAAATATGCAAATTAATGTTAACTTCAAATAAACTAAAATTTAGATTTCAGTTACCCGACTCGTACTGCAGAAAGCCAATTTATATCAGACATTTTTATTTAAGATAAACCATTGTCTCGTATAATCAAACGCAAAATATTTGTTAATTTTCAATTTTTCTACGAGCAATTGTGTCGCTTCAAATCTTAAAAACATCTCATCCGCTTCACCATTGTACTGCCTCTACCATAGCACATTATCTGCCAAAACAGAAATGGGCTGAAAGATAAAAATATCATTTAGAGTACATAACGAAAATGTAATGACATGAAACAATTTAATTACCGTTCATGCTCTAACTTTTGTTTCTCCGTTATATGCCCACTTACATAAAATTCAATGTAAGTAATTGCAATTTGCCTTTCCTCTTTCTAATTACCCTCTGTGTTATTTACTAGCTCTTTGTTCCCGAGTGCGAGTCTGTCATTATTATTATTATTTTCTTTTTTGGAAGCCGTTTGGTCTGGTAGTCCTCAATACAACTTTGTTCCGGTGATTGGAATCGCCAGCATTCTTATAATGGCCTAAAATGACAATTCATTTTCTTTCTTGAATACCAAAGTCTGCAAAATAAGGCTCTCAACCAAAAGAGATTTTTCAAGACCAGTTTAATAGGCCAGTAGGTTGAGAAGAGATGATTCTGGCGTCAATAGAATGATATAAAGAAATGAGCGCAAGTTTTTTTAAACCTCCCCACAGAGAAAATACTTTTTGCTGCACTTATTAAAG
This sequence comes from Cheiracanthium punctorium, assembly GCA_038373885.1. Classification (NCBI taxonomy): domain Eukaryota; kingdom Metazoa; phylum Arthropoda; class Arachnida; order Araneae; family Cheiracanthiidae; genus Cheiracanthium; species Cheiracanthium punctorium. The sequence continues at coordinate 316,181 of JAWZYV010012006.1, forward strand.
TCAGTCAATCATTTCGTAATCCGTACGGGTCGTCCAGGTTGTATAGTCGCTTAAGAACCATTCTATCACGCCTTGGATCCGGGTTCAAATCCCGGCTTGTGCATAGATGTTCACGCTTCTAAAGTGACCACCCAGCAAACACACACAGGTTCTCTGAACGTCTATTAACGTTCAGAAAACGTCGTCTGAAAGTTAATAGACGTTCAGCGAACCTGTGTGTGTTTGCTGGGCAGACGTCCTGCTTTTGGCGGGATAGTCCCGATTTTTACCTATATGTCCTGCTGTCCCCACAGAACTCTAAAATGTCCCACTTTTCCACTCCTGTCCCGCCAAAGTCCTGCTTTATGAAAACTAAATTGAGAATAAATTCACATGAAAATCTATATTTTGAAACATGTTTTTCTTTCGGCAACTAAATTGCGAGAACGGCTGGATGTAAAAATTCGGTTGAGGTGTCTGAAGAAAGGTCCCGGCCCGTAGATGTGCCATCAAAAGAGAAAATCAGGAAAAGTCGAACGGTTTAGGCGTGGCGGAACGGCAAAGGTGCAAATTTTTGCCATAGAAATAACATTGTGGTTTATTAACCCCATTGTTGGCAGACGATTGATATGCGTAAGCTCCGTAAGGTTTGAATTATTTGGAAAAATATTTGTAAGAAATTGCATCTGTTTGTAAATGTTGTGTGGCAAATGTGGCAACAGTGTGTAGTGATAATAAATGTGTTGTTCTAAAAAACGATCTTACGTAAACGATTGATATGCGTAAGCTCCGTAATCTATATATTATTTTGAAACATGTTTTCCTTTCGGCAACTAAATTGAGAGAACAGCTGGGTGTAAAAACTCGGTTGAGGTATCTGAAGAAAGGTCCCGGCCCGTAGATGTGCCATCAAAAGAGAAAATCAGAAAAGGTCGAACGGTTTAGGCGTGGCGGAACGGCAAAGGTGCAAATTTTCGCCATAGAAATAACATTGTGGTTTATTAACCCCATTGTTGGCAGACGATTGATATGCGTAAACTCCGTAAGGTTTGATTTATTTGGAAAAATATTTGTTAGAAATTGCATCCGTTTGTAAATGTTGTGTGGCAAATGTGGCAACAGTGTGTAGTGATAATAAATGTGTTGTTCTAAATTCTGATTAGAATAAGAGCAAGTACGATTAAAAAAAGAGAAAGGAAAACCGACTTCGAATTACTTCACCATAAAGAAAAATTAATCGCTTTCTAAATTAAAAGACTTTGGCCAAATTCTCACGAAGTATAGCAGATATTGCCAAATTGAGTTCAGTCTTGGAGACTTATTTTTTGACGACAAACTTGGCGATAACTCGCCAAAACTGGTAATGTTTCGCCATAGAAATAATATTCGCCATAGAATAAGTCTGACAAGGTTTGCGATTTTTGATAATTGATCGCCAAGTTTGCGGAAAAATAAAATAAAATAAAATAAAAACCGAACCATGCCTGGCGATGGTTGTAAAATAGCTTTAGTAGGCAAATTTAATATAGATATTAATTCCAAAGATATGTTTTATGCAACGAGAAAGACAAATATAGCACACTCAGGGATTATGATGCTCATTCCGAACAGTATTTAAAATGGTGAAGTGTAGTTGGAATATGCTTGGCGAAGATTGTAAAACAGTTTTAGGAGCTATAGATTTCGATTCCAAAGAAGTGTTTTGTAGAACAAGGAAGAAAAATACGGCACGGCTAAGAATAATGATACACTTTTCAATTTTATGAAACAAGGAAGAAAAATAAATGGCGCATGGATTATGATACGCTTTTAATATACAGCACTTTAGTGAGTATTTAAAATATGAAAGTGTTTTAGATTTTTTTCAAACTTTTCTCCATACAAATAAATTGTGGTTTGTTAACGACATTGGCGGCAGTTATAAACTCCTTCTTTAGTTAGCGATTTATCTTTTATTTCTTTAATTTTTCAGTTTTCTGTCTGATACTGGATCTTTACCATCGAGGGTAGCTTGAGAAAAGGCAAATAAAGCAGGGAGCGCGCGATCGCCATTTGGCTGATTAGATTTTTTTGTCTCTTGCAGAATTCCGAAATTTTTCACTATTTTCGCTTCATACTTTTGGCGTTTACCTTTCTGCGCCCGTATTTTCTCATGGAATGTTGTATGTCACTCTTTCAATGGTTAGATCAAAGAATTCTGTAGCAGTCAAGATCATTTAAGAGAATTCACCTGGACGTTTCGTGGTCGATGACTTTACCCAAAATATCGTCTTCAACGAAATGCTCAATTAGAATTTGTAACTGTATTTGCTCATTTGTCATTTAATATCTACTCTTCTTTTTTTTACTTAATAAAGATAGTTAAAAACAAATTTTAAAGATTTCAATCATTTCATCGTCATTGTACAGTTGCTAAGAACTGGCGTGAAACCTTTTGTTTACTTTCTGTCACAAGTCATGTTCCGTCCGCGTCGCTCTTTGATTTTACCTGTTAGTTTTGTTCAAGACCTAGGTGACATTCTTGATCGTTCCCATTTATTTTTGAATATTACAGTCAATAAAGTGACCGTCGAATTCGACGGGTTCCAGCTAGTGATTGTGTTATTTACAAAGTTTTCTGTTACTTCCCTACTAGCAATTTTGCTCGGGCCATCATCGTCTGGCTACGTGGCCGGTGGTAGCCCGAGCAAAATTGCTAGTAGGGTTGTATTTAACACCAGATTTTTTTAATTGATGAAAATGATTGTTTTATAATACGTATTAATACATACTACCTATAAACAATGGAAATGGAAATATGGGTTACGGCCAATTATCTACCGTAGGGATCTAGGCCGGAATTGCCCTGCGTGGAGGACTTTCTAAGGGTTCCAATCCGTATTTCCGCGAAGTTTCGGAGAAAACCACGGAAAACTCCGAACGGTTAGGTCAGCGGGCGTGACCTGGTTTCGAACCAGGCAGCTTCCGTCTCTCAAAGCGCTAGCGCTATGCCACTGGTCGGGCTATAATCAATGGATGATGATTATATAGTTATTGTCAGAAAACAAACTATTTTGGAAAAGTTATCCAAAAATTAACAATAAAATTATTTAAAACCTAAATTTATATAATAGGCCTATTTTATTTCTATATTTGCTATATTTTTCAACTCAATTTTCTCATAAAAGTAGAAAATAAACTTATGTGTAAAAAAAAAAAAAAAAAAAAAAAAAAAAAAAAATCTTGAGGAAGGGGAGGGGGTCGGGATTGATTTTTTACCCCTTCCGACTCTGCGTTTTAGAAATGTCTTGATTTTCGGTTCCGAAAAAAATGGTCACTTTAAACTTATCCGTCCCTTCATAAAGGATAACGCTGGCCGCCGACTGGGTGCCACGCAATAAAATTGCCCAATAGCTTAGGGCAGTTTTAGTGGACAATGCCTAATTGGCAAATGCCCGTCCGTTGAAAATAATAATAATAATAATAATAATAATCCATATGTACATGATAGCTTCCTTTGAAAGGAATCTACCGACAAGAACTGTAAAATATCTCTGTTTTGTTTCTTACCTAACTGGAGGTTTTGAATCTAGTCTACCCCACCCCGTAACCGCTAGAAAGGTGCATATTAAATCTGTTGTGTCGTAAAATGTTTTCCTGAGTTGGACGTTAAGGGTGTATGTGAAGGAAATAAAACATGCCTCACAGTCTTGGAATAGAAATTAAAATAAACTAATTTCACCGGGGACTCGAAAAAATTCAGGATGATTCTTGCTAAGCTGGGCTCCACACTGAAATAAATGAAAAATCGGTACCGTTTATGAAACTTCTAAAAAAACATGGAAGTGCAGAGCAAAATTTTTGTGACGCATTCTGGAAAATTTTCAATTTTTAAGAATTTATTTTTAAGGTTCGTAACTGAAACATGTTTATCGCTTATTTCAGCTTGTAAGAGAGCTTTCTTAAATATTGAACCGCTTGACATAATCAGTTTTTATCTATTTATATACCAAAAATCATGTGATTTTTTAAAAATCCACCGTTAAGAAAGAGTAGGCCGCAGAACCTAGAATTCCCTCTCCGGTCATGATTTAAACTATACAACTATTTCTATCGTTTTGCTTCAGGCAATAGCAAATAGGAAAATGAACACAGATTCATGACAAATACTGTTTATTCTAAATATATAATTATCATATTCAGTCTTTATTTCGGGAGTGTCAAAATCTTGTTAGTATTTCAGCTAAGCAGTTGACGGACAACTGCCTTTCATGGACGAACATCCTGCAACTCTTCGAGAGAACTCGGAATGCAGACTCGCTTCATTCTATGTTCACAACATCAACAAAATAAAAATCGGTAAGCCGAGATCCATCAGAAAATCTTAGCATATTAACTAGCTTCAAAACTACCCACCAAGTTTTACCCTACAGTGCATACTGTAGCCAATTGGCTACATCGTCATATTTCCGTAATAAAAAGAAAATTTTGTAGTTTTTGTTTAAAATGTACATTTAACCTAAGTATAAGACATGACAAATATGGAAATAATTTTTGGTTTTCAAAAATGTATGGTGACAGTATTTTTTCAGCAAACGAGCATGAATTCAAAGCATGCACATCCAATTCGCCGAACAAATTTTTGTTCAAACTTTTCATTGCTTCTAATTTTTATTCCTAAATGAAAATAAATGCAAAACTATTAAAAAATAGTAGTATGAGAACTAAATAAAGTAGCATTGAGCTATATTACTTTGTTTTGTTATATGTGACCTAGAGGTTGGACATTCTAATTTTTCGAATTTGAGCTCTTCATTATTAAACTGCATGCTGAATTTTTAAAATATTTTTCCTAGCATAAGTAAGCCTAAATTAAGTTAAAATTTCACTTTTAGCCCATTTTAAAAAATCACGCCTTTTAGGGTTAAAATGATATATCTCTGCAGTGACAGCGATGAATGTTAAGGCGTTATGGGTCACATTTTGAGCATATGGAGGATTACAAAACACATATTTCTTTCTCTTCCAGTGGTTTCTCAGGCTTTTGAAAACGGCTACCTACACTACCGAGCAACGCGTAGTGATCATTAAAAAATTTATCGGACAGCAGAAAGCCCTGAAAGATTCCCAATATATTTTCAAATGAAATTTGGGAGGGGGGACTGTATATCTGACACAATTATAATTAATTTGATGAAAAAATCCGAAATACAGGAGTTTTTGGATACGTTCACATAAGATCCTTGTCATCAAGAACAAATACGTTCAATTTTACCGTAAAAGGAATGTCCTGCACTATATTATACGTTTTGCAGGGGAGCTAAGTGTCTTGCTCTCAACATTCAAAATTAAAAAGTATTTTCTGGATCACTTTGTAATAAACTGAAAAGAACAGCAAATTCTAGTTGTTGCGATTCTGTCAGTCGGCTTCTTGCCCCACATCAATTTGTTGACGCTAGATTTCATCGAGTTTATCACTGTCAGTATATCTTTCCAACAATCAACCTTGCGAGAAACTTTTAACCCTTCATAAGATATTGATAATGTAGGTTACTTATAGAAAAGCGTTAACAGAGAGCAGTGACACTTCTTCCCATAAGGATTACATGTAGATTCAAGATAAGTATGACGTTAAGTATGATTTATTCGAAATCATCTAAGAAGAAATTAGTCCGCAAAAATCTGGTGTAACAATACAAGTGTGTAGGTCGATCTCTTAAAATAATAAAACTTACAAATAGAGCGTGTAAATTAATTTAATATAAAAATATGAATCAGTTTTTATTGATTAACTGATGATATGGGGGGGGGGGGTTGGCAGCACCTTTGGTTTTAATTTAGTCTTCGTCTACACGTTTAAAGTCATCTTATACGTCATAGTAGTCCAGTACGTCATAGAGAACGTATTGGAAAAGAGTCAATACTTATATCGTTAAATACCGAGGAACACATCAATAAATAATTTCATAAAGATTTCATACGAAACGTAAAACAGATAATTTAAGTTTGTTGTGTTTTAAATAAATTTTATGAATTAAATATAAGTAGCATACCTTTTAAAGTACACTAGGCTTCCAAAAATTTAGGAAAAATAATAAAAATAGCGGTAACTCGCTCGAAATAAGGCAATTCTTAGGAAATTGGAATGTGTTGTCAAATAAATGCAGCTGAGTAAATCTGCAATATGCAAATTATTGACTTTTCAGCCAGAATAAATAATTTGCTAGGAGCATAAAATTACATGTTTTAAATCAAGTCTACAATTTTTGCTATGATTGCAAGGTAAGAAATTTGAGATAGCCAGTTCGTATAGGACGTAAATGACGCCTGGAGGTCATATATACCAATGACCTCCAGGCGTCATTTGCCCGAAGAAATGCGATAGAGAGTTATTGGGAGATAAGAAGCAGAACAAAGTCAGGCATAAGCAGACAGATGGCTGAATGTCAGTCCTTTTATGGTTCATGAACTTGGGCAACAATGTCTAATCCATTCGGCATCCAAGAGTTGGCTAAAGGAATATAATGCCAACTCCGACTCAACTCAGACCCTCTTTTGTGGATAACTATAAAAAATAACAAAGTTTCATAAATATATTCGAGGTGAAGATTGAAGCAGAAACACATTATCAGAACGCACCTTCAATAAAATAGAGCTCGTAGACTTTTAAGTACTGCAGTTATTTTGTGCGTTCCTATAAAAAGTCTACAAACGCTACGAATATCAGTTTCAATGTAGGGCAAGTTGTAGAAAATGTCATTATCATGTACAATTTATGTACCTATTCAATTATGTTTACGGTACTTCCAGGACTAGCATCCATAAACTGAAATCATAAATAAAATTCAGATTTCTTCAAAATCTTTACAAATTGCATTCACATGAAGATTTTTCTTCCACTAGAAGAAAAAAAAATAATATTTATAAAACATGTTGGTAATATCAAGATGATAGCATATCCATACATGTCTGAATCACACTATTTAGAAAAAAAAATTCTAAAATAACTTAGTTGAATTTTTAAAAAAAAATATTATTATTACTTTAATTATCCAAGGAAAGGGAGATTTTAGAAGAGATCCAATGTTGTTGAATAATATTCAGTTCAAAGAAAGAAAGAATTTCCAAGCTACAAATTTATTTTTGAATCGTACTTAATTCAAAAAGTCAATCATAGATTAGTGTTTCCCAAGATGTTAACGAGAACTTTTTTTTCTTCAGATTCGTATCACTCAGATTCGTATAGATTCGTCAGATTCTTATAACTCGCATCAAGAAAGATTTTTTTTTTCAAAAAACTATCACTGCAATAGTCTTAATGATTTAAGCTTTGCAAAGTGAAAAAGGATTTAATGACCCATGTAATTAAAGGAAAAAGAAACCTGAAGTAGTTTACATTCATTTAGCTACGGAAAAAGTAACTTTTCCATTGAAATTCATACTCAGCATTTTCCCCTTAATATTGTACTCTTAACACAATGACGTTTTTTAACACTTAGGCTTATCAAATCGTCAAACGGCAAAAGAGTTCTTTCCATGATGTGACAAAATTGTCAATCAGTAATACTGCTACAAGGACAAAAGAATAATAAATTTTTGTTACACTAGCTTTAAAATAATGAGATTTTATTCTAATATTAAAAAGAAAGACTCCAGGTTTCGTTTATTTACGTTTACCGAAAACTTTTTCATAGTGAGAAAATAAATATCTCATAACTTTACTAGAGTCTATAAAATTCGTATATTAGTCTCTCTAAAAATATAAATTAATAGAGAAATAGTAAGTGATCTGAAATTAAAACTTTCGAACTCTAAATTTAAAAATGGCATTTTTCCTTTACAATTAATCTTCAACAAAATATTTATAGTCAATCTCTTAAAATGAGAAATGCATTTAATCAAGTTAATTTTTAAAGCGTTTGAACCCATTATTCAATAAAACAATGAAATTGAGTTTTTAAATAACTTCACGGATTCTACTTGTTTCGTGAGTTACAGTCGGCCAAATAGGATTTACAAATCATGTAAAAAGCATTGGTTATAAACACTTTCCATACATTCCCAGTGGAAAATACTATTTTTGGTGGCATAAGCAGTCAACGATCAAAACTATCGAAAATATTTTTTACTATCCATCCGTATTTTAACGATATAGGCTGGTAACAGAACGAACAAAGCTTGTATGTTTAATGATAAGGAATTTGGAATAAATTTTAATCTAAACAATCATAATGTAATATTTAAAAAGTTTTCTAATATGGTATCAATAATTGTTATATTACAACCAGTCACAAAAAAATAAAGCTCTTGACTTTAAAAACATTCAATAAATTAATTTATGGCAATTTTTACTCAGTGCCTACTTATTCTCTCCAAGGAAGCAAATATTACGAGTAGAAATTTCACACAAAATATAGTTATAAAACAACTATAAACACATGATCAAATTCTTCTATTTTGCAATATAAATTTTATTAAACATTACTTATATACTACTAGCCGCCTCCGGCGACCAGTTGGTTCGCCATTTTAATTAATCTTGTTCGGAGAGAATCCTATTCCTCACCGGCTTCTTAGGCACTGAAATCTCTCAGATTCTGAATGGAATTTAAAATTAATATGGTTAAAAACAGGAGCGGCCCTAGGGTAAGTGGCGCCCCTGCTAATTCAAAAGAAGACTCCCCCTTTTATGCTCTAGTTAGTTTTTGAGTTCGAAATGACGACCCTTCGAAGTAGGCTCCCAGATGCGATGCTTACCGTGTCGGGCCGCCTCTGGTTACAAAAATAATATGGTTAAATGATAACAACCGGCAAAAAGGAACAAACTGTTTGTTTTCGTCCTATATTAATTCTGAAGAACTTCTGGATAAATTGGCCTTTATAAAAAAAAAAAAAAAAAAAAAAACGGAAAGGGAAAAAAAAAAAAAAAAGTAAGAAAATCTGAAACACTTTCAGATTTTAAATACGCACTAAAGTGCTATATATTAAAAGCGTATTATAATCCATGGGTCGTCCCTATTTTCGTTCCTTATTTCATTAAGTTGGAAAGTATATCATTATTCATGAGTGTGATTAAACAAAATTAAAATTGATATTTCTAACATCCTTTTTCTTCATGTGATACATTAGAAATAGATGGAGAAATGCTGCGTAGAAAAATGCACAATTCCAACTGAATGAAAATTTCAAAAACTTATTCTCAGGTGTATTCAGCAGACCATAAAATGACGATAAATTGCGCCAAGCGTTAGAATCATCTCCTTAAAATCGCACATCAACCATTTTATTTTTCGCCATATTAAAAAGTTGCTCATTTTAGTCTCGGAAAATTTCCAAATCCTATTTTTCTTTATAGTATAAAACATTTCATTCCTGCTCTGATTTCAGATGCACACGATATTTTAATTAAAAATTAACCTTACAAATAATCTAAACAAAAAAATTCGTTATTCTTTTATTTTTACTTCAAGAGTCTCAATCATTTAATAAACATGCCAAATATGGCAACCTAGATATGCTTACATTCTCATTCATTCCACTGCGGGGTTACAATTGCGAAATGGCGAAGCGAAAAAGTGAGCCTTTTGCAACACGTTTTTTATCGATATCTCCTAAAATAATTCGAATTTTGAAAAAATCGCTTCGAGGTATGTCGGGACCCCTCCTGGAGAGTTTCCATACAAAATTTGGTAGGTCTACCATCACCCGTTTCAGAGCTACGCGAGACACAGACAAACTAACTAAGTAACTAACTGACAGTTTACACTTTGCTTTACTTATAAAGATTTTGAATATGTTTATGTAGTGTGAAGCAAATTTTAACAATAAAACAACATTTAAGTAAAATTAATTAAAATAAAAAATTATACAAGAACAAGTGTTTTGCTTTGTTGAGATGCTTTTTCTCCTAAATAATTCCATTTCTGAAGTCCAAAACCGTTTGTATCAGAATTGATTTCTACTCACCACTGTGCAATGTTCATATTTTTCGAAACATATTTCATTGCCTTTGGCTATAATAAATGCTAAATATCGTCTCACCAATTTGCCATATTGATCTTGAAAAAATTGAAATTTTATTTCATTAATTACATTTTGATAGATAATACCGAATCCTTGGATTTCAAAAAATCATAAAAGCATTTAACTCTGCTTTACGAGCGCCAAGCGTCCCCTGAATGGTAATAAAAAGACTGATGTAAGGATCTCCATCATTTAAATAAAATTTCTTGTCTGCAACAAACATAAAATGTAGTTTTGTGTTAAAAAAAAATATAACTTTAGTTGTTCAAAATATCACCTATGAAATTAGTTCGAATACGTAATTTCGAAAATACTTTTTAAATATACTAGAAAACAAATGCAGCAAACTATAGTATAGAAGGTCATTTTTAAACAGGAGGTTTTGTCAGCTACAAATGTAGTAAACTCTCAGTCTATCAATATTTTCATAAACTTATTTAAAACAATTACCTATGTTGATACATTATATAAACATCCGGAGAAGAAATGCGTTGAACTTTAGTGTGCAGACCGCCGTTACAGTATAATCCGAAAGTCACAAATGGAGTTTAGCTTTCAAGAAAACTTTAGCTTGATCAAAATCTTAAGAGTTATTTCGAATATTTAACTGGGACGCCGCATGAAGCCTTGTATCTGTTAGTACAGATTGAAACAATGCATAAAATTGTGCAGGATGATCAGATACCTGACTTACAAGAAAAGCGCGAGAATGGAACAACTCTGAACTAAAAGTGTCTTTTTGTACATTCCAAGTATATAAAGTTTCTGGTGAACATTTCTAGTATAGAAATATTAATTCGAATGGAGTGCCGGTCAGAGATATTAATTCTAATGGATGTACCAGGTTAATATTAGGCCATCAAACAATATTAATAAAGTATACTAGCTAATGTTATATTTCATGTTGGGTATAAAACAACTTATTGTAGTTGTGGGTCTTCAGTTGTTTCAAAATTAGCTTGTCTAAGTTGTCTAGATTGTCAGTTGGATAAACCAGGATGATAAACAGTAGTTCAAATCGCTTTGTATCTATACGATAAATTATACCTCATAATTGATATTTATTGGATATTGGAATGACACACAATGAACAGAATACGGCAAATGAGTATAAATAAAAAGCGCTGCTATATTAAATATGAAACCCATTTTATGATACCAAACATCACTCATGTTTTCTACGGTCGCAATGCCACAAAGCTCTCCAAGCAACTTAATCCAATGTAGGTCAAGTAATAAATAGAAGCTCGGATATCCATTTTTATGTTATTCTAGAATGAATTGGGAACCTGGATAACACAAAATTGGAAAAACGTTTGCTGGAATAACAAAAGAAATCTCGAGAGGCTGAATAATTTAAGGGAAGTGATAAAGGGAAACCAGTTTTTGTGTAAAGAATAAAAAATAAACTTACATGCACTCGCAAACTTCGTGAGTTTAGTTTCAATGCGGAAGCAGTGGCAAATTTTAATATTCGGGGCTATACAATAGTACTTTTTTAGCATTTTAATTACGGTGAATTTTAGTCAAAGCTGATTAGTGATAGATGAACTATGGATTCTGTGTCTCGTAAAGCATGTCAGAACTCCAAATAAGATTCTGAAGCTTTTATAAGATGGCAACAAAAAATATTCAGCTCACGGCAAGATCTTAAATTTTAATAACTGTACACTGCAATTACCATTTTTTTCCTAACATTAAAAAATTAAGCAAATACATTGAGAAAAATATGCTTCACTTTCTTTCTAAGCATTCAACAAGATCGTGGGAAACCTTTCAATACAGATGGAATAAAAAGAAATACTCAATACTAAAATTTAAAATATAGCTAAACTCACAGCCGCAAGTACCGTCGATCGTTGGGGCTATTTGGACTAAACTCACGTCGTTTGCCATGGTTGTCCCGACTTATTTCTAGTCTAGGGGTATGTTGATTTTTTCTCTTCAGTTAAGAAATATTTTATAAGAAGTTTTACAGAAGTGCATATCATTTCAAGATATTTATTTTTTCTCTGTAAAATGACAATATCATAAAAATACTTTCAACTCAGTAGGAAAAATACTGATTCTTTGGTTTACCCATTTTTAATGCATTTTAATTGTTTGAAATAATTTATAATTTAAGGCTTAAAATAATTTAAGAGCAGTAAGGAAGAGAAGAAAAATGATAGCTTAAAAAATAAAAATACACCTGATATATTACATAACTTGACAGCTCAAAACTTGAGAGCTTCACTTCTTGAAGCGGTTAAAAGTTGTATTATTCAAAATTCGTTGAGTATTTTTGTAGAGTATTCAAATTAATTTTCTTCAAAGTTATCTAGTGTAAAATAAACTAAATTAAGTTTTCATCTTCCGAGACAAATTTTTATTTACTTATTTATTTTATTTTATTTTATCGAACATTCTTTTTTTCTGCCGAGTGGGTTCTTTGTGATGACATGAAAATGCTTAGAATTTTTCAACTACATGAAAATTAAGTATTCTTTATGTTTGTTTACAAAATCTTTTAATAGTAATTTAAAGGGAAACAATGGTGATAAAGAAAACGTAAAGTTATTTGAATAATAAAAACAGACTACTCACACGCACAACCAACGTTTGGAAGTAGTTATAAATTATTATAGCGAACTTATCCAACAATATTTAGAGGAATTTTATTTTAATTGATTTTATTAAAAATTCATGATTATACTCTAAGAATTCCTTTAAAACAGAAAAAAATTCACTAATATTTAAAGAAAAGTTTGACGTCATACGTTTTTATGAAGAGTGAACTCAATCTAATGCTGCAGAATAATAAGTATTTTTGAACAATTTGAAAAAAAATAAGATTGTTTAGAGAAATTTCTTATAAAACAAACTAGAGACACAATTACCGTATGACTTTTGCTGTTATTGTGTAACCTCGTCTGAATTTAAATAAGCATTCCATATTACAGTAAAATGACTTAATTTTACCCAAATTATTTAAACCGATTTCAAACCCTATATCACTGTAAAATTTTATAAGAATTTGTGTACTGATATCAAATGATTGCTTTTATTTATTTAGAAAAACTATAAATTGCTTTTCATAGATATTAATCATCAAATCTCTAAAAGCCTTAACTAAATTAATAAATTTATACGTACTCATAAAGCAAAAATGGTTTTCGATTATTTCTGAGAAATCAAATTAACTTAATTTTATGTTTCCAATACTTTCATTGCGTATTCCAAATAAAACGAGGAAAGCAAAAGTGTAACACTTGATCAGTCAGATTAACACAATATAAATAACTACTGTAACTACGACCACGTACCTACTTACTGTGATAATCAAAGAACTATATATTCAGGCTAAGCAAATCCAACTGCATGCGAATATGACACATACAATCAGAATTAGCATCAAATCAGTTACCTAAATAATCAATCAAAATGTATCTTACCTGTTCTTATGCACAAACACTACACTCCTGAGAGAAGCTATTGCAGTATTGTGTTATACAAAACACAAAAAAACTGAAGAAATTTTAAAATTGGAAGTTGCAGTTTATGTTTTGTTTCCTTATATGGACCTTACAACACACACTAATGTCTAAAGTAAGACAATTCTAATTAACTACTTAATTTCTAAGGAACTTAATCATTTTTCCTATCTTTATTTTACGAAGAATAAATTTTATTTCCACAAAATGCTAAAGCGGCAAAGGTAATCCTGCCAACATTTTGATACGTATTTTTAAAGATAGTTTTTCAATTGTTTATTCAATGAATGTCAAACATACGCTGGTTTCCAAAAATTAAGGAAAAATAATAAAAATAGCGAAAAATTGCTCAAAATAAAGGCAATGCGTGTGAAATTGGAATATGCTGTCAAATAAATGTTGATGAGTAAATCTGCAATATGCAAATTAGTGACGTTTCAGCCAGAATAAATAATTTCCTAGGAGCATAAAATTTCATGTTTTAAACCAAGTCTCCAATTTTTGCTGTGACTTTAAAGTAAGAAGTCAGGGATAGCAATTCGTAGCAATGACTTCCAGGTATCGTTTGCTGAAGAAATGCGATGGAGAGCTATTGGGAAATTAGAGGCAGGGCAAAGTCAGACACAACTGGCTAGATAGCTACATGTCAGTCCTTCTGTGGTTCATAGACTTCGGCAACAATTTCTAACTACAGATTCGGCATCCAGTAGGTTCAGCCATAGACGGCCAACTGTTACGACCAGCGCGGATGACTGATATTTGCCATTATGCGCACGAAGGGCTAAAACGACAACGCCGCATAAATTCAGATCCTCTCTTGCTACAGTCACCGGAAGGTTGGTGTCAACGACAGCTGTGCGTAGAAGGCTTCACGAAAGTGATCTGTACGCAAGGTGACCAGTCATTTGCATAGTACACGTCGCGCCACAGAAGGGGGCGTTTGAAGTGGGCACATCAATATGTCCATTGGACGGCTAATCCATAGAGAGCCGTTCTCTTTACGGATGACTCCAGGCTTAACCTGCAAAGCGAGAGAACCTGGAACCCGTTATCATCGATATATCACATAATTTGCAGCATCACAGATCGTTCAAGGTGCTGTATTTCTTCTAGGGGAGATCATATTATATACTGAAGGTTCTTTTCCTACTCCATATTTACAATCCAAATTGTTGCTTTTATACATATCACGATCTAACGGTCTGAAGTTTGGGCGGTTTTTACGTAACGTTAGAACCCCTTAAAAGGTCCTCTGCCCAAGGCACCCCCCCTCTCCATAGGCTGATGAACCTCGCGCAAACTTGACATAACACATAAACAAAGAAACTTATATATATATATAATATGCTAATTTCTCTAATACTGTGTCTGGTAATTTCTTTTCGTATTACTTTTTAGCTTACTATCTCTTGCACACTGAGGGTAAGTTTCATTAAATTCTATACATGTAACTTTTTCAATAATCGTCGTTTTAGTGATTTTTCCTTGATTAATGATAACCGGTATACATACATCTTTGCGTAAATCTTAAAAATCTAGAGTATGTGTATGTGAAGAAAATGCTACCCTCTCAAAAGTTTACGGCTATTGTTTGAAGATATAACTGTTTCTCGTTTTGAGTTGATTCGATTTTTAAGTTGTTCTGAAGTTTTCTGGAGCGTGTAGTTTTGTAAAAAAGAAAGACTATAAAAAGAGGCTTATTTTAGGTTTATGTTTCTTATTCTGCATACTACAAAATCGCTGTTTAAAATAATAACGAACTCGAAGACAATTGTAACATCACCAAATTAAAATGATAATATTAGGTAGGTTGCCTACCTATATTTCAATAATGCATTGTCGAATATTAGAGCGACTCAATCATTAAGAGCATTTGACGGCAATAAAACTATCTCATCCAGTCAGATCCTGCTCTCCAGGCCTGATAGATCTCTTGAGCGGGCGTGGGAAAGCCCACTGTGAGCTGTTCCTTGATTAGCGATACCACCGGACATCACTGGAATACTAATGACCTCGAAACCCTGTAGAAAACGAGATAGGGCAGTTCGAGACCCCGTTCAGTGGCTTTATCAGTGCAATATGGCTTTGTAAGAGCCTTAGAACAGACAAGGTGACCTGAAAATACGCGCCAAAATCGTCGTTTTCATCAATCTATGCCGATAAGTAATGTTAAAAAGAGAAAAAAAAAAATCACTTGCATTGTCTCAGCACTTCGAGGTAAACACAAGCAGTTGGTAGAGTAACGTTTTTTTAATTTTGGTTACAGTTGAAAAGATGCTCCACTTTGCGTTCGATTTGCGTGATTTTCTGTTTTTAGTTTTCAAATGTGCGGACACTAGTCTGATAAAACTGATTGAATATCAAAGACTAGATGTTATTTCGTTTGATTGTCGATGCGATAAAACTTGAAGGGAACTCTCTTAGTTTTCATGTAACTTTTTATTAATTTAATATTCAATTTAATTTAAATTCAGATACACGATTACTTCGTTTATTGAACAAAACTTGGATAGTAACATCCCTCACTTTCAATAGAAAAAGCATAATCGAAAGTCTTAAAAATGAAACGCACTCAATCTTATTGAAGTTTTAATGTTATTATACTGTTAATTTGTACAGTTGAGGAGTAATTTAAAAAAACTAAGAATTATTACATTTTATTACATTCTACCATTGAAAAATCTGTGCTCCGAATGACAGCCTCATCCTCAAGTATTTAGTAATGCACATATTAAACAAACCTTTATTTCTCTAAAAACTGAGATGATCTCACAAAACTGTTTCTCGAGGTTATCTGCTTCCTATTAGTTTTTTGTGACGGTCGAGTTTTTAGTACACTCCTGACTTCCAAATTATTTTCCATATTTTTCATTCGAAAGCATTGTAAAAAAGTAACTGAAATGATTAAATCGGATATAACTATACATTTACTTTTGTATTCTAAAATCATTATGCATTAAGTCAAAAATCTCACGCATTCCGATTTCAAACATTTTCGAGGGGGATAACGAAAGCACCTAATCAATGGCCATTTGAATGTATTCTCTAATCTTCTAAGCTAGATACTATTATTATTATTAATATTTCTTATTATTAATTCATTTCTTCCTACTCAGAAACACGTTCTATGAGACATGACTACGATAGTTGTATTTTTTAAATGTCATTCCTATCGATGTTATTTCGTCAGTAATTCAAAAAACAAGTCTATTAAAAATTCTTGATTATAATTGGGTAATATACTCTGCTATAAGTGTGCGTATAACCTATACTCCTTAACGCAGTATAATGCCATATTCTATTTATAATTTAAAATGCAAAGGAAGAAACCAGATTTTGAAATGTTTTAATGTATTTTCTTTTCTTTCAGATAATAACAAAAAATCTTCAATAGAGCAGAAGCGTTTCTATCATAGAAAACTTTCTGGATTCTCTCCCGGAAAGCTTTTACCAGTAGGAAAATTGTTCAGGCTTCTCCGTCCCCCTTTACAAAGAAGAAATTCTTGTCCTGCACTCAGCATCACCGAATCAGAAGCAGAAGCCAAACTCAATGAAACATTAGCTAAAAGGAATATTTCTACTGAAAATAATGTACCAAAATCAGCTGGAATCAACAGTGAGCGTAATCGTAGCTGCAGATTAACTAAATGGACATCTCATCAAGAACTCCAACGTCGAGAAAAAGATAAGATTTCTCTTACCAACACGAGTGTAAATCATGGAAATAGTTTCAAACCGATAAAACATTCCTCGTTCAAGAGTGTAATAAGTAAAACCCCTACTGTAGACACAGACGTCACAGGTTTGAAAAATCGGTTAGCCGTTGAAAACAAAATCTCGTCGAGTGGACTTGATAGCAGCAATGAAGAAAACAATACAGAACGCAATTCAAACTCTCCTGTCATAGAAAAAACTGTAATAATAGTTTCAGAAACTACAACTGTCATTCCAAAAGTAAATCACAAGTACGAAAGCAATGTCTGTGTCCAGTCAGAAAATTCAAATATCATAAAAGGAGTGGGTATTTCTATGAACAATTCTGTTTCATCTATAATAAGTGATGATAAAAGCAAGAACAACTCAAATCAAGTAACAAGCGATTGTAAGCAGCAGTCGCTAGGAAATAATATAACAATTTTGTCTTCTGACTGCACTCCAAAATCTAATTCGCACGCCATTCATATCAACAGCAACGGTGATACTTATTCCGTATCAGATCAAGTTCATCCTTATCCAATACACACTAAAGACACGCTTAAAGTCTATTCTTCAGACACCTGTGAGAAAAGCAAGAGCTGTGATAGAAGTAATGAAAATTTGCTCAACTTTCAATACAGTGACAATGTCACAGTTAATGAAGATAACTTTTGCTCAACAGTCGGCGTTGAATCAGATACAAGGGGCTCTCGTCATGTATACAGCAATGACAAAACTGAATACATCGAAATAAAGCCATCAAAATCAAACAATCTACTTTACACTCCTGAGCAAGTGAACAAAAGCTTTAGTACGTTTAAAAGTGACCCCAAGCCTAATGCCACTATAACTGTCCAAAATAGTGAAATTCAGATTAATGATAAACAACATCACGTACCATTTTCAGAGAAAAAATCAGGTGACTGCTTCATTCCAAATCCTTATAGTAATTTCACGCTTGTTTCTCCTAACACCCAGCAAAATATTGTTAAGCTGCAAAATGGAGGAGGCAGAAAAATTTATCTTCCAAATGGTGTAACAAATGGGGAAGCGAATGATAATTCAGATATTACAAATGAGGTTTTTGATTTATCTGATAACTCATCAGAATTCCAAAGTATTTTTAACAGAATAACTACGGAAAAAAAAGTAGAGAATGGTGTGAGAAACTGTGATATTTCAAGTTCCTTAAATGATAATAAACAAACAGTTAATGAACGCTCTGAGTACAAGGCTCAGCCTCAATTGATAAGCATCACATGCACTCAAAGTAATAAAGTAAATAATACAATTTCCAACAAACAAAAATGTCACCAAAGTCCTGATATTAAAGTAAGTGTTGTAAATAATACTAATGCCCAAAACGATACACTGGATTTCGGGGAGTGTTCACTAAATTCTTCAACAACTGATCTTAAGACTGAAGACATCAACGAGTGTTACAATGTAAAACTAGATGCACCAGAAGAAGTTATTGTTGCAGGTTTTCATGACTTTTGCCACACTATGTTATCTTTAGAAGAGAGCCTTGAATCACATGATACAGGCACAGTTAAAAGGCGGAAATTAAAACCGAAAACATCTGTTCCAGAAGGAAACGAAACTCAAAATAGCTCCACTCAAGAATCAGCAAAAGTATTTAATAATGATCAAAAGTCAAATTCTTCACAGATAGAGCAAAATACGGAGTGTAGCAACGGTAAAATAAATGGCACGTTTAAACACGATAGTACTCCAAATGGACATTCGCCGGATAAATTGCTAGAGGAAATTCAGAACAGCAAACAGTTAGAAAAAATGAACATTAGAGATCCTGATGTTATCGATGCTATTACCGCTTTAGATAACTCATTGCGAGAAGCGTCAGAGACTCCAATATTTTCTCAGAAAGAGCTCCGGGATAGTCAGTCGAAGCTTACTACGAAAATCGAAACATTAGATACTGAAGTTAAACGACGAGCCAATATTATAAGAGAGGACAAAATCCAATGTGATAATTTAATTGAAGAAGTTTTGCTACAAGATATAAGTAAAAGAGTTCCCAGTGCGAGTAAGAAACCAATGGCTCCTCAGCCTCCGAAACGGAGCAACACGATTGCTGTGACAATTTCAAATTTAAACGCTCAACATCTACCCTCTAATTTGCCGCAGAATCCTCCTGTACATTACTTGCCAGAAATCAAGGAACCCAATATACCATCAAGTGACCGAAAAGTCAATAACTTGAAAAGCTCCAATTTTAATGGGAAACCAAATGAATCTCTGAAGTTACCAGATTATTGTTCACCGGGAGGTGACACAAAACGCGTCAACATGTTGCCCGATACCAAAGATGATTCGTCGTCTCTTCCTACGTCTTCTGTTTCCTCAGGTAGAGTAACAAATTTGAAATTTAACATTCATCGTTTACTTGAATTACATAAATCACTAATAGTACCTTCATTTTATTTTCTTGTTTCAGAAGAGATTAATCCTACATCACCACTGCAGGTTTCTGTTGATAATAATGTCAATGCTAGTTTGCAGGATGTTGTTGCTTGTAGTAGGACAAGCCCCTGTTCAGTAGACTCCGGGACAAGTTCCCACAACCAGGGCTACTTTGTCGTAGTAGCTATTGATTTTGGAACAACATATAGTGGTTACGCTTTTAGTTTTACAAGAGATCCCGATAATATACATATGATGAAAAAGTGGGACGGTAAGTGCGAATTTTCATTTTTCAATAATTCAAAATTTTGATTCCTTTTGTCGTGTGTAAAATTATGAAATTTTATGGATAGCAAGAAAAAAAATTAACTATATGGTACTTATGAAGACCATTTTTCGAAGAAATTAACATAGTGAATTATCTCATTTTTCAAAACAACATTCATTTCATTACACAAAATTTTCA
This sequence comes from Cheiracanthium punctorium, assembly GCA_038373885.1. Lineage (NCBI taxonomy): Eukaryota > Metazoa > Arthropoda > Arachnida > Araneae > Cheiracanthiidae > Cheiracanthium > Cheiracanthium punctorium. The sequence continues at coordinate 336,224 of JAWZYV010012006.1, forward strand.
TTTTAATTTATAAATATTTACTTTCATAGTTAGCATTTTTATGTAAAATTCCCATATTAACTATTTTCTCAGATTTGAAATAAAAGATAACCTTACTTTAAAAAAAATGGAGACTTCATTAAGCCTAAAATTTCGTAGCATCATTAGAAGTTTTATCATTTTAGGAACATTACTCTACAATTTTTAAATTATTTAACCCTATATCACAGTCAGCACTTATCCAGACAGATATATAATGAACGATAAAATAGCATCGACACGACTCGAGACAGCATTAGTTTCACCATTTAATTCTTCTTCTTCCCTAATTTTTCATTATAGACAGAAAACACAATCATAAAAGATCAGGAGTGACTCCACTCGACTTTCCGAACACTTACGATTAAGATCATTACCAAGCATTTAAATATTTTTTAATCGATGAATAATTCAAACATATAAACCAAATTGAAGCTCAATCGAATGTGCCGTTTAAACGCTAGCGGACTTTCAAGAATTTCCCCCCATAGGCCATAAGGGTGATTCTCACGAAACGGGACATATCTTGGTCCTTGCTAGATTTGTAGCCTTTTTTTCATTATTTTTTCAAGTTTAACAATTTTTTCTTAAAGTTGAAGCTGGATTTTTTATAAAAACCATAATTTTGGGAGCATTTATGAGTTTTATTTTACGTTTTTAGCACAGTAAAATACGTTTTTGTCATTTCGGTCACGGTCCCGAATCGCCGATTTCGAGAAATAATCGCGAAAAAGTATTATTTCGGCTGAAAAAATAAACGTTTTTTAAATATAATTCATACTTGTGAAGTCAGTTCTCTTTAAAAACATATTTATTTATTGAGTCTAGGCGTATAAATTTTAACTAAGAGTTGAAACAATACGGTCCCGGTATTTTTTTTGCCCGCGCTTCCGGAACATGAATCACCTTCTCATGATTCCATGTGCGCAAGAATTCTGCATTCGGTAGCGATATTTGTTAGATTTCAATACTGAACCACGTGCGTGAACGTTATTTTTTTAAATAATACGATAATGGTTAAGTAAAATCATTTTTTCGGCTCGTTTGGTTGCGCGTACTTTTTAGGCTCCTCATTTCGGTCACGCTTCGTTTTTGAAGAATTATATTCCTGGGAAAAACTCTTCATCGTTCATCAATACTAGGTAAGTAATCTTTCAATATTTATGCTTTACGCAAGGGCCGATTAAAGGGGGGTCGGAGGGGGCGACCGCCCCCCCCGAGAATAAAGTAGTATATTAATGTAAAAGATCCTATTTTACTTCCGTAAAATGGATGTATATGTCAATCTTCCAACTAACCGCCCCCCCCGACAAACTAACCGCCCCCCCCCGACAAACTTGCAATAATCCGCCACTGACTTTACATTTATTCATTAGAAAAAAAATAAAGGTGGTAGACCGAAATATAATTGACAAAATCATTTCGGTCACGATCATTTCTGTCACGTGACAGAAAGCGCGCGCGCGTGAGCGAAATGATTTAATTGTGACCGGAATGACGGTCTTCTAAAAAGGTCTGGATATGAGAGGAAATAAGCTCCATACAGTGGCGAATCCAAGGGGGTGGGGCTCTGGGGGCTCGAGCCCCCCCCCCCAGAGCTAGAAATGCACTATGGATTAGGGAAGTTAAAAAAATTGTAAATTTTCACATGAACTGAAATTTTAAAAAGTAGAAGTGTGTATACAGTTGACGAAGTCTGTGATTTAACGACGATCTCTTTCCAAAGACGATATTTCAAAGTCTCTGCCCCCCCCCCAGCGCAAAAAATTTCTATTCAAAGATGATGTTTCTGTTTAACACGATTTTTTTTTTTTTTCATCTAACGCTGCAGGAACAGGGGAGAATTTTTTTAAGAGTAGGAAAAAAGTGTCGGGGAATGTTAAAAGTGCAATTTGCAAGATAATTTCAACTACCTGAGTGTATTCTCAAAGTATTTTAGAAGCAAAGAGAAAATTCTTGAAGCAGCACAAAAATTTAGTTCGGGATCTAAATCCAAACGGCCGAAAAGCCAATGTGGCAGATTGGAAGAGATTGCCAAGGCGCTTCTGCAATGCAAATAGTTGCATGAAGCAAGAGCATCTAACATTCTAATTTCTGGGCCCCACCATGGCCGAGTGGATAAGACACTCGACATGATAGACAGCTGAAGAGTGAAGGTCCCGCGTTTGGGCCTACCGCGCGGCTGTCGATCTAACTATGTCCTCCTGAAGAAAGAATGGCAGGTGCAGTGGGACTCCAGTAACAAGGGCCGTCACACCTTTGAGCTTCTGCCTAAAGTCTCACAGCACCAACTGCCACTCAGATGGGTAATAACAAACTTCCTTGCCGGCCATGGACCCTTCCCCGCATATCTGTACTGCTTCCATTGGCACACAACAGGGATTTGCGACTGCGGAACTGAGGGCTCCCTCTAGCACTACATCCTAGATTGCCCTCTAACATCGCCCAATCACCTAAAAAGACCCCTAACATTGCACACGGAGGCCTGGGTAAGGCAAGTCCTCAAATCCAAACCACTGAAAACAAAAATCAAACAAACATTTGCAACCTTAGTAGAACTATCCAAACACTTTTAAGTCTGTCACATGTAAACAACCAAGTGAGACTGTCCACATTGTATGCAAGGGACCACTATAGACTGGCGGTCCTGCGGGGGATAAGCCCAGTCGCGTTGTTATGATTATTCTTTTAGCCGGCGTCAACTGTTATTTTATTTCAAAGCAGCTGATAAGAGGGAAATGATTTAGAAGTACGTTAATGCGCTGTAATTGAGAAGGCCAAGAGGAAAAATGAAAGCTTTAAAAGATAGCTTTTAAATTAGATTTAGAATAGATTATTAGTTTAAATTTAGACAATATTAATTAGGATTTGTATTAATAATTTTTCATTAAAAAATATGCACGTTGTGTCAACGTGACAATTGTCTTTTTTTTTTTAATATGTTTATTTAATTTTAAATAAACTCCACAGCTGCCGCAAAAGGCTTCAAGGTCGACTCTGCCGACCAAGTTGGCAGTGATGTGGAATCAAAATCTGGAGTTTTTCCAGATGGTTTTCTCTATATTTAACGTGAATACGCGTTAGAACCTCTGAAAAAATCCTCCAACCAAGGCAACCGCCCCAGAATGCAGATTCCTCTAGTATAGGCTTGCCACATAACATCACATAACTCCAATTTCTGGAGGCCCGACGAGTGGCCGAGAGCATAGCGCTCGCAACCGCGAGAAGAAAAGTGCCTTGTTCAAACTCAGGTCGCGTCCGTCAATCCAGCCGTTCGGAGTCTTACGCAGTTTTCTCCGAAACTTCTCATAAATACGGATTAAGACCCCTTAGAAAAACCCGCACGTAGGGCACCCCGTACTCGGCCTAGATCCCTCATGTGGATAATTGTTTGTATTACCAAATTAAAATAAAATCAAGCAATTACTACAGTGTCGTTATTCTGGCAGAAAAATTTGGAAAGCAAAATTTGCAGGCTTCGGCTGGTTAGCTAGAAAAACTCATAAAATGGAAGCTGATGCATTTCACATTTGAGAAAATCTGTAAGAAAGAATAATGAAAAGGCGAAAAATGAAACAACTGTCTCATTTTGATTTTCTTGAAACCTAATTTTATTGTATTGCTTGTTTTTACTACCTTTTTTTAAGGTAACTTAAAATAATATTTTGTGGATAATAAAATGATAATAAAAGTAACATCTTTAAACACGCCAATATATCAAGAAAAATATTCACAGTCCTAAGAATGTAAAGTGTAAAGGGTTGGTGTTGGTGCTCTAGGATTACGGCCAATTATCTGCACATGGAATCTATGCCGATGGGTGGGGTGCACTTCGTGGGAGTCTTCCTAAGGGGTCCTAACCCTTATTTACTCTTAAGTTTCGGAGTTAAGCACGGAAAACTCCGAACAGTTAGGTCGGCGGATGCGAACTGGTTTTGAACTATACTAGGGGCAAAGCTAACCTGATAGTGGAGGTAAAGCTATAGACGTGCGAGTCCGCCGCTCTCAAATAGTTCTTTCCGTTTGCCCAGGTTATTACAGAACTAATACATTTTTCATTTATTAAGTGCTAAAATAAAGTGTTTACTATAAAATAATTGCATATTTGTGTTACTTAAATGCAGTAATTAGAAGGATTAAGAAATTAAGCCAGAAATCAGATGTAACGCCTTCCCAGACGCTTGACCAATGGCGTCACTTCTTTCGTGCTGGCGGGAATTGAGTAGTGTGGATTTGCCTTGTGATTGGGTTGCTTTGTGATGCTGACAGCCAGATAATTGGAAGGAGAAACGAGTGTCGGAGCTTTACACGTAGAGAGGAGTGAAATGCCTCTCTAGGCTACCACTCCACAATCAGGTTAGGTTTGCCCCGAATATAGACACCTTCCTAAGTATAAAGGGAAATGTTATTCTTTTACAAATTCTGTTTATGGAAGATCTGAGGACGATTTTTCATATTTTCACGGTTCGTTGAAAGTCGTTAAACAGAGATCCAACTATATATTTATATACATATACCAAGAATATTTACACCAATATTTATTGAATCCTTGTGGACTAAACATAATTTCTCTATTTATAAAAATCAGTGGCTGGAGCACAGTTCCCAGTTTTATTTGTACAGTGGAACCTGTCTAATGGGACTACCCTTGGAAGAACAAAACTGGTCGCCTTATAAAGACGGCCACCTTACAAAGGTGGTAAAGTGTGATGGTTGTAAAGTGAAATTGCATTAAAGTTGTCACTATAGACAGACGATCTCTTTACCAAGGTGGTCACTTTAGCAGGTTCCACCGTATTTGAATGGACGACGGCACACTGATACGGGGGAAAAAATTCTTCCGTTGCTCTCTCCATTTTATAGGGGACGGAGTTTGCGGTTTAGTGCAGAAATCTTTGATCGGTAAACCCCGAATTGTGATTAAAATGTCATAAAATTCGCGACGAGAATGCGCTCTTACATACTGCAGTCACGTTAGAAGCAGCGGCAATCAGCATCGGCCTTAAATGATGCTGAAGCATAGACGAACAATCCAACCCTCCGCAATTTGTACAACTTTCATACTTTCACGTGCTCTCATAAGCTGTCCATATTACCCAGATGTATCGGTACAAATCCCCATCATAAAAGTAAAACATATTCTAAGATGTTAGACAAAGCGAGTACCTGGCAATGTATAGCTCGTCTGGTTTTAGAAAGAAAGCCCATCATAAAAGTAAAACATATTCTAAGATGTTAGACAAAGCGAGTACCTGGCAATGTATAGCTCGTCTGGTTTTAGAAAGAAAGCTCAAATTGTAAATAGCAGGTAATAGTGATAATAGCGGTAAATAGCAATTGAGGTTCGTTTACTACAGTCCTCACAGAAAAAGATGGGAATTACTTAATCTGGAAAACTTAATGCCATCATAAAATGCGAAAATGCATGCTGTTAACACTGTATATTGCACGGTGGCTGTGAAATGGGTTCAATAATGCGTTCAGCAATTATACTCTGTACACACTAAAATGTTAATGGTTAGGGCCCGCGAACAACAACATGAATAAAGGTCTCGTTGCTGATTAGCCACGTCTTGTCGTCACTGCAAGGATTAAGGCGACATTTTTCTGGCGAAATTTACGACTTTTAATGACCAGTCGGTATCTACCAACAAAAGATTAATATGCTAAACTGAAAACCCTATCCCCCCACACAATGAAGAGAGCAACGGAAATTTTTTTCCCGTATCAGTCCCGTCGTCCATTGAAGCGCATAAAACACGTGGCTTATGAGCATCGGCCTTAACTTGATTGGTATAGGGCGCACGATAGCTCTACCCCCCCCCCTCCGAGTTTTCTTTCGACGGTTCTTGCAGCAGACAAAATACTTATTCAGTTGTGATATACCATGTCTAATTATGCACTGGGAGAAAAAGTATTGGGAAATCAATGTATCATCATAATGATAAACGGAGCCCCTCCCAGATGGTCTCTCTGGATCCGCCCCTGGCTCCACAGAACGGCTATTAAGTGTGAAGCATCCCCTCCATTGATATTCGGAGCGGAACCGCAACCCCCCCCCTTCCGAAAGAGAAAATAATCCATTAAAAAAAAAAAAGAAATTGAATTCATAGCACTAAATTTTTGGCTGTTAAGTGTGAAGCATGCCCCCTTTTGTATTCACGCCGGATCCGCGATCGCCCCCCCACAAGGGCGGATTAAGCAGGGGGCGACCGCCCCCCCGAGACAAAAGAAATTAATGTAAAAAATCCTATATCACTTTCATAAAATGGATGTATTTGAAAATCTTTTTACTGTCCCCACTCACAAACTACCTGCCCCCCCCAAATATATATATATATATATATATATATATATATATATATATATATACTAGCTGAAGTACCCGTTCTTCGCACGGGAATGAATGGACTTTTTGATATTAATATTTGTTGTGATTACTATTTATTGTAATAAAGAGATATAGCAAAATGGATATCGCGTTATATTGTGTTCAATAATCATGCATACTGAATTTCAAGGCAATCGTTTTTACGGTGCAGAAGGCGATGCGGCGTAGCGCAATCTAGTGGCGAGTTTTAGCAAAACGGATACGGCGAAAATATTCTTCGCATTCAGATATCGATGTATACGAATTTTCATGACGATCGGCTGAATAGTCCTGAAGTTCATGTGTTAACGCGACATCTAGTGTCAAGTTATAGGAAAATGGATCGTGCCAAACTCTTCCCCGTGTTCAAATATCTATGTATACCTATTTTCATAGCGATCATTCGCACAGTCAAGAAGAGATACACTGCAGGGCCATCTAGTGGTTAATTAAAGTAATGATTTGCTACAGCGCCGTCATGTGGCGAATTATAGCAAAATGGATAACGCCAAAATATCCTCATTGTTCAAATAGCTATGTATACTGATTTTCATAGCCACCGTTTGAATGGTCAAAAATTTGGCCTGCTGCAGCGACATCTAGTGGCGAATTAAAATAATAATGCATTGCAGTACCATCTAGTGGTGAGTAACATCAAAAGTAACACAGTTACAATATATTCTTCGTGCTTAAATGTGTAAGTATAAAAATTTTTATGCCGATCGGTCGAACGGTAGAGAAGTTGATGCGTTGCAGCGCTATTTAGCGGTAAGTTACAGCAAATGGATAGTGAAAAATATTCTCCGTGTTCTAATATCCGCGTGTACCAAATTTCATCGAAATTCGTAGGACGATATTCACATAGCAAACGGCTAAACGGAATAGAATTCGACGTTCTGCTGCGCCACCTAGTGGCAAGTTAGAGGAAAACGGATAGCATACAAATCTTCTCCGTGATAAAAGACTTAGGTGAACCAAATTTCATGGTGATCGGTGAAACGGTGCTGGAGTTTTTCAACCTCCTATACACATACCAACATTCATGTTTATCTATAACCAGTCTTATTATACGTATATACCAGTCTCAAGTAAAATCCAGTTTCAAATCTAAGCCTCGCCAAAGTGCCAGCATAAGCCATTTTGCAAGAGTTTTTTCAGGAAATCATTCGAAGCATTGACTTAGCAGCAATCAAAATGGGAAATGGTTCGACCGCCAAGCATTTATTTGAAAAGTGAAATCCCTTAATACAGCCGCATTTTTTAAATTATCAACTATAACATGTTTTATTCATCGTTACCTCGATGCACTAAATGCGAAGATTTCAATTTTCTGAAATTTGGCGGATTTCCCCCAAGTTAAATCAATGTACTCAATTGGCGAGAATTCTGAAGCTTCGTCGCTTGAAATGCCCTAATAACTGCATTATTTCTGCACGGATAGTTAAAATTTAATTTTGTATTATAAGAAAACCTATACACTTGTTTTCAAAAATGCTATTCCCTTAAGCTCTCAGTAAATTGCGCCAAAAAGCCTAAAACTGTGCAAACCGCTAGAACTCACTTTCTAAAAATCGGCCTATCAGCCATTTCATTTTTCGCCAAACTAAAAAAAATTACATATTAGTCTCGGATATCTTCGATCCTCATTGTTTTGCGTATAAAACATTTCATTCCTGCTCTCATTTCTTATGCGCACACGATATTACAATTAAAAAAATAACCTTACAAATATAAACTAAAAAAAATCATTATTATTCTTTTATTTGTACTTTATGAATTTAAAACATTTTATTCGGCAAAATCGCCACACATGGCAACCAAGATGCTTATTTCACACACTCTTTTCACTACAGGGGTTACAATTACGTAAAGCTTTCTGCGTGGAGAGCACAAAAAATCTCTTAAATTCCGGGAACGGGTGGACTTTCAAAGTTTTAAAGTGGGCTATCATTTATTCTATATTATTTTACATATCTGTGTAAAATTTCAGGCTGACAGGTCCATTTTTGTGGAATTGTATACTACCCAAATCAACAAATTGACAAACAGAATTTCATTTTTATTTATAAGATAACCTACGCTTTTTTTTCAAAATACCCTCTCATTAAGGAGACTATTTCAATAAGTGCACCCGCTCTATGTTGAGCATTACACGATTGGTAGCCCCCCTAGAGGAGTACCAATGGACCGCCGCATAAACAGCAACCCTCTCGAGGAGTCTCAAAGAGGCCCTCATCAGGTTGCGCGGGGCTTGGCCTAGCGGGTGGTAAACGGTAACCCTTGCCTGCCTCCCCACGTTAGGGGAGGCAGTGGCTGGAACCCAGACCAGCGGGGCAGGACGAGCCCTGCCAGCTGTCCACCCGTCGTCACTACAACAACCGTCGCACCGATGGAAAGATCTCAGGACACCAGAGAGCACGAAACTCGTGCAGCATAGACACCTTAGGTTTCCTCTGTCGATTGACAGGAAGGAGGTCACAACCACGGTCGGAGGGACTCGCCTTCCATTCTTCGTGGTTCACCTGTTAGTTTTTTGCTCAATGCTTGTGCATGACTTGCAAGAACCCTTTAAAGGGGTGGAACACCGCGAGAACCGCGGTTTTCCTGAAATACATGCACCACCAGTATTTCGAACTTTATGCACCGCCAATATAAGATGCCTTCCCTCCGGCCGGCTGGCCGAGAATCTTGGGAGATACATGCACCACCAGTATTCCCCTTAGCAATTTCGAAAAGCAAAATACATGCACCACCAGTATTCGTTTGATACATGCACCACCAAGTATCTATCCCCCACCAGCTGTCCCTGGTTTGGGGGAGCGCTCGCTCTTTTCTCTAAGTTGCCCGTTAACTTAGTGAGTCTCCTAGCGCATCGAGGAAGCGGGACAGGGCCTCGCGCCCTTTTACGCTCCGCACGTAGTTATTGAATGTCGAGGCATCCAATTTCGGGCAGAACCGATTTCTCAGTTCCTGTAACCCTGGACAGTGGGCCACAATGTGCAGACTGTCGGCGGGACTTGTCAGAGGGCAGAAGTTGCAATTCCTTGTCTCCTTTACGGTGAACCTTCGGAAATAGGCCGGGAAGGGAAAATGGTCCGTCACGACCCAGTTCACCTTCCTACTTTTCCAAGTTCTCTTTTCGCTCACCGTTGGAAAGATCGAACGCGTGAAACGTCCGACTTCTGCTTCTTCCCACCTTTTCTGCCACAGTTTCCTGGCTTCAATCCTCATGGAGTACTTCATACTCCTAATCGAACTCTTTACTCTTTCGTCTACTGATGGTTTCTGTGTTCCACTCTTTGCCAGAGCGTCGGCTTACTCGTTCCCCCAGGTTCCGACATGTGCCTTCACCCAGTGGAAGCGACCCTCTCATTAAATTGCGCCAAGCGCTAGAATCATAGAAAATCTGACACACTTTCAGATTTTAAATACGCACTAAAGTGCTATATATAAAAAGAGTTATAATCCATGGGTCTTCCCTATTTTCGTTCCTTCTTTCATTAAGTTGGAAAGTGTATCATTATTCATGAGTGTGATTAAACAAAATTAAAATTGATATTTCTAACATCCTTTTTTTCTGGATGTAATGCATTAGAAATAGATGCAGAAAAGCTGCTCAGAAAAATGCACAACTCCAACTGAATGAAAATTTTAGAAACTTATACGCAGGTGTATTCATAACCCAAATAGCAGACGATTAAATTACGATAAATAGCGCCAAGCAATAGAATCCTCCTCAAAATCGCATATCAACCCCTTTTATTTTTCGACCAATTAAAAAGTTGCACATTTATTTTCGGAAAAATTTCCAAATTCTATTTTTCTTTTGAGTATAAATCATTTCATTCCCGCTCTGATATCACATGCACACGATATTTTAATTTAAAAACAACCTTACAAATAATCTAGACAAAATTTAAAAAAATCTTTATTCTTTTATTTTTACTTCAAGAGTCTGAATCATTTAATGAACTGCCGAATGTGGCAACCTAGATAAGCTTAATCGTCGCTTAATTGACTGTGGGGTTACAATTACGAAATGGCGGAAAGCAAAAATTAGCCTTTTGCAATACGTTTTTATCGATATTTCCTAAAATAGTTCGAATTTTGAAAAAATCGCTTCGAGGTGTGTCGCGGCCTGTCATGGAGAATTTCCGTTCAAAACTTGGTAGGTCTGCGATCACCCGTTTGCGAGCTACGCGAGACACAGACAAACAAACTAACAGTTTACACACATTGTTTTATTAATGTAGCTACCAGTCTCAAATAAAATCCAGTTTCAAATCTAAGCCTCGCCAAAGTGCCAACATACGCCATTTTGCAAGAGTTTATCAGGGAATCATTCGAAGCATTGACTTAGCAAATCAATTTTGGAAATGGTTCGACCTTTAAAAAGTAAAACACGCTTTTATTTGAAAAGTGGAATAATTTAATACAGCCGCATTTTTTAAATTATCAACTATATAACGTGTTTTATTCATCGTTATTCCGATGTACTATATGCGAAGATTTCAATTATCTGAAATTTGGCGGAATTCCCCCAACTTAAATCAATGCACTCAATTGGCGAGAATGCTGAAGATAGATCGCTTGAAATCCCTTAATAACCGCATTATTTCGGTTACTTCCCACACATCGGCATGCCAAGAGATCGCCAACAATTTCACCCCCTTTTCAAGAACGATCAGTGCGTGACCCTGCAGATCTAGACTCACGGAAAATATCACGAGGATGGCCCCCGTTCTAAAGTGGGGATGGCAAAAGCGGGAAGATAGCAACCCATAAATTACTCCAGCCAGGGTCATTCGGAGATGTTTAGCAAGGGTATAATAAGAGTTCCTTTATCAGCAGCAATAATTAAAACTTGTCTTTAGAAAAATATTTTAAAACGCTAGAAGCATCGCACTTATCGCTTGTTTTGAAAAAAAAAAAAAATAATATTTTATTCTTTTTTTTTCACGATTTTAAAATTCGCTAATTTTAATTTAAAATGCGTGCGCTCACTGTCTCAGGAAGGAAAAAAAGAAAAGAAGGGAAATTTGAAGGAAGAAAATTGCGTTAACTATTTACATATATTTACCTCAAAATTTACTTATTCGTTTTAGTTGTGGACGCAGGATCGTATTTTAGGCTGTGTATTCGGAGCACGTGACATGGCGCTTCCATTTTATAGTTGTCCTAGAAACTGCACAGATAGTATCAAAACACGTACTAAAATAATCTTTCACACATTATGAAGGTTTAATTTCTACCTGAAAATCAAAGTAAATTATCTGAATATTTTAATTGAATCCAACAAATTATTCGAAGAGTTTAGTTTCATAAATTGACATTTATTTTCCTATTTTATAAAGATAGTTGCAAGTTATGCATAAATGTATAAATTTAATAATATCTGATGCTAATAACTAATAAGTAGTTCGAAAAATCCTCTAAAGTTTTAGACATTCTAAAATTTAAACTTTTGGTCAGAGAAAATTAGATTTTTTTTTTTCGGAAACATATATCGTAATTTAATGTGTTTGTTCTCTTCAGTATTTGTAGAGCCTGAAATATTTAACCCATTAACCGTATATAGAACACTGTAAAACTAAAATTTAAAAAAAAACCTGTTAAATTCTTTTTAAAAGCATTTTCTTAAATTCATGTTAAATATTTTTTGCAATTCCCCTAAAGAACTCTTCAGCAATGTGACACAGGCATTTAAAAGTTTAATGTTAAGAAAATCTTCATGCACGGGTGATTTGTGAAACGTAAATTAATTTTATTTAAGTAATATTCCACAACAATTTTTTCTTTTCGGGGTTTCCCGCAAGTACCCTACAGAGGGTGTTCACACATTTTTGTAACGATTTTGCAAAGATATATATATAGAAATAAATATAAGAATTTTATTTTCTAATGTGTTCAGTCTGATAGCCCTTTCTTTGAACCATCATATTACATCTTGATTTCAAAGATGAAAGTCCTTTTCTTAAAACATCAAGGCTGATATTGTTCCTCTCCTCCATCACAATCTTGTAGTAATATAATCTTTTGTAGTAATATATGAATGCATCTTGTGTTTGCGTGATTATGGCAACGCTATACTAGGGCAATCTGCCAAGGATGGGAAGGTGCCTTGGTAGGAGAACTTTCTAAGGGGTTCTAAAGCGTATTCACGTTACATCTGGAAAAAATCTACCAAAAATCCAGACTGTTAGATCGACAGCAGCTCGATGGGACCCGATCCCGGGACCTTCACTCTTCGGCAGTCTACCATTTTCAGTGACATAAATACTGTGCGATGGTAAGGCTATAAATGTATCTTAAAGTAGAAAGATAATTCAACTCATCTTCGTTTAGAAATATATTTAATTTTATATTTCAATTCCATTCATTATCACTGAAAAATAACGTTCAATAAATACTTGTCACACATTTTTGCTTTCATGCCTTTTAAGATGCAATTTATTCCAGGAAAAACTTATGTATATGTAAAAAAAATAAAAAAAAAAAAAAAAAAAGTTACTATTACATTTGTTTGTTCATCTTAAAATACACTGGAATATAATAAACTAGAAGTTTCTGTAGAAAATTTTACTTAATTGAAGTTTTAGACGTATTTCGTATTTTGTATGTATTAAGAAAATAAATGTATTTGGTATTTTTTCAATTTAGAAAGCATTTTGTATTTTGTAATTTTTCGTGTTTGAATAAATGTAATTATATTTTGCATCGAAAATACATTTTTTATGTATTTTGCCCAACTCTGCTTCTGTAGTTGCTTTCAAAGAGCATTGCAGAGCAAGCAGTAATTATTTTTATTTCCAACGGAGGGGAGAGTATGAGGGAGCGTCCTCTAAGTGAAACTGTACTCCCCCTCTCTAAACAACGGGGGATGAGGGGGAGAAAAGCAATAAACTTTAGGTTTACCCTTGCCGATCTCTGGGAAGATAGGCATTATTTCAGCACGGATCATTAAAATTTAACGCTGTATTCTAATAAAACCTTTGCACCTGTTTTCAAAAATCCATTTCCTTAAGCTCTCAGTAAATTGCGCCAAGCCGGAAACTGTGCAAACCGCTAGAACTCACTTTCTCGACATTTTGAGCCATTTTATTTTTCGCCAAACTAAAAAATTTTAACATATTAGCCTCAGAAATCTTCAATTCTTATTGTTTTGCGTATAAAACATTTCATTCTTGCTCTGTTTTCCCATGCACACGATATTATAATTAAAAAAAATAACCTTACGAATATAAACTAACAAAAAAAAATCATTATTATTCTTTTATTTTTACTTTGAGAATTTAAAATATTTTATTCGGCAAAATCGCCACACATGGCAACCACGATGCTTCTTTCACACTTTTTTCACTACAGGGGTTACAATTATGGAAAGCTTTTTGCGTGGAGAGCATAAAAAATCTCTTAAATTCCGGGAACGGGTGGACTTTCAAAGTTTTATAGTAGACTATAATTTATTCTATATTATTTTACACATCTGTGCAAAATTTCAGGCTGATAGGTCCATTTTTGTGGATTTGTATACGACTCAAATCCACAAACAAACAAACAAACAAACAAACAAACAGAATTTAATTTTTATTTATAAGGATTGAAACAAAAGAATTTTTTTATTACTACCACTAAATTTTTGATTGTGCCACCTTTTTTAAAAGATTCATTAGAACCTTCTTAAGAAATATAAATATACATATGATATTATATATAACATTAGTAAAGAGTAATACTTTTTTAATTGAGATATTCTTAAAAACCTAATTATTTAATTTTTTCCCAAATACTGATATATTTATTTTTATATTTCCAAAAAAAAAAATGTTTAAAGTAAGAATAGGCAATCCTAGAAAATCTGTAAAAAGGGCAGTGAATGATCTGACACAAGTTTTAAAAAAAATTACACCTGAAAAAAAATGAAAAAAAGAACAAAATGAAAACTTCTGCAAGCAAACACCAAAAACAGTAGCTTCTGGAAATCAAAACACTGCTCGCCAGAATTCTAAAATATATATTCGGCAAAAGGAGTTAGCAGCAGAAAGGCAAAGGCAACGTCGGGCTAGGATGACAGCAGAAGAGCTAGATATGAAGAAACAAAAAGATAGAGAACGATATTATAAAAAAGGGGGAAAAAGACAATTTTGCCAATAGCACAGTGCAGTCCACGTGACCAAAGGTTAAAAAGAAAGGAATTGAGAAAAAATTCGAAGAATTATAGAACTAGAAAGGCTCTTGCAAAAAACTTAACTCCTCTGATATCTGAAAGTATGCCACAATTAAATTCCAGTAGTAATTTATTTCAAACACCACAGTCCAATTGTAGTACAATCTTAAATGGAGTGCAAGAATCTAGTCAAAAGAAAAATGCAAGAAAACAAGCTAATAGAAAAGAGGCAAAAGCAGATCGCATAATTGAAAAGCAGAACAACACTATTTAAAAACTTCAGCGCCAACTTGAAAAATTCAAGAAGAAATATTACCGCCAAAAGAATCAATCTCTTACACTGTCACTCTCTCCTAGAAAACAGACAAACCACCTACTGAAAAATCAAACAGTGACAAAAGAAGTTAGAAAGCAGTTAATTTATGGCTTTGCTCTCAAGAAGAAGTTAGTACACCAAGCAAAAACAGCTAAACCAGGTACCAAAAAGCAACAGATATTTAGGAAAGCAATTGGAAACAAAAGTTTGAAAAAATTCAGAATGCAATCTTATTTGAAAGGACTAGTTTCACGTAAAATAAATGAAAGACTGAAGCTTAGCAATCAGGATGGCATAACCAACTATGTTCGAAAAAAATGTAAAATAACTGCAAGTGTAAAAAAAAATCCATTGAAAATTTTCTTGAAGATGACCGAGTTAGCCGAATGTGCCCCGGCAAAAAAAAGAATTTATAAAACGTGGAAAAGAAAAAAAAGCAAAGAAGAGTACTTTTGGATACAATGAAAAATTTGTACCAAAAATTTGTAAGAATATATGATGTGCCATTTGAACACATATTGACTATTTTGAAGACACCAAAACTAAAAATGCGGGGAAAGAGATTATTTTACCAATTTAATGATTTTTGAATCTTACTACAATGAAGAAACTATTAATTTTGTAACCTATATGGTTTTTGTTTTAACTTATCTTAGTATTTAAGTCTCTTTTCCACATAAAAATATGTTATTTTCATTTATTTTCCCAGAACTAATGTTGGACATCATTTCTGTCACACTAGTGCTGCAGATAATAACAAGTAAATAATGCGAAAAGACAGCAATTTTTGTTTCATTAGATATCAAATATAATAGTTTGGATCAAAGGAAGTAAAAAAAAATAAATTGCATTGCTGTAGTAAAAATAAAATTGGTTTTAATCGACTTAGTGCTTGAAAAATTGTCAAAATTTGCATATTTTGGTTTAATATTTTTATTTATAGTTTAACACTACTTCACAAATTTCAAACAGTTATACATTGTCATTTACTGAGTTATGTGATTGCTGAAAAAAATAATTTTTGTGTTTTAAATATATAAATAATACTCGAATTTTGCATTTAAAAAATGTGACAGAAATGATGCAAAATCATCAACCTTTACTTAAATTGGCAGCTAACTCAACAAAAAGAGTTTTAGATTTGAAATTTCGGAAAATTATAAATTACTATATATACCTTCAGTATAAAATAATTTGGTTCAATTACTAAAAGTTTTATTTTTCAAATTTTTTTTTTTCCCATTTTGTCCCCTTTTATGAGAATCACCCATAATGTAAATGAAATCTTTGTCGTAGCCCTGTAGAAAAACTATAAGTCCTATACACATCAAAATCAATACCGGTCTTACGATGGTGGTTTATTAACACGCTTTTATTAGCTTCACCTGTATGTATGTTTGTATGCTTGTATGTTTGTAACCGACTCCTTTAGACTCGATTTTGACCCACTTTAAACGGACAGATTTAATTCAAACGTTGTACATTTATCAAGAACCGGTGACAATACAATAATCTTATAAGATTATCCTGATCAGGATCGCCAGGATTAAATAATTTCCTCATTTCTCATTCCTGATTGAAAGTAGGACACTTCCATACATTACAATCTTAAGAAAACCCTTTCTTACTGCGGCCGTGATTGTATAGTGATTTACATTGCGTTGTGGCCGCAATAATCCAGGTTCGAATCCTGGTCACGACAACATTTTTTTTTTTTTTTTTTTTACAAAATATCGTCATCCATCACATTATGGAAGAGTTGAGTACAAGAACATGTTAAGGCCATTCTTTTTAACATGCTTTTATTTGTTGATTAGAGACCTAGTTCCTCTTTAGTGAGGAAGGTAGCATTTAACTGCAGGTTGATTTTGGTGCACAGCAGGGGCGTAGCCGGAGGGGGGGCTCAGGGGGCTTCTCCCATCGCCGAAATGGGGCCCTTTACTTAGCTTACAATTTGATATCTAGCTTACAATTGAACTTTAAATTTGATACCCAGCCCACCAATAAAATCCTGGCTACGCCACTGGTGCACAGTGAAAATAAATTATCTCTTTGTACTTTCCAACTTAGTGCTCCTTTGTGTCTTATGAGAGATATCGAAAATTAAAAATAAATTTTAAATACATACAGTTAAAAAGAACTAAAAAACACGCTTTTATAGCAAATCTAACTAAAAAGTGAAAAATAAAAATATAGTTTAAAAAACCAAAAAACACGCTTTAGTGATAAATTGAACTAACTAAAAGGCGAAAAATAATTCTTAATATAGAAATAAATTAATGAACGAAAACTAATATTATTGTGAAAAAAGCGTGGGGTGCTCCATATATCAGTTCTTGAGAATATTCGATCGGTACGATTAGTACAAAAATGATACAAAAAATATAGCACAAAGCACCCCACGGTTTTTTCACAAGAATATTAGTTTTCGTTCATTAATTTATTTCTATGTTAAGAATTATTTTTCGCCTTTTAGTTAGTTCAATTTATCACTAAAGCGTGTTTTTTGGTTTTTTAAACTATATATTTATATATATATCGTATAATGCTATGATAAAAATGTGTTCCTTTTTCTGATCCTTTCTTCTTGTCTTTTACATATGTTTACGTTTGTTTACGCCATATGTTTACGTTTAAAATCTAAAGTATAAACGAATGGATCTTCAAATTGATACATAACATGTAGAAACATATTTATTATTAGTTGTCTCTTTTATATAAAATTTCAGATTTAGATTTTATAACTGAAAAAAATCAAAGTGATTTTTAAATAATATTAATTTGTAGTGATAGAATTAGTTTCGTTGAGATAGTATCTTTTTTACGTAATTTGATAAATTAGTTAATGAAAAAAAAATGAGTCAAAATCTGTTACAAAAAAAAATTTACTTTATTTTTTTCAAATATAGTAAAAGAAAAATTATTGTTTTGGATACAGTAACATGATGGTAGGAAAAATTTTAAATCATATTTAGGCTAATCCCACTTGATTATACTTTGAATACACTCTTTTACCTTTTTTATTTTCCAAATTTTTGTTATTTTTCTTTTTCCTACATTAATATTCACGCCTTTTTCTGCTTTCAGTCGTCTTTTTATGTTGCTCCTTTTCCATGTACTTCCCATCAAACACTGATATATAATCTTTATCCACAATTGTTTGGATTGAAAACTTTTTTTTTTCATTTTAATACAAATTATCTATTTGTATTCTACAATTTTTTCTATTGTTTAGAATTTTTACAGTATTGTTAAATTTACAAATTACAATGCTAAAACCTAAACCTGTTCCATTATAACATTAACAATTTAAATTTATAAATATTATAACCTGATTTTTAGTGCAAGCGGAAAATGTCATGATTTTCAAATATTCTTAATTTTAATATAAAATTAATAAAAAATTTTTAATTTTAAATCTGCATTACTTTTTGGTGGAGCAATGGGCATTGCTGCTCGGACACTAAGTACTCCGAGAAGCACAGTTTGAGAAACGCTGCTTTAAACAGTTTAAAGTAATCAAATTAGCAACCTCATCCACATGAACGGCTTTTCTCGAGCTAATTAAAACACACCATAAAATTTCGTGAAATTCTTATCAAAATCAAAAATAATATAAAATAATGAAAAAAAATCAATCATAATAACATCAAATGCCATTGCTGAAAAAAAACCTCTTATAATATAAAAAGGAAAATCCTCTCTCTTCAAAGATGTAAATATCCTTATTTATTATTTGAGACGTATTTCAAATATCTTGGGACTTTTGCTATGATGCCTTGGAACCAAATCAAACACGTCCTGACTTCAAAAATATATTTTATGTCGCGACAAAAAAAAATGTACGTACAATGTATTTTTGTACACATTTCTAGCCTTTTATTTATTTTTTTTCAACCAATAGCACTCCCAAAAACTCTTTAAAATATCACAGCAGCGGAACATACTTCTGTGTTGAAGTCAGAGCTCATTCACGTGCAACCGAAATGCATACCCAATTTTCGCGTTTTCGGGTGTGTTCTGACAATGTTTCATGTCACATTTAAAATGTTCTTATGACAGGCACACCAATGTGTCACGGCTCAGCGGTTGAGAATTACTGGTCTAGTCTGGCCGAACCAGTGTCAAGTTTTCCGAAGGATATAAGTACCCTGCGCTTGCTAAGGAAGCGCGAAAACAGTGAACTTCTAAATGAAATACAAATTTAATTGATTTTGAATGGTTCCCAATGATTTAGAAACCTCGGAATAGACATGAAATTTACCATTAATTCGAATACTTGGGCCTCCCAATAACTATTTTACAATGATCCTACTAATAGAAAAAATGGATCATAATGACACATATGCATGAGAACACACAAACTCTCTGGTGAGCTTTCAATGCATAGAAATTCAAATCTAAGTGGTCAAAGAACCACTCGGTGTAGCCTAGTGACACAATCAAAAGTTACATGCACAAACGGGTATTTAGGAATAGAATAGAAGAAACAATACCCTGATTGGCTTTTGCTTTATTATTATCTGCTACCTATTCGAGATCGAGGAATTGTTCTAAGAGTTCTTATTGTATTTATGCATTTTCAGGTGGTGATCCAGGCGTCTGGAATCAGAAAACCCCCACGACGTTGCTGTTATCACCCGAAGGAACTTTCCATTCTTTTGGCTTCTCTGCTCGTGATTATTATCACGACCTAGACGTGGAAGAAGCTCGAGGATGGCTGTATTTTGAAAAATTCAAAATGACACTGCACCATAGTGAGGTAATTATAGAAGCGTTGCAATGGCACGCCAGTTTTGGCAACAATATGCAAATTTCATCGGTACGGCTCTAGAGCTGTGCACATATTTTATGGACTTTTTCAACCTATATTTTTTTATAAAGTACACTTGTTAAAAAAATTAATCCTGAAGTAAGTCCGATTTCCTCTGTTTGTTTTACAAAGAGTGACTCTTTCATAAAAACATCACTAAAAGCAAAACAAGATTTCTCAAATAACTTCAGATATGTTCTGTTTTAGAAAAGAAAATAACTAGTAGTACTTCAAAGAAGGTAGGGAATTTTACTTTCAGGGTTTTTTTTCTGTCTAATGAGCGGATCAACTGCTTACTGTAGGCTTGACAGCTACGACGGCCGGAGATGTTGGCTGTTTCATTATGCCTAGTATGCAGGCCAACGTTGCACCCTATGAGTGGTATCTTAACTTGGAAACAATTCCAAATGAGAGACCTAGCACGTGAATCGGCAGCTCCAGAGGTATCGCTTGAACATGAAGGGCATTGAAGGAACGACATATTTTAGGTGCACCAGCTTCTTTTAGCGTACGCTATCCCACAGCTGTCCAACCGACAAGTTATCACCCTCCCAAGCGCTGACTAACGTCGGCGCCGCTTCGCTTTCAGTGTTCTTATGAGAACCGAGTTTAGAAAACAGGAACACTGCGGGATATTCGGCTTACAATCGAATATTCTTTTAAGTAGCTGTCACTGATATAGAAGAACAGATGGATAGCCTGTCCAAATGGCCCCAACGCTGGAGAAGTATACAGCAGTTGCTATCGCTCGATTGAACTACCGCAGCAACATGGCGATTAATCGAATCGCCAATCGCTTGCCACAGAGCCAAAGAAAATTTGGCACAGCTGACAGTGAGGCACGCGACTGGCGGTTCGATGGACTGCTATGTTGCTGGTAATTAAATCGGTCGATTGCAACGGTTGCGCTTTTTCAGAGAAGACCAGTTTATCCAGTTGTTCTTTTATATCGATGCCAGCTGTTTTTGTGTTAGATATGGCTCTGCTTTGAGTGTGCATCTTCACAATATCATTTTCACCACGTATTCCTTCTTCCAGCATCTTAGTCTAGACACAGAAATTGCTGCTGCTAATGGTAAACGAATGCCAGCAGTGACAGTTTTTGCGCATGCTCTGAGATACTTTAAAGACCATGCATTACAAGAACTAAGTGACCAGTCAGCAACAAGAATACTGAATGAAGATGTACGATGGGTCGTAACAGTTCCAGCTATTTGGAAACAACCAGCCAAGCAGTTCATGAGAGCAGCAGCATATAAGGTACATTCTCTCTTACAATTACAATTATCTTGTTTTTATCAAACAATAATTACATTTAATCAAATATTTTTCTATAAAAGAAACAATTAAAGTGCTTTTTGTGAAGCGATCATTAAACGGTGTACGTAAACTTTTTTACCTTACTTTGCTAGGTGATTCTGAATTCTTTTTATGTGCCCTACTTCCCCTGAATGTTTGCCGCAATATTTTTGAGTCACACTGTATATCACACTGTTATTGATTGTCATGTTCTTTGTAAAATCGTGCATGTAGTTTAACAGTTTTACAATTCGTTATGCAGTAGCATTTGTACAAATTAGGCAAATGTTGGAAAGGTTTTTTTTTTTTTTTTTTTTAACTAGATGCATTTTATTTTTCATGATTTATTCTTATTCGTTGATTTCAAAAGGCTGGAATTGCTAGTCCTGATTATCCTGATCAACTCCTGATTGCTTTGGAGCCAGAAGCAGCATCCATCTATTGCAGAAAAATGCGACTCCACCAGTTAATTCCGGAAGAAACTCAGTATCAGAGATCTTTACAGTGGCAGAAGGATAAAGATGCTGAATCTGAGATTGATTCGACAATTAGTGAAAAAGGTAATTTTTTTTAATTTAACTGCGCCTCTGCACAAATAGCCACCGTTTACAATACCAGCGTGAAGCAATCTGAGAACAAAATTCGCACGAGACAACCGTGAAAATATTTCAGCTGAAATACTTTTATTACACATTGTTCTAGTTCCACAGTTTCTTCAGGGGTAGGGGAGTTGACGGTATGCCCTTGATTTTTCTAGTACCTCTAAGCAACATTGCGTCAAGTGTCAAGTCTGCTGAATATGGAGATAAAGGCCAATCCAGACCACTTTCTCCATGCATGTTGTATTATCTGAGTTCATCTCTAGATTTCATGCATCTGCAGGGCCACTTTCTACAAAAATTTAACTATTTATTTATTTATTTATTTTTGGATTTAGGGGAAAAAAATTCTGGTTTCCATGTAAAATAATGGTACATTCCTATCATCTTCCGTTTTCAATTAATCTTCCCAATGTGTCAGTCAGTCATAGCCAGAAAATTATTTCAAACGGAGGATAGGAAATAAATCCTGAGTAAATAAATGGAATTTCTGCATGATTTAACTTATGCCAACTAATCTCAAATTTTCGGGGAGGAGGATGATATGTCAGCACCGTAGCCTGTACATCTCGTCTAGATTACATGTGAAGATATTTTGATTAGTCATATCATAACATCTCTAAAAGTAATTTTACTTTATGCGAAAGTAATCAACCAACCAACCTTAATAAAAGTAAACAGCAACCTTGATGAATGAGAGAACGCTATATAAGCAATTATTTCTTTTACTGAGTATAAAATAAAATTTGCCCTTTCTTTTTCCTTCCTACCCATATATGTTAAGAGAAATCTTTGTACTCTAATCAATTTTTTAAAAAAAATTACTTTTCCTAAATTTCCTTTCCTCCATTTCTCTCTTTCGAGGTAAATGGTTTAAGCTACGTTGACTTGTCATACATCGAATAAAAACTATCGCGAATATTTTTCAAGTTTTTGAGTTCGAAATGGCGCCCCTCAAAGACGGCGCCCCGATGCGATGCTTAACGTGTCGGGCCGCCCTTACGAAATCGGCATCACGTCAGCAGAGGATAAGCGATTATTTCTGCATCAAAACATTGAACAACAAGTAAAGACAAAATGAATTTATTTCCGTTTGTCTTCATTTTCAGTTAATTTAATTAGTATTGTTTTAGTTTAATAAAATGAGTGTTATGACTTTTAAATAACACATAATTATTGAATGCACATAGCAACTACTGAATTATTGTTACTGAACATTTTGTGAACTCTAGAGTTTTTCTTAATGGTTCGGATGTAGCAGCGAACCATTGGATAAGGCGAAAAAACATTCGGTGCCATGAAGTTCTTTATAACGGGGTTCGAGTGTATTAAATACGTCTTTACAGTGGCATAAAGACAATACCAGCATCCCTTGAGCGTTTAAGGATTATGGAGAAGTCATAGTTGTGTAAAAAAGAGCTCCCCACCTTTTTATCGCCGCGAACCGGTCAACCTTTGGTAATTTTACCGCGGCCCACTGAGGGAGGAACGTTGATAGTTTGTATTTCAGATTGTTTTGATTTAATATTTTAATGGTGTGTTCCAGTAATTTGAAATCTGTTATATTCGATAATCTTGATGTTATTATAATTTTGATGTACAAATGACATTACGTTTATTTATTGTTCAGTAAAAAAACTCGATTTATTTATTTATTTGATTCTGTTTTTTTTCCCTTTCAGAAAAACGCATTTATTTTCAATTTCATGCAATTTTAATGCATAATCTTTAAATGCTTAATAAGCAATAAACTAATTTAATATAGTTACAGGATTTCTTCTATATTATAAAGGTATAAACAGGGGCGGTCCGACACGGTAAGCAAGGTAAGCATCGCATCCGGGCGTCTTCTTTCAAGGGGTGCCATTTCGATGATTCGCGCTGATCCAGAGCATAAAAAGGAGCACCTTTGCTACGTTGGCAGGGGGGCGCCCCTCGGTATAAATTAGCCCAAACCCTACAAAGTCACACTAATCCGAGAGAAATACACCACAGTAAGTAAAATGGAAAGAATTTAAAGTTCCTTGGGCGGACCAGCACCATTTGATACACGAACCGGTACCAGTCTGCAGCCCGGGGATTGGGGATCGCTGGTGTAAAAGACGAATTCGAGGCTTCTGGTTACGCTATTGCTTCTTATGGTACAAATTACTGAAACACACGAAGTGTACTAATTTTAGGCAAATTATGCGTGTTCATTAAATTCCATCAACTCAGAAATATACTTTCCATAAAGCTCATTGATATTGATTTAATATTAGCTAGCTTACTTATAAATAAATTAATCGAAAATATATTTGATTCCAGATTCAAGCTTCGCAAATAATATTGGACAAGGAGGAGATGGTTCGTTTACTGTAGGTAAGTAGTACTCAGTTTGATTCTACTTTACATATAAGCTATTCTCTTCTAACAAATGAAGCCCGTGAAAAGCAAACTGTTACAGTAAAGCTTTAATCGAAAAAGTAAAAAAGAGAGAGAGAGAGAGAGCTAGCAGATACTTCTCAAAATAGCTGACGCGTATTTTTCTTTTTACATCTGCTGCAATTTGAATCATTATTATTAAGTCAAATAACCTATAGATCTTGTTATAATGTAAAATTTGAGAAAATACTACACATAATTATTTTATTACGAAAGCAAATTCGATTTTGGATTGCCTTACGAAGCTTTATATATGGGGGGGGGGTTGTATTTCTAGACTTAAAGAACACTAAAATAAAATTGTTAATTTTGACGAATGGATAAATTTTTTAGTCCTACCTCCGAAACTTTCAACTAACTGTTTGTGGGTTAAATAAAATAACAACCAAATCAACAAAATAATTTTGTTAAATGAGCCAGCATAACACCAGTTAACTAAGAAATTTTGTTAATTCAAACAAATAAACCATTTAAACAAATAGTCTGGTTAAATTAACAAAGCATTTGGTTATTTAAACCAAATCGTTTGGTTAAATTGACAAAATATTTTGTTGAAATAACCAAATAGTTTTAACAAAATTGTTTTGTTAATTCAACGAAACTTTCATTGGCAGTATTTCATGCGGATAATTTTGATGATTAAAGAAAATTTTTGTATGTTCAACAAAGCATTTTTTTCATTGTAGTGGACGAATTTCATACTTTATTGAAATATGAAATGTTATAAATTTTTGATACACTTGTGTCCCCTGAACGTCTTCGTATACACAAAAACAGAATCAAAACCGGAGTTGTAAGTCAAAAATATGTAAAATAGATTTAAATATGGGACTCAGTAGGATTTTTCAAAGCATCCTTTCTCCTTTAATAAGATCAGGTGTATTCTTACAAAAGATTTTACTTTTACAAAAAGGAATATATATATAAAATATAATATAAAACAGCTAAACTTACGTAATATTCTATTAATCCTTCGAGCAAGTGTAAGCACAAAACATAAATAGCATAAAGAAAATCCGGAACTAAGAATAATAATAGAGACATAGGCCTTAAAGGTAGTACACATACCTATGTAGCAATAGAAAACAGAGCTGCAGAACTTAAAAGAGTTAGAATTTATATACCAAGTGAGATCTCGTCGGCCTAAGCCTAACTACAAGAACCCAAAAAGGGGAGGTGAACAGGAAAGTAGATTAATCAAGCTCTATCTTTATATATTCACTTTTAACACAATATGTGATTGCTTAGAGAGATGAGCATTCTTATGAGTAGGGGATTTTTAGATTTTTAAATATAACTATAAAAATATCTTAAACAGAATATCAAATATGTGTATATCATGTTTTCTGATCTATTGGCTATCTCAATTAATTTTAGTTCAATTTTAAGAAAAGTTTTTGTACAATAAAAAACCATTTTTAAGTACTTTTTGTTGTCCCATTGTACCCCATGAAGGGGCACACTGGGTTAACAAATGGGGTACAGTGGGTTTATCTGTATTACCCCATTTGTTGCTAACGAGAAACACAAAAATTTTTCTTTCACATTCAATAGTGAGTAGTTTAAACGTTTTTATTACCTGATAATATTTAGTATTAAGTAAGATATTAAATTAGGTCGAAGTTTTTTTATAAGGTAAATGTTAATTTTATGGTTCTAAAATATACGCACAGTAAATTTGATAATAAAATTAAAGAAAAAGGCTTTAGATAGACAGTCACTTTGAGTCCTATTAAGTTTACAAAATTTTTGTTTTATAGTTATTTTTAAGACATTCAATCAAAAACTCTTATTTTACAAAGGCTATTGGACATTATATAACTGAAAGTCTACAGCAAAAGCCAACTTTGTCATTGTTCTCTGAGTTCATTGCAAGACATTTGGTTTTAGCCACTTTCTCACTATATCTTTTCTGTCTTATGTATAAATATCTGCCTCATCAAAGATAAGTGCATGATTTGGTTGAATTCTTTTCATGTAGTGCACATATTACCATGTTTGGTGTCACGTAGTTTCATCGGATCAAGTTCATTTTCATTTTTGCCTACAACTTCAGTAACATAGAGTTTAAAACTGAGTTTTTTATTGTCGTAGACCTTGAATAATACGAAATCTCCAACGTCATTATAAAATTATTCTACATCTTCGAATTCCAAATCCTCAAAGTCAGATTCACTAGAAGATTCTTTTCATTCTTCCTCTTGTTCAGTTGAGCTATTCTTGTAATTGGTTGCAATTTTTTTTTCTCCTGCTTCATATCATTAGGTCTTTCACTCTTCTTTTTTTCGATGATCTCATTTTGGATTGTGATTTTCACAGGTGTCTCTGTAAGAATTTCTGATTTTTTTAGGTTGCCTCTCAAATTTTTCTCTTTTGCATCAGAATTAGGAAGAGGCTATTACCATATCTAGTGTCATTTTTTGTTTTACATAATTTTCTTTAGAAACTGAAGATTCTGTAGCTGATGCGAAAGACTTATTTAGATAAATTTAGATCATTCAAACATTAAAAAGTAAGAAACTTACAGAAAGACAATCAATATATACATGGGGACACAGAGGGTCACTGACCCGCTGTATCCCATTTCAGGTGACCGAGTGCGTCCCATATAAACCAATGTATTATTTTTCACCTCAAAATACTAAATCGTTAAAATATTCATTTAAACACCACATAATAAAAAAGAAGGTAATTTGAACTGTATAAATCTACCATATAACTCATATATACTTGACAAAATTCAAGGGTAATGACATAAAGTCTTACTTTTTCCAAATTTCATGCAGATGATCAGAAAACAAAATGGCTCTTTCTTTCCGCCACAATCAAAGTGAGATGTTTAACTTTTCCACAGAGTTAAGTTGTTTGATACCTACTTTAAATAATTTTCTCATTTGAAAACTATTCACTGAATCACAAATATCTTCGATGACCCACTGTACCCAGCTCTCCCCTACTAGTTTTTCATCTTGCTATTTGATTTCTATATTTGCATATTTGATACCTTTTACGAGTGTAAGTCATTAAGTAAATCACGAATGCATATGGCACAATGTAGAGTAATACCAAATACAGTGGAACCTGCTGAAGTAACCACCTTGGTAATCAAACCACCTATCTAAAGGCGGGTTTACACCAAAGTTGACAACTAAAAGTTGACAAAACATTGTTTGTAGAAAACTAAAAGTTGTCAACTAAAAGTTGCTCTTCTCAAATTTGAGATACAAGTGGAAGATTTTTTGTAGAAAACTAAAAGTTGCTCTTTTCAAATTCAGAGCAACAAGTTGAAAACTTGTTGCCAAAGAATTGGCACGAAAGGCTTTCTGAGAATGACCAGCAGTGACTTTGAGTATTTAATTTCAGTATTGGACATAAAATCAAAAAACGTGACACAAACTACTGGAAAGGAGTACCTGTCCAAGAATATATTTTTGGGAAGGTGTGCCACACGATTTCCGGAGCCGAATCCATAGGTCGCTGGTTCGATTCCGGCTCGACGGACCATGTTTCGTCAATAGCTTCCAAAAATACAAATTCAGTTATTCTAAAAACATTCTTTATTAAAACACTAAACTCAACAGCTGTTAAAAACAATTAAAACTTCTAAAATTAATAAATGCTAGATACAATACGAGCAGCCAACATGCTGCAAACACCAAGCAAGTACCAGCAAAAAATAGAACACAAACCTAAACTTTCACATGCATTTTGCCAGCTCCCAAAACATAATTTTATTATTATTCTTTTAACGTACAGTGCCATCTGGGGACTAAACTCAAAATTAAATTTCAAATACGAAACAGATATGTTTTGTAAACTTTAAAAATCGGACTCAAAATTGTATTAATTGAAACAATGGTAAACAATAAATACCTCGTTTAAGCTAATCCCGGCCTCTGTGATCGTTCTTGGTGTCGTTTTGTCCTTGAGAAAAAGTAGAGACTCAAACGCCCACCATTCGACTGATTGGGAAGCACCGGCATCACTCTTCTCTTTCTTTGCCTCTCTTCGGAAACAGGTAATTAAGTTCTTCACATTGTTCTGAACTTCAAATTTATAAACGTGAAGCTAGGCTGCAATTTCCCCCAGGCGTAGTTTTTAAAAATTTTTGTCTCTAAATGTACGGTCTTGTGGGTTCCAGAGAACCTCTCTGCTCCGGTAAAGTTCAATTAGTTCACTGATTTTGGTCCTGGTCCATTCGTTCCATCTTGACAGAAACACACACGAAATCACAGGAAACAGCTGCAGCTGAAGTACAGACGTGCAGTGACGGTCGTGGATTGAGTAGGGCAGAGGTTCCCAAACTGTGTGCCGAAGCACCCTAGGGTGCCACGAACGTATGGCAGGGGTGCCGTGGAGATAATCAAGAAAAGTGTTTTTGTGGAGTATAATCAAATAATTTACTCTGAACCGGTATCCCACAAAAAAGTTGGCCTAGCCGATGACCAAGTGGGCTCAAAAATATTTCAGTCAAGTTCAAGAGAGTTGTGTCCAGTAGCCTCTCTTTTACAGGACTCCCTGAATTGGGAGATGGGGGTATCAAAATTCTATATCCCTTTCCCAAGAGAGTACTTCTTGATAGTTAACCCTATCAACAAAGTAAAAAAAGAAATGTAAAATTATTCCAAACTGCTTCATTCTAGCCTTCATATTCCTATTACTTTAAAGGAAACTTGCCGCGAAAGCTTATAGCCTCACAGGGGTGCCGCGGCCAAAAAAGTTTGGGAACCCCTGGAGTAGGGCGTTGGGCTCCCGTCGTCACGTCCGGGACGCGTGGAGGGAAACAGTTCTCCTCTAGTTTCCTACAAGTTGCTATCGCAAAGCACACAGCAACAAATCTTCCACTTTTAGTTGTCAACTTTCTTTGATCTTTTCCAACACTCCGCGGGAAACCAAAATTTAGTGGAAGATTTGTTTCTCCACAAGTGGAAGACAGAAAAAGTTGCTGTATTTTGCAGAAAAAGCAACAAATTGCCGCAACTTGTGGAAAACTTAGTGGAAGACTTTTGTGTAAACGCGCCTTGAAGGACCACTTTTGTGCGATTTCACTTTACAATCATCATATTATAACCACCTTTGCAAAGTGATCCTCTCTATAAGGTGACCAGTTTTGTTCTTCCCGAGGCTGGTCACTATAGACAGTTTACACTGTATGTCTAAAGAATGCCGATTGATGGCAAAACTGTAGGTAAGAATTATTCAGTTACATCGAGCCCACCCATAACCAGCCCCGACTTAGCTTCAAGTGATTTTTTTCATGTTGAGTTCACTAACAAGTTGTTGGAGGCAAACACTTTGCAGATAATGACAAGGTTCAACGCGAAGTATGGAAGGAGTAGCAACCCACAAAGAATTTTAACGGGACTAAAATTTAAATCGATCTAGGGACTTCGTGCAGAGGTCAAATGATTTTTTGGTTGCCTAGCATGGTAGTTTTCCTTCCAGTGGATGGTTCAAGAGTCTCCCCTTGGCGCGTCAAGAGCTGTTATGGAGTAATAGTCTTTATCCAAAATGGACTCTGTAAAAGCGCGCGCATTGCTTAGCTCATGGGTTTAGCTAGCCGCAACCATAGAACTTGTGCATCAACTAGCCTTAGTAAATAATAATAACAAATTTTTATATCCTGCAGGTAAGGGAGCAAACTCTTGTTCTGGGTAGCTTTTACTGCTGTCAGTCAAATTACGGAGACAGCGTTTTCTGCCAATTCAGATATGGCAATTTTTTTACTGGGAGCTGTATGTATGCATATTAAAATACGAAATTGAATTTTTATACGGCCGCTCCTTTCCTATCACTTATACAGTCGCTATCTCGAATTCAAAGGAAAATGTATAAAAATTTGAGGTATCAGAAACAAGGGCCGATTAAAGGGGCGGGGCGGAGGGCGCGACCGCCCCCCCCCCCCCGAGAAACTTGCATTAATCCGCCACTGATCAGAAAATACAAATAAATACAAATACTCATATAATGCTATGTCAATCAACTTGCCCTGTTTTACTTAAAGTATCTATCCAAAACAGTTTGGTGGGTATTTCGAATTTTTTCGGAATCAGTTACATTTCCAAATGTGTGATAGCTCTAAATGTCTCTTCCGTCATATTCGTCCTGGATTCAATGAATGCACCCATTGTTTTTATGGAATTTAAAGCCTCTTTAAGTTATCTTTGCAGGAAGTTCACACTTTTCATCAGCATCTTCTTCTTCTGAGAGCGATATCCCTTCTCCTACAATGCCTGCATCTTCTAGGTCTCCGCAAATTTCTACATTCTGGTCAATTTCCACGAAATTTTTGAATGTTATCGATGGGTCCACTTGCAGTGCATTAGCAATAAGGCACCTTTCTTTATTGATTGATTCAACAGCATGAGTGTAAATGTAATTTTCCTCGGTAGAATTGCAGACTTCAATATCCTTTACTTTTTAAAGCAATTTGCAATTGTTTTTACTTCAACACAATTCCAGGCTTTGTCGTCCATTCACATTGCCTGCAATCTGTCCACAACAGGTTTGGTTCCTTCATCAATTTCAGCTATGCATTTTTTTATCGCTTCATGTCGATATTTTATCTTAAAGTTCTGGATAATTCCTTGGTCTTAGGGTTGTAGCTTAGAAGTTGTGTTTGCTGGCATAAACCCCACTCTTACTGACTTTAACTGGTTGCACTGGGATACGCTTTGTAGTTGTTTATAAAAAGGACAATCTTGCGTTTTTGACAAGCCATCTTTCGGTCTAATGCTTCTAGCCACTTTTCAAACAGCTCACCAGTCATCCAAGCCCTAGTATTCGCTTCATAATGCATAGGAAATGAATTAACGCCAACAAAACATCTTGGCTTTTTTTAATTTCCTATCATAAGGGGCTTCAATTATTTGGAACCGTCCATGTTAGCGCACAACATGTGACTCAAAGCGACAACAAAGCGACTCTTTCTTTACTTTTCTGTCCGCCCTGACATGATTCATCTTTAACAGCCATTGTTTTATCAGGAAGGCATTTGAAGAATAGACCAGTTTCATCTGCGTTAAAAATGTTTTTGGGATCATAGTCTTTAAAAATTGGAGTCAAAGTCTTAAGCCATTCATTACATACTTCGTCGGTTACACTGCCACTTTGGCCAGAAATTTTGTAAAATGTAATGTTGTTTCTTTTCTTAAAATTTTCAACTTAGCCACTGTTGCCTTAAAGTCTGTGAATCCCAACAGTTTGTTGATAATGGGATATCGAAGTCTTTGGCTATTTCAAATTTTTCTTTCTTCCTTCATCAACAGCATTAATAATCGTCTTCTTCTCTGCTATTGAGAGTGTACTGCATTTGCGTTTCGTCGCCATTCTTCTCAGTAAACGGAATCATCACTATACGATAGACTGTGTCAAAGTGAAAAGGAGTCGAGTGTCAAATCTTGTCCGGTTCTTAAAACATGTGAGGAGTGACATTTAATTCTAGATGGTCAGTAGTTTTCCAAGAAACTGACTCACTTTGCAAAAAAATACCAGGAGGCTTAAGAAACAGGCGTGGGAAGTGGAATCCAGACTGGCGACTTTCGAACTGAAGGATCAGGCACGGGCGGCTTCATTGCACCCTTTTCAATAACGCAAAATAGAAAAGGGAGTTGATAAGAAGGATACGGCAATTATGTTTACTAAAAGTTCTTCGAGGCCCGTAGTTTAGAGTAAAAGAAGAAGTGTTAAGTTGAGAGAAAATTCGAGTTATCAAGAGTAAAGAAGAAAGACTTCGATTTAAAGAGATAAAATTTCATTTTATAAGTAATGAAGGTGCAGGGAAATAATTTTTTTCGAGATAAAGAAAAATTCGAGTTATCGAGAGTCTACTGTTTTTAGAAATATATTGCTCTTTGTCTAAGAAAATTTATTTAAAAAATCCCATGTCTCTCTAAGTGAAATAGTTAGCGAGAAAATTAATTTTGAAACTGATGACTCACACCACTTTATCTACTGTTTTGGCGTCAGTTTTCGGGCGAAAAAATCTTTACTTTAGGAGACCAACTATGAGTTGATAAAAGATAAATAAAGATCCCATGGTTAGGAAAAGCAATTAAAAGCGTTCAAATGCGCGGAATTAACAGCTACACTTTTACGTAAAATGATCGGTACTGATTTATGAAATGAGCGATAATTTAGCCTTTTAGGGGGATCATCCACTAATTGCATCACGCTTCAGAATAAGGATTTTAAATTGTAAAAGAGAATGTCAAAATAATGGTGTAGGTTACTATGGTGTGGTAACTTTCACTAGAATCTGCCAAACATTCTTTTCAGGAAAATTCTAGCTAAATTAGGATTTGAGGGGTCAATTGTGTCTATCAAGCGACTATTAACATACATTAATTAACGTCAGTTGAAAAGTAATTACATTTTTCTCACTTTTGAAACTTCCCCTTACTGCTTGGCGACAAATACCAAAATTTTCAAATTGCAATATCTCACTACTAACTATTGTTTTTGTAACTATTTCACACGGACAGACACGGGATTTTTTAAAAATTTTCTTAGACAAAGAGCAACATTTTTCTAAATTTAAGTGATAGGAGAGTAGGGATTGTATAAAAATTAAATTTCGTATTTTAATATGTATACAGCGCCTAGTAAAAAAAAATTGCCATATTTGAAAGCTACTCTTAATTTGACTAACTGTTCTAATTGACAGTATGTTTCTATCACTTATGATTTGAAAGTATATATATATATATATATATATATATAAACACAGGGAAGTTAGGGATTTAAACAACGAGTAGTCCCGGCAATTATCTGGACTTCAAACTTCCAGGTCTTCTTATGACTTTTAGGTGGCAAAGAGACTGTGGCCAGAGGGACTGTGGATTAATTGCGAGGGATCGTCTATTAACTGCAGGTTTGCACTTTTAGGTCACTTACAATTTCTTTGTTCTTTGAAATAAAGTGCGCATGCCCGAGTAATTTTGAAGAAATTCGAATATAATTTGGAAATTCCAAAAGATTTTTTATTTTGTATTATATATATATATATATAGAGAGAGAGATAGGTATACATATATGTATGTAGCATACGTATATACATATATGTATATATATATATATATATATATATATGTGTGTGTGTGTGTGTGTGTGTGTGTGTGTGCGTGTGTGTGTGTGTGTGAAGTGCATTACTCCAAGCAACCAGTTACATTAGCAATGTGAATAGCAAAACATCGAATTTGTCTGCCACATGAAAGCGCAGTAGCTCTTAGAAAGCTAAATGAAACAATGCCTGCGTCTACTCCTCAGAAACCACCTACAGTCCATTGAATACTTTAAAAAAGAGCAGAATTTAGGAATGGTGACTTAAGTAAAAAAGTTATATTCACTCCACAATGATGCTCTCTACCCTGCTAGAGAAAAATTGTTGAGTAAATGAAGAGGAAACAATATAAAAATCTCAGTGTTGTCGAAATAAAAACAATAAATAACGAAATTCTGGACGATGCGAGAACCAGAAATGGAAAAGCAGTAAATATAAAATGCAAACAGATAAAGTACGTAGGTTATTTAAAGTTATGTAATAATATTATGACATTATATTATTTGTAATTAATAATGCTGACTAACGATATTAATGTGGCTACTATATTAATGTGGTGATATATATGTGGCGTTGATTATTTATATGTATGTATATGTATATATATATATATATATATATATATATATATATATATATATATATATATATATAGAGAGAGAGAGAGAGAGAGAGAGAGAGAGAGAGAGAGAGAGAGAGAAAATCGCCACAAATACATTATTTTTTAACAGAAACACTTTTAATGAATTTATTTTCTGTTTCTTATTTCAGGAACGAGATATATGGTTGTGGACTGTGGAGGTGGCACAGTTGATATAACAGTGCACGAACTTTTAGATAAACAAGGCACGCTCAAAGAACTTCAAAAAGCATCTGGTGGTCCGTATGGATCGATGGGCGTAGACATGGCATTCGAACACTTTCTGTGTGATATATTTGGAAGCGATTTCATGCAACACTTCAAAAACACAAGACCAACAGGATACGTTGACCTCATGATAGCATTTGAAGCAAGAAAAAGAAATGCTAGTCCCTATAAAAGCAATCCTTTGAACATATCACTTCCGTTTTCATTTATAGACTGCTATGCAAAATACAAAAATTCAACGGTAAGCGCACCAGCCGTCCATGCTTGTAATTAATTTTATTTCCTTGATTAGAATCATCCTAAATTTTACCAAATTATTGTTTAAATTGAGCATTAGCACAGTTAATAGGGGATGTAAGATAGTTCTGAGAAGGCTACATCTTAGCCACGGACCAAGATCAATAGGACAGGCGACTTGCCGCGTGATCAGGGTGTAAAATAGCCCGATCCACATTCCACAAGTAAGCAAGAGGCACTATCGTCGTGCTGTCTGAAGTTAGCTATTATTGTTAACTTCTTTTTCACTTTAGAGTTACCAGCTTTTTTCTGGTAACTCTAAAACTTCCTCTGGTAACCTCTTATGTCTGGCAGTGTGCTTAATGATATCCTCCATGAGAAAACTAACCCTGAAAAAGCTTTTTTTGCTGATAAAATGAAGTTGCAGGGTAATACAATGAGGACTAGAACTCGTGTTTAACAGAAAAAATAAGCAAACGGGCACTGAATTATTTCAATTCAGTGAAATAAAAGTTAATAAATTATTAAAGAAATATCCAATTTTTCGTAAGTTTTACGATTTCGATTTCTCCTGTAAAGATAAACCTGTCCTGAAACTCTGAATTATTAGGACATTCCTTAAACATATTTTCATATTTGTGATATGTTTTCTTTTTAAATATTATTTATACATATTCATAAAAATGCAATTTTGTTTATAGTAAAACAATGAAATTAAGATTAAATGCCTGTTAACTCAGCATTAATTTAATTTCTAAAGTAAAAAATAATAGAAACATACGAATATAAAAGCATTTACTTGAAAAACGCATGAAGTCCTTAACGAATTTATTTGCATATTCTTTCGTACACAGTATAACTGTATTATTTGTTTTATGTATATATATGTATGTGTATGTATGTATGTATGTTATATAGGATGTCCCCCAAAAAGGTAGTAACAAGCATTAAATCTTATTAGAGATAAGTGAGCAATGTAAAATGAAAAACTATTCAAAATAAGGCAAGAGAAACGTCTATGAAAAAAAAAATCCTTTCGTAAAATTTAAAAAAGTTACGTAAAAATTTTTATACGATCCCCGTTCCAAAAAAAAAAAAAAAATCACATTTAGTAAACTATGTCCTATACATGAATGAGGTGATTTACAAAGGTTGAGAATCATTTAATAAAAAGTATAAGATATGAACATAAATATATGCAGACTTAAGCCACTTTTCATCATCTGTCAAAGGGGGGAAATCGCTTCGGATGATTGCGTTTCAGAGCTCGTGTAGAAATTACGAAAAAGAAATTTTTTCTCACTCTAGCATTAAACGTTCATATTCAAATTCATGTATAAGCCCATAGTCCCTGACCATCTTAGTTTAAAGATAACTGTGATGTTTAATGATGAAAGTCTTAAATTTTGATCACCACATTAACGTATGGGGCACGTTTTACTAATAGGGAATTCCTTTATACGGAGGTTGTATACAAATTTAAAAAGTGTAACTTTTAAAAAATTAACAATAACTTTTTCTTAAGTATTCTTTTTCCCTACCTTATTTTGAACATTTTTAAATTTAAATTTCCCACTTATCTCAATAGATAAAAGATAAAAGGTTAAAGCGTGTTACCACCTTTGGGGGACATGCTGTATATACATTGTATTGATCAACATTCATTAGGATCTCTTGAAAACCAAATTTTAACAACAAAACAGTTAAATTGTAAAAAGCTTACAAAAGGAAATTTAGATATGTCACAGTTGCAACTAATATTTGGATGTTTCAATTTATTGATTGAATATAAGTGTGAATGATATTTTAAAAATACTTTTTCTTAGAACAAAATTGCGAAAACGACAAACTTGATTTATACCATCATAAATTTCGAAATACGAATCTAAATCGATTTGTTTTAAGTATACGCATTAAATTACAAAGCAGCATTTTTTTTTCAGAATTTTATTGAAACAAAAATTACAGAGGTTAATGTCTAGTAAAATTATGTTCTTTTGACTTTCAAATACATACAGTACATGCCTCAGATTATCAATTTAAATTATTGAACTGGTGAGATCATTTTCCACTAAATCTAGCATAGAAACCATATTTTGGGAAACAATGGTGGCTAATGCATTTATGGGTAGCTACAGCTTCCATTTACCTTACACTGCCACATGCCTAAGATTATTAAACTAAATTATTGAGCTTGTGAGATCATTTTCCACTAAATCTAGCATACAGAAACCATATTTTGGGAAGCAGTGACGGCTAATGCGGTTATGGGTAACTACTTTTTCCACTAACCTTACAACTGCTACCTTTTCTTCATTATTTTTGAGTAACAAATGGCAAAAAATAAATAATTTTGAGTATTCTTTTTCGCTGTACATTAATAATTTTATTTAAAGTATTTGACATAACTAATTTTTACAATTTCATTTTCTGCAGGTGGAAGCTGCTATTAAAAAGTCCAATCACAAAAATATAAAGTGGTCACAGGGAATGCTGCGATTAGAGCCATCTGCTATGGAAGCATTGTTTCAAAAAACAATTGAGCAAATACGGAAACACATTGAAGACATAATCACTCATGAGCAACTGAACATTGATTACATATTCTTGGTGGGTGGGTTTGCCGAATCTCTCATTCTTCAAAAAGAAATTAGAGAAGCTTTCTCCTCAAAACTCAAAGTTGTTATTCCTCAAGGAGTTAGTCTTGCTATACTTAAAGGTGCAGTACTGTTTGGTTTAGATCCAACAACTGTAAATATCAGACGACTAAGAATGACTTATGGAGTTGGTGTGCTTAATCATTTCATTCATGGTGTGCACCCAAGAGAAAAACTAGTGATAAAGAATGGCAAACAATGGTGTGCTGACGTGTTTGACAAATTTGTAGTCAATGAACAATCAGTTGGTGTAGGGGATGTCGTAGTGAGACGTTACACACCAGCAAAAGATGGTCAGTCATGCAGTGTAATACACATATACTGCAGTGAAAAGGATAATGTTTATTTTATAACGGATCCTGGAGTAAAACGCTGTGCAACTTTGATATTAGATCTTTCAGACAGCCGATATATACAATCACGAGAGATACAAACTCGTATGATGTTTGGAGATACAGAAATTAAAGTAAGTGCCTTAGATGTGACAACAGGAAAATGTGTAAAAGCTGAAGTAGATTTTCTAAACCTTTAAGAAGATACATGTAGTTAATTCAAAAATATATTATGTTCAAATTTTGACAAGGAATGTTCAGTGCTTTTTATACAATTTATGAACTGTTTTAAAAATAAAATATATAAAGTTAAGCCATGAAGCTCTTTATTCATATAAACAAATGCATTATACATAGTTACACTAAATAAAACATAACTTATAAACACATATTCATAAGTAATTTTAAGAGTATTTTCATGAGAAATATTTAAATTATGAATAAGATAGTGAATAAAATAAGCTGCAGCTGAAAATTAGAAACATAAACCAGTACAGATTTTTTAAAACTAATCACACGCCTATAAAATTTAACTTTTGTCTTAGGTTTTCATAAATTTATATAAATTAGCTGAAACATGATTGCATATCTCAAAAACAATATCCATATCGCATAATTATTTTTTACAATTAAGAAAAGAAATTGGAATTTAAGAATACACAATTTTTAAAAATACCTTCATTATTTTAATAAAATATACTTTTAAAAATCAATAAGTAATAAAATCATGTGTGTGTAAAAACTAATTATTTTAGCTTAAGAAATAAATTTCCTTTTATATATCATCAAATGAAGTCCTACAGGTTTTAAAGCTTGTTCAATGTCTCTTTTCAATCCTCAGCAATAATTGGACAACATATTGAAATTTGTATGCCATTGAGAGCAGTTTTTCATATCTTAGTAAAATCTCTTACGAGTTCTTCACTCAACACGCCCAGATTTTCAGGTAAATATTCAAGAAGGAAGTGCAGAAAGAGTATTTTTTATTCATGTTGCAACCCAGTTTTAAAGTTTTGTAATATTTATCCAATGACTGATCACAGAAAGGATACTTTTTAGTTCCTAAAATTTCTGTGTGACATTTCTAAAACCAAACCATGTTTCTTTCTTGTCGAATTTTTTTTCCTCAAATTTTTGTCCTTAATCATCCTATATCTAGGCTGATAAACTAACTCCTTCCGACAAGTGAGGAATAGTTTAAGCATTGAAAACAATCACCTGTTTCTCTAAATCTTTCAAACATTGTTTTACTAATCCTACTTTAATGTGATGTAGAGAAGAAAAGAAATTTTTTTAATCAACTAAGTTCTACCAAATCTAGTTCTTTAATTTTTACTTTGAACATTTCCATGCAGGCCATTATTTTTTATTCAGTGTTAAATTTTAGTTTGGCTATCCTACTCATATAGAAAACAAGGTATTTTTGTATAGCCAAGTCGCTCGCCTTGGCCAAATTTTCAAATCCTTAAAAATTCATCATTGAAATTCTTAATATTTTATTTTACTCTGGAGAAAATCAAGGCTTTCGTGTGATTTTGTTAAAAATTACTGAATGAGCTACAGAAAAAATGTTAATTTCATTAAGTTAGATACCTTTTAAACTTCTCTCTCTACAATCATTACAGATAGTCTCTACCGAGATTGAACAGCATCAGGGGGGGGGGGGATAAATTGATTTATAAGTCTATTAAAGTCTACACAGCATAAAAAAAATTTCTTCAGAAAAAGAATTTACTGGGTATTTTTCTCAATTTCTATATCAAATTATTTATTTATTTATTTATTTTTGCAGCAAGTAAATTTTTAAAGTTTTAGTTGCAACCCTAAAATTTTAGCACTTTCTCTTTGAAGATTTCAAACATGTACACTAAATCATTTAACTATCCTTGTATATATTTTTGCAGTACAACATTTGCTCGCTTGATCTGTGTACACAATTTTAATTCTTCACTGATCAATTCTTTAAAATCAGATAGACTAAGAGATGTAGGAGTAAGAGGCACAGCTAAAGGACCCCGCAGTTATGCAATATTTGCTTTGTTTTTGCTATTACTATTCTCCTATTAATAAATAAAAACAGCAGTCTTTGTAACTGGTTGACTCCTAACATACCATAGGAACAGCGAAAGTGTTTTTATTTTACACTCATGTCCATAAATTAAGGATAATGAAGTTCAGGCAAAGAAAGAGAAAGAAGCAAAACAAATTTGACTTATTTGTAAAGTCTATTTATTAAACAAAAAGTAAAGAGAAAAAAGATGCTATATGTTTGACATAATTAATAAAAATTGCAAGTTTTACTCCCTTGACCAAATTTCAAAAAAGAACCTATTTACAAAAAACAGTATAACATGGTTAGTAGGATGGTTAATACGGAGTATGTCTCACGGACGATGCAATACAGGCCTGACAACGCCTAGGCATGCTGAGTATCAAATGATCAATCTGATCTTGGGGAATATTACACCACTCATCAAGCAATGCACTCCGAAGTTTCGGTAGACAGGTGGGAGGGGGTTGACGGGCTGCAATTCGTCGGCCAAGCATATCCCACACATGCTCTATTGGATTCAAGTCCGGTGAGTATGCTGGCCAATGCATACGGGTGATATCCTCCGATTGAAGGCATTCGTCTACAATGTTTGCACGGTGAGGACGGGCGTTGTCATCCATAAACACAAATTCAGCACCCATGGCACCCCGAAACAAACGTACATGTTGTTCCAGAATGACATCCCGACAGATGTGGCCTGTCATCGTTACACTCTGAACATGCAGGTTAGTTCTGGAACCAAGAATAATTCCTCCCCAAACGAGCCATCCTGCACCACCGTAACGGTGTCTTTCAATGGTGTTCTCTTGGTGGTAACGGGTACCAGATGAATGTCCGGCGAGAGACTCCAAACTAAACCTGGAATCGTCGGGAAAACATCACACAAGACCACTGTTGCGGTGTCCACAATGCATGCTCTCTACTCCAGGTTAATCGCAGGCGACAGTGAGTTGCGGTAAGTGGAACACATCTGACAGGCCTACGAGCATATAGACCAAAGTGCCCTAAGCGTCTGTACACGGTCTGCCTTGAAACTGTCGTACCGGTAGCTGAAGAGAGCTGACGAGACAGGTCTGATGCTGTACTCCGTCTGTTTCTTTTGGCAGTAACTGCCAAATAGCGGTCCTCATTCGGCGTTGTAACTCGAGGGCGACCTGTGCTGTAACGTCTACTCACATTACCATCATCTTGGAATCGTTGCCAAAGCCTGGAGATGACACTCTGGGCGATTCCAAGTTCCTCGGACACTTCCAGCAGGGTACGTCCACATTCCAGTCGTCCGATAATTCTGCCACGTAAAACATCATCCAAATGCCTCCTTTGTGCCATAACTATGCGGTTTTTGCACTGAAAGGCTTTCACAGCGCTTGTGAACAATTTTACTTCTTTGCCACCATTCCTTATATATCCCTCTCTTACACTCTCGTCATTGTGACGTACCATCCACGCCATCTGGTGGTTTCCTGTAATTTGCATATTCTTCTTCAAGATGTGTGTGATCATTCCACAGGTGAAATTTTTATTTTAGAGGTCAATTTCTGTGTGATTCTGAATTATCCTTAATTTATGGACATGAGTGTACTTTGAGTATTTCCATAAATGTTCAACACATGTGACAGAGAATATAGGACCTACTTGTTCAACTGATCACCAAGCTTCATACTGAAGTAAACATATGTATTTTTAACAAAACTAGTTAAGATCCACATCTTTCTGTTCACAATGTATTCACCACAAATGTAACAAAATGAGTGAAAATTAGTTATACAACATTTTGATGCTATATTGTTATAATAAATAAACATGTAATATCAATAAATGAACCAAATAAATGCATGTGACCACTAGAAAAGTGCAAGAGAAAAATAAAACTTCTCAGGATCAATTAACTCAGAGTGATGCCACCTATAGTTATATTTTATAATTTTATCCTTCAGTGCATCATTGTATTTTATATTTATCAATGTCGTTTTACTAAGAAAATAATAATTGTTTATGTATTTTATTGGATACATAAATATTACATATTACTTTTAATAAATAGACCCATAGCATACCTGATTTTCTAAGAAGCATGTGACATTCTGCAAACCCCAGATTAATTTTGATCAATGTAATCAATTTTTCGTTAATATTATGAGATTTCATTTGTACTTACCTGATAAAACTTACATACGCTTTTCAACAGAAAGTACATATTCAAACTATGTCTTATCATTACTTAATCACTAAAACCAATAATTATAAACTAAAACCAGTAACAAAAGCACTCAACACACAACTGGATTTAAAAAGTAAAAACAGTACAATACTTTGTAAAATTACTCACATAGAAAAGGTGCTCAACCAGTACATTCATTTAAACAGTACAAGAAAGGTCCACCCTTCTTCGGCTGTAAAAAGTTCAATTTCAGGAAAAGTTCTATAATATTTTTACTGGCTTGTATTTTGTAGGACGAACAAAAACTGTTATATGAAACTGAATAAGTTTCAACCCATTTGCATGCAGTGGCTGGTATATTTCATCAATTTTGATGAGTATTTTTATTACTTGATTAATGAAGTATGTTTTAATATTTATATGTTTTTTCCATGGGAGTCTGCAGAATATTTTCCAAGTGGGCACAAAGATTACTTCAATACATTCCCCTTCCCATACGCTGCCGACTCTCATGGTTTACTGGTATCATAAAGTCCATTCTGTCACTAACATGGTCATTTTGCCACTGATATCCCTTAAAAAATAATACAACTGCAAATATAAAACAAAATACAAACAATTTAGCTCTGCTGGTGTTTTATTCTAACTATGCAACCAATGAAGTGTTTTCCTGATCATTTTCAGATTTTTAATACTATGATTATTATTAATTTTTTACACCTCAAATATTCCGTCAAATGTTTAGTCGATAGCTTCCAAAAATACAAATTCAGTTATTCTAAAACATACTTTATTAAAACACTCAACTCAATAGCTGATAAAAACAATTAAAACTTCTAAAATTAGCAAAGGCTAGATACAATACGAGCAACCAACATGCTGCAAACACCAAGCAAGCACAAGCAAAATCTAACACAAAACTAAATTTTTACTTGCAAGTTGGCAGCTCCCAAAGCATTTTTTTTATTATTATTCTTTTAACGGACTGTGCCATCTGGGGAGTAAACTCAAAATTAAATTCCGAATACGAAACACCCCCCGCCACCGATTGAATTTACAAATTCAATACTTTTAACTTTAGACACTTTAGTAAACCATATTATTTAGATGTATGCATACACAATTGATTAATTCACAGGTAATAAACATACATCCCTAACGGATCTTTTGATTATACTTCCCTTTGGTAATAGTACATCAACAACCCGTATTTTACCGTCACTGCTCTTAAATACCACATTGATCCTCCCAGTTAACCATTTCGTTCCCGGAAAG
Organism: Cheiracanthium punctorium; assembly: GCA_038373885.1. NCBI lineage: Eukaryota > Metazoa > Arthropoda > Arachnida > Araneae > Cheiracanthiidae > Cheiracanthium > Cheiracanthium punctorium. The sequence continues at coordinate 378,874 of JAWZYV010012006.1, forward strand.
ATATCTTCCTTGACTAATACCAAAGACCCAACACTCACGTTATTTTTGCTAAACTGTCATTTATGGTGTTCTTGTAGATTATTCAAATAGTCCCGTTTCCGTTTCCACACTTTCCAAATGGTTTGAGAAGCTTTGGAAAAAATTTCCCACTTTCTTAATCTATTATCGTTAATATTGAATAGTTGGGGTTCTAGAATGGAAGCGATAGGTCTTGAATGAAAATGCCCTAGGGTGAGGGTTTCGAAATTATCAAATTCCGCTGACAATGGGGTCAAGGGCCTGGAGTTCAAAACTCCCTCAATTTCTGCCAAGATTGACAAAAACTCTTCCAATGTAAAATGGGAATTTCTTGCAACCCGTTTTAAATGAAACTTAAATGATTTTACACCGGCTTCATTTACAAACCACCGAAGGGGACCTTGGTGGACTAAAATGCCAGTCAACACCGGTCTCGGTGTGAAATTTAGCCAAAGGTTCATTCGGTGCATTCACAATTTTTAAGAGTTACTTTAATTCGGAATGAGCCCCGACGAAATTTCTCCCATTGTCAGGAAAATTTTAAAAGGTTTACTTCTTCTAGACATGAATCTTTTTAGGCTGGAAATGAATCCAGCTGATGTCAAGTCACTGACAAAATCCAGAGGTATTGCTTTAGTGCTAAAGCACATGTAAATTGTTACATATATTTTATTAAGTACCCCCTTTCTTTGTCCCTTAAACTTTACATAAAAGGGACCACAGAAATCAATACCAGTGACGGTAAATGAAGAAGATGGCTCAACACGTTCCCTAGGGAGCTGACCCATTAATTGTTGGCTCAAGATTGGCCTACTCTTTAACCATGTAGCACAACTGTGTACTACTGATCTACACAGATTCCGGCAGTTTAAAAGCCAATATTTTTCACGGATCAGGTACAACAAAGTTTGTGTTCTGACGTGCAAATGATTTAGATGAAAATACTGGATAATCATTTTTGTTACACGGCACTTTTGTGGGAGCACAATAGGATGCTTGGCATCATCATTAACAGAAGAGTTTGCCAATCTCCCACCAACACGTATAATACCATTTTTGTCAAGAAAGCAATTCAAGGTTGACAATTTACTTCTAGATTTTACATTTTCCTTCTTTACAAGAGAACCTATCTCATCTGAATACTCACTTTGAGCTGTCTTCAGAAGAAATAGTTCTACATTTTCCAATTCCTGACCATTCAAATAACCAGTCAACCTCTTCCCCAAATTTCTGCACTTAAAAATAAATCTAAATACATAAGAAACAATTCGATTAAGTTTTAAAAAGTTATTTGTTACACTAAGAAGACTGTCGAAGAAAATCTCCCGATTCGTCAGGGCAAGACATGTGTCTCGATCCTCAGAGCACCACTCTTTTTTTAATTCCGATCTATAGTCATCATCAGGAACTCTGTCGTTACACTCGAATGTGGATATTTCATCTTTCCGCAGGAATTCCGGTCCAGACCACCAGGATTCAATTGTCAAAAGTGTTTCTGTACTCACACCTCCAGAAATAATATCAGCAACATTCATTTTTCCTGGGACGTGACACCAAGCTTCGGGATCACTCAGGGTCTGAATTTCCTTCACCCGGTTGGAGACAAACTGCTTCCACTTTTGGTGAGGTCCCTTAATCCAAAATAATACAATCCGAGAGTCTGTCCAGAAATAAACTCTAGGTACCCCTTTTCGCCTTATAACTTTATTAAAAGACTTTAATAAAGTTACTTCCTTTGCGAGTCTGGTTGCCAATAACGCACCCATCAATTCAAGTTTCGGCAAGGTTAGCTTTTTTAATGGAGCAACACGACTCTTTGAGGCAACGAGGTTCACCGACGTTTTACCATTACTTTTCACCCGTAAATAGATAGCCGTACCGAACGCTCGTAAGCTAGAATCCGAGAATGCATGGATTTCAAGCTAACTTGGATCTTCCAATGTTGAATTAAAGATCATTTTAGGAATTTTCAGATTCTCAAACATCTTCAATTCCTACCTCCACTGAGTATACAACTTTAGAAGGTTGGGTGGTAGAGCTGCATCCCACATACATTTTCTAATCCACAATTCCTGCAAAAGACATTTAAGTCGGATGGTGAAAGGGCTCAGAAACCCAAATGTATCAAACACCTTTCCCCGTCGTTTGTAACACTACTCTTTTCGTGATGGAATCATCTGGATTGAACCTCATCAAATGCTCCAGTTCCAAAGTAATGTAATCCTGATTGATATTACTCGAAAGGCCAAGGACTTTATGCATCTCGCCCGGGTTGTTATTCGAAACTCATGCCGTACCCGTTACTTCGCCATTTTTCCACCAACTCTTCACTGTTGGAGCTCCATTTGCATAAATTCATTCCTGCCTCCGCCATAATTTATCTGGCCTCGAATCACATCTGAAAGGCAGACGAAACATCGTCGAGTGCTCCAACCAGATCATCCACGTAGAGGCAAGTGTCGAGCATCTCTACCGTAGCAGGATACACATCGCAAAACTTTTTAATGTTTTCTTTAATGGTAGCAGGGAGTAAGAATGGGCTCGCGTTGACTCTGAAAAGCACACGACAAAATCGGTAGACTTGAATTTCATACCTTGAATTGTGCGCTGCAGGATTAGAAGTCGGAAACAAAAACCTGGCTGTATTTCTGTCACTTATATTCAATGATATCTGCAGAAACGCCTTCTCGATATCAGCAAGAACGATGACTTTGCTCAAGCAAAAAAAAAAATAAATAAGCACGTTAAATATAAGTGGATTAAGATTTAGTCCAGTGTACAAGCAGTCATTCAGTGACAATTTACCCTCTGCATATACACTTGCGTCGAATACCATTCGCTTACTTGAGCTAATAGAATTCCTATATACCATAGAAAATGACCAGTAGAATAGAGGCTTATCCGATTGCCCTTTGTCGTTCATAACTTTTTCAATTATTCCCAGTTTTTCATAATCGTCCAGAATTTCTCTGTATTCATTATACTTTGCAGGATTCCTCTGAAATTTTCTCATTAAATGGTCCAGTCGCCCCTAGCTACCAGATAGATGTCTCTTAACTCTTTAAAATCTCGCTTCCATGGCAACTCAACCTCGTACCTTCCCTCTTTGTAACATACAGATCTTTTAAAAAAGGGTCATGGCCTTATCGTCAACCATGTTAACATCTTGTGAAATGCCGACTGACTCCAATTCCCAAAATCTCTACAAACCCTCCTCCATGCAATCCTGTATAAAATAACATTGCGAATCATGTGGGTATGGAACTGGAATAGAGCCTGTCACCATCCAACCGAAAACCGTCTCAACTAAAATGACATTGTTGCCCGGTAGTTTAATTTTATTTCCCCTTAGTAATTCATAAAATACCTCACCCTTCAGCAAAAGTGATATCTTTTGAGGTATATAAAACTGTGGGTTTGCATACTTTAAATTTCGGGTAGGTTGAAAGAGAAAATGTCAATTTTCTCAGACGGAACATTTCCTGTAATTTCAGGCAAAATTAAAAATTCAAGTTCCCTACTAAATGACTCATTATCATTGCGGGTGCGAATCTTTTTAACAATTGGAACTACAGTATTTTTCAGTCCAAATAAATTTGCTCTGCAATTTAGTTTTTGAAAACCTAACAAATTTGCTGCCTCTTCAGTGATAAGATTTTTTGTTGAACCTGAATCGCATAAAGCTGTAAGTTTCACCCACAAACCATCCGATCTAAATTAATCTAACTTTTACTGTGGGGGGTCGGTCGGGTAGGCTGCTGAGCTAGCAAATTCTCCGACTACTACTTCCACTTTCTGTTTTCTCTTTGCGTTCGACAAGCAACGTGGTGTTGCTGTTTTCAAGTGGCTGTTTTAAGTTTTTCGGTGTTACAGAGCTTGTGTCACCGCGTATTTGGGGTTAATTTAGCCTTGCGTTTTGTCGGGGTTCCGTCACTTCGACATCTGGTCCAGGTATTTATTGTTTTAATTATTTTGCTGTTTCGACTTGAATATTCTCCACACTTGGTTTTCTTCTCCGGAGTTCCCCCCTAAGCGGGGAGGAGTGTTATGGCACACTAAGAATTTAACATTGATAACATGCCTTTAGTTAACACGGCAAGTATGGAAGTTGATAGTTTTGACAACCCAAACTATTTTCGCGGAACGGTCGGTGAAGCCTCTGCTTTAAAAAAAGCAGCTGAGAATGCCAGCACAGACTTTAACATTTTCTTGACAAGCAGTAACACCCAATTTGTACCTAAAAAAGACCCCAGAACAGTTTACACGGAAATAAAAAAACAAGTACCGAATTTTTAAAAAATTAAAAACTTAAGATATATGCGAAACGGAGCTATACTCATACAAACCAATGACGTGGGCTGTGCTGAAAACGTGACAAATATTCAATCTTTCTTGAACGCACCAGTTACCAGCAGGATATCCTGGATAAACATTACTACCCGATTCCTCCTATTTGACATACCCACTGACGTTAAGCTAATTGAACTAATAACTGATCTTGCGCTCACAAATAAAATTTCCATTCTAGAAGCGCGTCGCTTTCTTAAAAGAGGCAGCCGCAGCGAATATGTCCTGGTCCTCATCACTAAATTAGGAACTGCCTTACCGCCCGAAATACGAAATAAAACTCTGGCTCACCATCCAAAAAATTACCATGTTTATAGACCGTCCACAGCAATGTCGCCAGTGCAGAAAATTCGACCATACCGAATAGAGATGCAAAAACGAGCACATCTGTGTTAACTGCGGCAAAAGCCACTCAGACGCGTGTCTCGAGGAACCCCACTGTGTCAACTGCCAGCAGGCCCATCCGGCGGACTATAGCCAGTGCCCAAGCAGACTCAAAGAAGCAGAGTTAATACACTTTAAATGTACCAATTTTTCAACATTCTCCGAAGCCAGAAGACAATTTCGACAACATACGACACCGAAGTCCTACGCCGAAGTCACAAGCACCCCACAACCGGAAATAGACCGCATCACCAAAGATTTTGAACAACGCACCAATAATGTCATTAAGTGTATGAACGACATGCTACAAAAACACATGGACCGGATAATGCTAGCGCTAAACACTATCACCATCCAAATGCATCAAACATTCAAAAGCCCGAGTGACTTGGCTCTCCCCTCGGGGGCGCGTGGCCCAAAAGATAAAAAAGCACGAACGTCGCTTAGGGATGGCTCCAGCACCGGCCCCCCGGGCGGCCCTGGTCTCGGCGATCTTGTGCCCAATGGAACTTAGAAAAAAAATGTTTTATATACATTTTTCTCGTTTGTCTGTTCTCGTTTTCTCCTTTTCGTGCTTGGTACCCTTTTTCGGGTTGGGCCTTGGCCTTGTTTCCCTCGTTTTCCCTTCTTTTTAGCTATGGGTTTGAGCTCGTCTCCTTTTTCTGTAGTTCAGTGGAACTGCCGCAGCATTAAAAATAAAGAGGACTGGCTGAAGCTCCCCCCTTTTTCTGATGCGGACGTCCTGCTCTCGCAGGAAACCTACTTGAAAGAAAATACTAGTTTTCACCCCAGCGGTAAGGTTGTTTATCGTCTGGACAGGTCTTGTCCGGATGGCGGCCTCGCCATTGCGGTTTCTTCGCATTTTCTGTCCTTCCACCTTCCGGTCACCTCCTCCTCTGGTGACAACGAAATCCTAGCTGTCTCTGTCCACCTTCCTAATATTCCATTAAATATCATTAATTTGTACTCGCGTCATGGCCATGTGGTACGAGACCTACGCACTATCTGCACCTCCCTCGAAGGACCAAGCCTAATACTCGGTGATTTCAACCTACATCACCCGTGGTGGGGCTCTCCTACCTCTACTCCAGTGAGTGAGGAATTCTGCCAGTGGCTCTCTGGCAGCTCTTTTGTATTGCTGAACTCCTCCTCCCCAACCCATGTTTCCCCGAATGGCTCCTCCTCGCTTATCGACCTGTCCCTCTGTTCTACGGACATCTACGACCTTATCTCATTTCAGATATGCGATGACCTGTTTGACAGTGATCATTTCCCCATCCAACTCTGGATTTCTAGCCTCCCCACGTCTCCCTTCCCGCGGCCTCTGGAATCGGATCTGCTGTCAGGTCAACGACGCCTTACAAAATCTCTCCGACCTCGCACTTCCAGATTTCCTGGATATCGTTACTTCCAGCATTCGGGAGCATACGTATCATCCTTCGAACCGTCCGAACCGGCTTCTCCCCTGGTGGACGGCTCGCTGCGAGAACCTCAGACGCCAAAAGCAATTTCTCCTCCGAAAATCTCGCACCCTGGTCTCCATGGTCTACTGGCACAAATACAAACATATCACAGCAAAACTCAAACAGGTTATTCGTGAAGCTAAGAGAGCTTTCTGGGACCGCTCGTGCCGCGCGTCACGTGATGGACGTCTCCTTTTTAAAATCTTTCGCAAGTTCCGTTCTCGCCCTACTTCGCTCCCCTCCTCCCGCTTCCTTTTAAAAGATTGTGTTAATCTTATAGCTTCCGCCCAGACCCAAGCAGAAATATTGGCGAAGTATTTCAGTTACTCAGACCAACATGAACCTCTACCTATAGACTACGGTGGCCTGGAAACAGACCCCCTAAACCTGCCTTTATCTATCCAGGAATTAAAACACACGATTCACTAGACCAAAGTTACCACGCCGGGTGCAGATAATATATCCGCTCGACTTTTCAAGGGATTAAACTCACATTCCCTAAAACTCGTACTCGAGCTATACAATTTAATCTGGGACACTGGGGATATCCCCTCAGACTGGAGAACTTCTCGGATCCTGCCTATCCTTAAACCTGAGAGGCCAGCTGACGCTGTTACGTCCTATCGTCCCATCGCCCTGACGGCGGTGATGTGCAAAGTTCAAGAACGCATGATCTGCCAGCGCCTTCACCACTTCCTACTCTCGCATCCCTCTGTGGATCCTCGCCACTTCGGTTTCCTGCAGTTCAGGGACAGCCAGACGATGGTTACCAAACTGAACCTCGATCTCCACATGGCACGTAATAACAAGGAGTACTTCCTTGGGGTCTCCCTGGATATCCATGCGGCCTACGACTCAGTCTATATCGACGGCCTGATCTCTAAATGTGCTCAGCTACACATCAAGGGGCGGATCCTTCGCTGGATACATAACTTCCTTCTGGAGCGGCACATTCAGGTAGCTTGCAGGGGCACGGCCTCAAGCTTGCACCCCCTCTTCAAAGGTCTCCCTGTTCACAATATATATGCACGACTTTTTCGAAGTCCTGGAACAGAGTGTTGACTGTATTGTATACGCAGACGACATTTTCTTATACTGTTCAGACCACAACCTGAATACCTGCGAATAGAAACTCCAGCAGACCCTGTTGCGGATCGGCCAGTGGTGCCGATATTGGAAACTTTCTGTAAGCCCGGAAAAATGTCGAGCTGTTAACATGTCTCGTAGGTACGGGGAAAGCAACGTGAAAATCTCTTTACAGGGGGTCTCACCGAATGGTCGAATTCTATAAAATATCTCGGCTTTCATTTCTCGAGACGCAGGGGGGTCTCTGTACTCACACCAACTTTATAAAGAAAAAAGCGTTCAAACGTATTAATATCCTAAAAGTGCTCTCTTCTCGCCACTAGGGGCTCGCTCGGCGCACCTCTTGAAACTAGCCAACTGCACTATTCGGGAGCCTTTTGGACTCCCAGCCGGTCGGAAGCCTTTTGGACTACGGTGCCCGGGCTCTCTTCTCTAAATGTCCCTCTCTGATCAAGAGTCTGGAAGTTATACAAAATACGTCCCTACGCATTGCGCTCGGCCTCCCTAGGTGGGTCCCCAACCTTCTCTTGACAAAACACGCCAACTCCCTAAGTGTCAACGACAGGATCAGTGTTCTCAAGACCAAATTTTGGGTTAAACACTTCTCCTTAGGAACTTTGTCGCCCCTGTGGTCTTTCCTTTCTAGGTAAAGTTCTCAATTTCCGTTCTCCCGTTTTCCCTCCCCGACCTAAACAGTCTCTTGGCCGACTACGACTGCAACGTCGAACATCTCATCCCGGCTGCCCCCTCCTCTTTCTTCTCTCTGGTCCCTTGGTCCGTGGTCACTAACGGACTGGCCTCCCAGAACAAAAAGCTCTGCGACCCTGCGGTTTCGAACCTGTTCAATGCTTTTTTGAACCGCTCCGGCCTACCCACAACTTTATAGCGACAGATGCAAGTAAAACACACGACATCACCGCCATTGGTGGCTGCACCCTACACCGGAACTTCCATTATATCCTCAACAACGTCAACTCTATCTTCACTGCGGAAGCCTTAACTCTCTGCACCGCTCTGGAAGAGCTCCTTAGCTGCAACATCCCCACGATCATCCTCACCGAACCGTCGGAACCGTCGGTTCTTAAAGCTCTGTCCTCATGCAACCAAAAATCTCCTCACGTGATCCAGCGTTAGACCTGATAATGATATTCTGCGTTTTAATAATATACATTACCAACATTCCATACCATATATCATTTATGCAGACTTTGAGTCTTTAATTTTACCTTTATCATCATCACAATCTAACAAGGAGAACTCTTATACGACGAAGACATCACAACACATACCTTGTGGGTATGCCTACGTTATTGTGGGCCCTGATGGGAAATCTTATAAACCAGTAAAGTGTTACAGATGAGAAGATGCTGTAGATCACTTTTTGAACAGTATTATTACTGAAAAGGAAGAACTTGCACAGAAATTATTATCCATTAAACCTATTCACATGACTGAAGAAGATCAAATGCATTTTAAAAATGCATATATATCTGTCATTTATGCAAGAAACCCTTAAATAAAGACAAAGTGCGGGATCATGATCATCTCACTGGTGAATTTAGAGGTGCTCTTCACCATGCTTGCAATTTAATGTATAAACTAAGAAAAGTTATCCCCGTTGTATTCCATAATCCGAAGAATTATGACGGACATCATATAATGCAAGGCATCGGGAAAATAAAGAACCATGAAATCAACGTGATTGCTAATAATATGGAAAAATACATATCATTCAGCATTAGCAGTAAACACAATGATATACCTGTGTCCTTACAGATCGTTGATAGTTATCAATTTTTGGGTACATCACTAGAAAAACTAGTAAACAATTTAAATGAAAATCAATTTACAATTATGTATGAAAATATACCTCAACATGCCAATTTATTGTTGAGAAAAGGAGTATACCCCTACGAATACATGTCTACATTTGAGAAATTTAATGAAAGAAGTTTACCACCTATTGAAGATTTTTATAGCAAGCTGACGCAAGAAGGTATAACTGAAGAAGATTATGCATATGTTCAGACTGTTTGGAAGACATTTAACTTGCGCAACATGGGTGATTATCACGACTTATATGTTAAAAGCGCTATTCTGCAATTAGCGGATGTCTTTCAATGCTTTAGAAAATTATGTAAATCGTATTATGAGTTAGACTGTGGCCATGCGTTAACTGCACCTGGACTTGCTTGGCAGGCTTGCCTAAAAATGACTGAGCAACCTTTACAACTATTTACCAATATAAATATGCACCTCTTTATAGAGAAAGGCATACGTGGGGGTATTGCAATGATTAGCAAGAGATTGGCAAGTGCAAATAATAAATATGTAAAAAATTATGATCCTCATAAGCCTAATAAATATCTTATGTATTGGGATGCAAATAATTTGTACGGCTGGGCTATGTCCCAAGCCTTGCCATATGGTGAATTCACTTGGATGCCATCTAATGAAATAAACATGGATGAAATTCTTTCGACTCCGGACGAAAGTGAAATAGGATACATCTTATAAGTAGATTTAGAATATCCTAGAGAATTGCATGAAGAACATAATGATTATCCATTGGCACCTGAGACATTCAATATTACGAAGGATATTTTGTCGCCATACGCAGAAAAATTGCTCGAAAATAATCATTTTACACAATCGGAAAAATTAGTGCCTAATTTTAACAATAAATTAAATTACATAATACATTACAGGAATTTAAAATTGTACTTATCTTTAGGCATGAAATTGATGAAAACTCATAAAGTACTTAAATTTCAGCTAAAACCCTGGTTAAAATCTTACATAGAACTCAACACAAGTAAAAGGAAAGAAGCAAAATCGTCTTTTGAGGAAGGCTTTTTTAAACTGATGAATGACTCGGTGTATGGAAAAACAATGGAAAACGTAAGACATAGAATTGATGTTCAATTAGTCAGCGATGCCAGAAAGGCTAAAAAGATGGTTGCATCACCCACGTTTGACGCTTTCTGCATATTTAATGGAGACTTACTAGGAATTAAACGACTGAAAAAACCATTCTTCTTAATAAACCCCTTTATGTAGAATTCGTCATTTTAGAACTGAGCAAACTGCTAATGTTTGAGTATCATTACAATTATATCAAGAAAACATATGGGCCAAGAGCAAACGTCTTATTTACTGATACGGATTCACTGGCATTCGAAATAGAAACTGTTGGAAAATGCTTAATCGGCCCCTTTTTTCCCCCTAGCTGCTATATGCTTTGGTGTAAGGCGCCGGTGATCTGTGGCGCTCACATGCTTGTTATATTTTATTTTTTGTTGTTTCGCAGTGCAGAAGCGAACTGCGTTTTTACTTTTTGAGTTAGTTGTGTTGTGTCGTGTGAAATAAAAAGGATGCTCTCCCAGCGTCATTGAAATGCTTCTTTTCTTGACCTCTTGAAAATCCATATTTTTTACATGGTGCCGAACTGCACCCGGGAGAAAGGTAATGTACCTTTCGATATATTTTGTTTCTGAAATGTATATGAAAATCTTGAACTATTAATCTTGAAATATATTTTTAAAAATCTTGAACTCTTTGAAAAAAGAAATTGCATGAATATCGTATGAAAGTTGAGTCTTGATAATGTTAGAATGAAAAGTTTTGTTGTTGTTTAGCTTGTTAACTTGATTTAAGAAATATTTCGTTATTGATTTCGATCTGAAAATTTGAAACTGTGGTATATGAAACGAGTTCTAAGTTACTGAATTTTGTAAACATGAATCCTCTTGAAAAACTCAAAGCGAAACGATCCACAATTAGATCGTCAATTACAAAATTAGTAACAAAATCAGAAGCGTTATTTATAAGTGATGTAAGTAAAACAGATATCGATTCATTGGTAGAATCTTTTGATATTTTAATTGAAAAAGAAAAAGAGTTGAAAGAATTTGACTCTGAAATTGATAAATTGATAACTGATAAGACTGAATATGATAAAGAAATAAAATCTGTTGAAGAATATTCTGAAAAAGATTTAGGTTTGAAATTTAAAATTAAAAATCGACTTAAAAAATGTAATGCTGATACTGAAAGTAAAAATTCTTCAGAATCCAATCCGAAAACCGAAAATAAGCATGCATCGGCAGTCAAGCTGCCAAAATTATCTATCGATAAATTTTATGGTGATACAAGTAAATTTCTTGATTTTTACAATTCATTCACTAATTCTATTGATGGTAATCCAGCTTTAAATAGTATTGAGAAGTTTCAGTATTTAAAATCATTGTTGTCAGGCTCTGCGTATAACATTGTAAGTGGGTTTGAGCTCAATGAACAGAATTATTTAGCTAGTTTGAAGATCCTTAAAGAACGTTATGGGAAACGCGAAAATGTTATAAGCTGTCATATGAACAAAATTTTAAATCTTGAAGCAGTGAAATCAGCATCGAATATAAATGCATTAAGAGCTCTGTATGATAATGTTGAAATAAGTATAAGGAACCTAGATTCGCTCGGTGTCACATCGGGTTCCTACGGTCACCTATTGTTACCAATTTTGCTAAGATTATTGCCGGAGCAATTCGTGTTAGAATTTCATAGAAAACGCGATCCAGAAAAAGATCCTGAGGATACTGAGTTAATAAATTTTATTAAAGATGAACTTAGGTGTCGGGAAGCTACAAACTTAGTAAATAGTACCCCTAATAAAGTTTCTGAGAGTTATCCAAATAAAACTAAAGCTTTTTCCCCGAAGAAAAACATTCCATCAGCCGCAGTTTTAAATACGTCAGCGAAGCAATTTTGCATTTTTTGCAAAGCTTCTAACCATGGAGGTCTTTCATGTACAAAATTTACGGATGAGCAAAAAAGATATAAATTAAAGAAGGGAGGGCGCTGCTATAAGTACTTTTTTAAATCTCATTTATCCGGAGATTGTAGGACAAAATTAAACCCCTGTACAAAATGTTCTGATTCAACACATAATAATTTGTTTTGCTCTAAATTTAACAAAGGTGACAATCATCTAAAGGAAAAGTCTAGTATAATTGTATCCACGATGTCGGAGCAAAAATCTACTCTACTTCAAACATGTTTCGTTTCTGTTTCGGCTGGTTATAATACCGTTTTAGCTAGGATACTTTGTGATAGCGAATCAGAAAAATGTTTCGTGAAAAAATCCTTAGTGAGGAAATTAAAAGTGGAACTGGTGAGACAGGAAAATTTGTTAGTTTATCCCTTTGGATGTAGACGCCCCTATGAGTCGTGTTATAACGTAGTCGTACTAAAATTAGGTAGTATTGTGCAGCCGTACAATACATTAAAGATCGAAGCTCTTGTTGTCGACAACATATCAGGCGCTGTAGTAAAAGCGCTGGAACCTGAAATTTTGGATACAATGAGAATGAGAGGTTATAGACCGGCAGATACAGGTCTAGAAGATGAAATAAGCATTTTATTAGGATCAGACTTTTTATGGAAAATTCAAAAGGGAATTGTTCAAAATTTAACCAAGGATTTATATGTCGCAGATACTATATTCGGGCATACAGTTCAAGGTCAGATAGCGTCCAATAGAAATGGTATAAATTGTTTAAGGGTATCAATAGAAAATATAAGTAGTCAGTTAAAAGCTTTTTGGGATCTTGAATCCATTGGAATTTTTGGGAATAATGAAAGGAATGCTTCTGATCTAGAAATTGTAAATGAATTTGAACAAAATTTAAAATTCTTGAACGGTCGTTATGAAACGCGGTTATTATGGAAAGATTCTCGTAAATTCTTGAAAAATAATCTTGAAGTAGCAAAAAGACGATTTTCCAGTTTGGAAAATAAATTCTTGAAAAATGAAGCTTTATTTAGAGAATATAATTCTATTTTAACCGAACAACTTACAGAAGGTATAGTTGAAATGTGCCCCGAAAAAAATTCTGATGATTGTTACTATATGCCCCATATACCGGTGATACGAGAGGATAAAGCCACTACAAAAGTGCGCATTGTTTATGACGCCTCCTCTAAAGAAAATAATTGCTTATCCCTAAATGAAAGTTTAAATCCTGGTCCTAACTTGAACCCCTGTGTCTTAGACATAATTTTGAAATTTCGTCTACATAAAATTGCGTTTTCAGCCGATATTGAAAAGGCTTTTCTCCAAATTGCTATAGCGGAGGAGTATCGTGACTACTTAAGATTTTTATACTATAAAAATTTTGATAATCCTGAAAAAATAATACCCTATCGAATGACAAGAGCAACTTTTGGAGTTACCTGTAGTCCCTTTATCTTGGCTTGTACAATAAAACATCATATTAAAAAATACAAAATTTCTCATGAAAATGCTTTTAACATGCTAAATTCATCTCTCTTTGTTGACGACTTGTTCTCTGGGGAAGATAATGTAAGCGAAGCTCTTAAATTGACCACGCAGGCTGTAAATATTTTGAGAGAGGCAGGAATGAACTTGAGAAAATTCGAGACCAATTCGGAGGATCTCAAAAAAGAATGGGTTGATATAAATTTAATTGCTTCTAATCCTGATCCCCAAAATACTTCCTTGAAAGTGTTAGGCTTAACTTGGGATAATAAAGAAGATAATCTGGGACTAGAATTACGACCTTTGTTATCTAAAATAGACCCTACTTTCTGTACAAAAAGAAATGTTTTAAAAATTGCAGCCATGATATTTGATCCAGCAGGCTTTATTGCCCCTTATGTAATTAGAGTAAAATGTTTATTGCAACAATTGTGGATAATGGGAATTTCTTGGGATGAAAACTTGTCTGGGGAATTGGAAAATAGCTGGAAAACTTGGTTATTTGAAATTGAAGATCTTGCACTTTTTGAAATTCCCAGGTATTATTTTGGCTCGATAGAACGCAAGGACAAGAATGAACTACAGTTGCATGTTTTCACAGATGCTAATCCTAATGCTTATGGTGTAGTTTCATATTTGAGATATAAAATATCTGAGACTAACTTTAAAACCTGTTTTGTAATGTCCAAGTCTAGGGTTGCCCCCTTAAAAAAATTAACCCTTCGACGTCTAGAACTTATGGGTGCACTTGTCGGTGCAAGGGTTGCTGATTATGTCAAGAAAATCCTCCCTATAATTTATATTAAATTTTGGACAGATTCTGAAATTGTACTATACTGGATAAAGGGCAACAAAAATAAATGGAAACCTTTTGTTTCAAATCGAATTTCCGAAATTCAAAATTTATCAAATCCAGAATCCTGGAAACATATTGATGGCAATCTAAACCCTGCAGATCTTATAACAAACGGTTGTTCAGTGAAAAAGTTAGTAAGCTGTCGAAAATAGATTGATGGTCCTGAATTTCTTTCTTGCCACGAAGATCAGTGGCCTAGAGTTAGGTTATCAGATCCTAATAAATTACCCGATGTGACAGACGAGCAGTCTAAAAAAATGACTACAATATTACAGTGTATGGTTGCAGAAAATAAAAGAAAAGTTCAAATCATGGATATAACAAAATATAGTTCTTTGACCAGACTTTATCGAGTAACCGCTTGGATTTTCAGATTTATTTCTAATATAAAAATAAACAAAGAAAAAATATTTACTGAATTAACTGCCGATGAAATGCTTCAAGCCAAAAATTACTGGTTGAAAATTGCTCAGGAAGAAAGTTTTCCGGAAGAAATAAAATGTTTAAAAACTAGAAAACCGATTCCTAAAGAATCAAAAATCTATCAGTTGAATCCCATTTTATCAAATGAAGATATTCTGTTGGTACAAGGGAGACTCCAAAAGTCAAATTTAACGTTTCACGGTAAACATCCGATACTACTTCCTGCTAAACACCATTTAACAACTTTAACGCAGGAATCTCAAGTACTCTTGTTCAAACACGTAAAAAATTCTGGATCTTGAGAGGAAGACAGATTGTAAAATCTGTTTCAAATAGCTGTATTGTGTGCAAGAGGTACAACGTCCGTGCTGGTCAGCAAGCAGTTGCACCTCTACCTGGTGATCGCATCAGCGAGGCTCCACCATTTTCTGTTACAGGCCTTGACTACGCAGGACCTCTTTATGTGAATGAAAGTGACAGTAAATACTATATTCTACTATTTACCTGCTCGGTTACCAGAGCAGTGCATTTGGAACTTGTGAAAGGCATGACCACGACCGAATTTTTATTAGCCTTTCGAAAATTTATTGCACGAAGAGGCTTGTGCAAAATTATTTGCACAAGCCTAAACAGCCTAATTTGGACAACACAAAGACTTTCAAAAGAGCAGAACTGGAATTAAAGCAAATTTGGAAGGCCATCCACCATCCGGATGCCAAAAACTTTTATGCCAATCATGGAATAACTTGGAAGTACATCACTGAAAAGGCCGCTTGGTGGGGCGGTTTTTATGAAAGAATGGTTCGCTCGGTGAAAACTGCTCTTCGGAAGATTATAGGAAAATCTTCTTTAATCTTCAGTGAACTAGAGACTTTATTAATTGAAGTTGAGGCGATGATAAATTGCCGACCATTAACTTACATCTATTCTGATGCGAACGAACCATATCCACTCACACCTGCACATTTTTTGTTGGGAAGACGAAATATGTGTCTCCCCGCCATAAAAATTAACGATCTAAATTTACCTGGGACCAAAGACGAATTCTTAAAACGTTTTCGTTTAAGAGAAAATCTTTTGAACTTTGGAAATCTTTTCCATCTTTGGAAAAGATGGAAAACCGAGTATCTTCTATCTTTAAGATCTGCTCATCAAACTGACCAAATTAAAAATTGTGACTTTAAAATCAACGACATTGTTTTAGTGCAAGATGAGCATCTACCCCGAACTTTCTGGAAACTAGGAAAAATAACAAAAATTTTTCCTGGAAGAGATGGTAAAATTCGAACCTGTGAACTGAAAACTGATACTGCTGTAATAAAGAGGCCAGTACAGTTACGGTACAACTTAGAACTGAAAGAGTAGACTAAAGACTTTGATTAAAAAAAAAAAAAAAAAAAAAAAAAAAAAAAACTTATATTTTATTTCCTGTTTAGCATTTTTACTTGTGTTCTATATAATTTGAAATGTTCTCTTGTAATTTTACTTTAATGTTCTTTTTTTTTCTATTTAAGTAGGTTTCAGCGAACCAGACTTTTGTAATCTATATAACTTAACATATTGTAAGTATTGTTGCAAGAATTAACTTTTGTTATTAATTTTAATTATCTTGTGAAACCTGAAATCTGATGAACCATTGTTTGTTGGAAAATGCTTAATCGGCCCCTTTTTTCCACCTAGCTGATATATGCTTTGGTGTAAGGCGCCGGTGATCTGTGGCGCTCACATGCTTGTTATATTTTATATTTTTGTTGTTTCGCAGTGCAGATGCGAACTGCGTTTTTACTTTTTGAGTTAGTTGCGTTGTGTCGTGTGAAATAAAAAGATGCTCTCCCAGCGTCATTGAAATGCTTCTTTTCTTGACCTCTTGAAATACATATTTTTTACAGAAACTGCTGATATTTATGAAGACATGAAAGAACGGTTAGACATTTTTGATACGTCTGATTAGCCTAAAGAACATCCACTGCATTCTATAAACAGGGATGTTAACTCCAATATTTGATTTAGGAGCACCCCGGGAGCAGAAAAAATTTCATTTGGGAGCACTGGAGCAGAAAAATTCCATTTGGGAGCACACAAAAAATTTAGCTTCCGCGAGGAAAACTAAGATTTGGGATCAGAATTAACATGATTTTGGAGCATAAAATTGAAGATTTTGTGTTGACGCTAGAAAAAAGGGCCGCCTGGGGGGAAATTTCAAAAAGGACACCCTGTTCTCAAAAAAGGCACTCTGGGGTTCTACGAGAATGTACAGATAGATAACAAAACATACTAGAGAGGCACCCTTTTCGGGTTACTCGGCTCGCGCAAATGCAAAGACAATGAAAAAGGCAGTAACAGTATTTCGATCTGAAAGAATAGAATATCTGAAAAAGGCATTTGTGGGAAAGATCCGATTTTATTTCGTGAAAGGGCCGCTTTCAATCGAACCTATTTTTATAATGGAGTTATTGTACTCAATCGTATTTCTCTGAAGGAGCCGTTTTAATTAACATATTTTCGTGATGGGACGCAAATGGTATGTAAGAAATAAAAAGTGGCGATTGCTGACCAATAATAATAAAAATGTAAAAGCAGGAGGTTGCTAGACGATAAAAGGGCCGCCGGGCGCTGCGCCCTGCAAAATCAATCTAGAGTCAACACTTACAATAAATGCAGATAAGAAAAGCAAAGTTTGCAAGCGTGGCAAAAAATTAAAAAAAGAGTCAAAATGACGTATTCGGCGCAAAAATCGGCTAAAAGCGCAGTTCGGCGCAGAATTAACATCCCTGTATAAAAAACAAGAAAAAGATTGGATGTTTCAAAGATGAATTGAATGGTAAACCTATGATAGAATTCATCGGTCTACGAGCTAAAATGTATTCTATCTTGACAGAAGAAAGCGAAAAGAAAACGGCTAAAGGAGTGTCTCGACACATAAGAAACAAAAAATTGAAGCATCTACATTACAAGGAATGCACACAGCATAATAAAATAAACAGAAAAGCACAACATGTTTACAATACAACAAAACTAAGTTTGTTTATCTCCATTTGATGATAAACGATATCTTTTAGATGATGGAGTACACAGTCTTGCGTATGGCCATTACAAATATGTATAACATTCTTATAGATTTAAAAAGAGATTGGGGCGGTAGTAAAAACTACCGGGTGGTGGCGGGACCCCCATTTTAATATTAAAAAATATTCTATCCTATTTAAAATCACAAAACATATTTTCTCTAACAGTTATAAAAGATTTAACAATTTTCAAATCGTACTTTTCCGAAAAAATCTCATAAATCTGTAAAAATTCCTAAATTTTTTTCTAAGTGCCCTTATTTTGCAAAAAAATATTTATCTCTTGTCTTATCTAATCAGCGTTACCTTATCCCTTCCGCCCATCCTCCTACTCACACCTCTGGCCAATTGCTTCACTCACTTCCTCACTCCCTCCTCTGGGGGGCAGAACTCTCCTTTTTACACTACTGTCATCGCAACCATTACCAGGACTTTTCGCCAAAAAACCGCGACACTCTACAGTAACAGCAAATATCTAGCAACTCATGGTGAAAATCCAAGTGCCCACAACACTTTCTCATGGTTCCAGACCAAACACGACGATGTGCTTTTCACGCGGCTGGTCTGCCGCATGCTACCCCACAAAGTCCTATATCACCGGTTCCACATCTCCCCAAGCTGCCTCTGCGACACTTGACACACCCCCGAAACTATCGAGCACATTCTCTTTTCATGCAAGAAACATAGCACCTTCCGATGTCACCTACTTCATACTTTGGTGCTGCTGCGTTCCTTCTCCGGCCTTTCCCTGCTTTCATTAGACATGCCACTGCCTCAATGTCCATGCTCCGAGCTGTCATGCACTTCCTGCTCTCTACACCGCTTAAAGTCTCTCCCCTGGACCCTTGGGTCATCTTTCTCCATCGCTTTCGCTGGGTTTCCTCCACCTGCTCCTTCTGACGGCCCCCTGGCCTGGCTCTCGCCTCTCTTGCTGCGTTTTTGTCTTCTCGTCCTCCTGAAATACCAAGAGCTTAGAAACAGTGGGTCTGTGACCACAGAACAAGTGAGATAACAGCTTTCCAGCCATAAATCTCCAAAATCTCGCCCCTCCTATGGGGGTCTTCAAACTTTTATTGTAGACAACAATACGTTTCGATTATTATTGAATGAATACAAACAAGGAGCGTTCTGATTTTTATCACTCAAATTATCTAATACAGTCGACTCTGGTTATAGTGAACCCGGATATAGTAAACTTTCGGCTATAGTGAATGCAAATCGTTAGTCCTGATTCACTTACATTAGAAATGCGCATACCATTTTTCGGTTTTAGTGAACATGACTTCGGTTATAGTGAAACTAAAAACTGAACTTCGAAAATTCTGGAAATGACGGAGATGAAGTTTTTCGATGTCTACATTCTCAAAGTTTGTCTGTACTGCATTTGATAAATACACAAAGAGATTATCACAAATCTGTTCCGAAATACAGGCGAATTGTCAGTGGCTAAGTTGAGGTATGTGCGCTAACATAGCGAGGGGAGAGCAGGAACAATAGCACACTAGACTCTTTACAGCTGTGAAACCAGGAATTTATTCATTGCAGTGATGCTTACTTACTGCTTTAGCTTTTCAATTCCCTTGCAAAATAGCCCAAGTCTTGTGGTTGTATTCCTCCCCGTACTCCTTTTCTACGATACCCCCAGTGCTTAAAAGATAAGCTCATCTTTTCCACCCTGCATGTAAGCCCGTGACACCCACACTTCTACAATGCAGAAGGTAGCAATGACAATTTTTAAAGAAACATGCAACTTTTTTCATTCTCATTCTTGACCAGAAAGAAAAGACCACAAGCGCCTCAATCCAATTCATCAAACTGTGCCCCTCCTGATTATATTCACGCTTGCCATCCGGGGACGTCTGAAAAGGGGATTAATTTCTTACTCGGTTAGAATCAATGGCATTTTTTGGCTACTAAGCACTTAACAAAAAGTAGGGTACATTTAATGGTGAACAAAAACAGACATATCTCTCGTCCTTGATCGATGGCATTTTCCATTCCCGGTGCAATAGCACAGGTTAAGGATTACCACTACTCGCTATTGCTTGATTGGCTATAGCACTTTCCGGCCAATTGAATGGAATATCTCAAATTATTGTAGCACGTAGGAATAATAAGACATAAATACAATTATGTTTGACTTACACAAATATTCAGTGCGGGTATAAAACACTATTTTTTACTTATGTATATAATGCACTCCTTGCTCATATCGGGACACTTCGCTTATAGTGTACTTCAGATATAGTAAACGAAATTTGCCGGTCCCCAGAGGTTCACTATAACCGGAGTCGACTGTATTTGTGATTCAACGATGTCCCCCCTCCCCCACCTCTTTCATTCAGTGGGGAGGGTACGTTCTGCTCACTTACGCTCTGCTTATTTTTGAATTCAAAAGAGAAATTTGCTCCATGTAACATTGTTGAATGGTTGTGATTGCATGTTCTACACTTTAAGTGCATCTCTTTTTACAGTTCAGTTTTGAATGGAATCGCAGACAGTTAAAGCATATGTTACATTTTTTGACAATTTTAAGTCGTTCATCAGCAGACGAGTCTATAAATCTCTTACACCTGAAAATGGGATGAGATTCGAAACATCCTAGCAAACGATTATTTTTATTATTTTTTACAACCAAAGCTTTGTATTCAGGGGGAGGGTCACATCTATTTTCAGATATTCCAGGTGTATACCTATTGACATTTTCCAAAGCCTGACATTGTTTAGTCAAAAGCTCCGTGAATTTATCCCAAGTAGGGACCACAGAGCTCAATTCCATTTCAATTAATTTACGTGTATCGTTATCAACCTTTTGATTAATTATATAAATTAATATGGATTCACATAGTGAATTAGACTAACTTCAATTGTTTTAGCGACCTCAAATTATTTTCTATTCTATCCAGCATTTGCTTTAAACTAGAAGAGATTCACATTTTATCTTTGAAGAATTAAAAATTTCCCCCAGTATGACTCATAAGTAACCTAGTATTTTCAAATCTCTTTTTCAGTGCTTCAAAGACTATTATATGTATCGTTTAGAGTAATTAACTGCCTAGCATTACCCTTAAGTGCCGACTGAAGGTAAAACAACTTCTGTTGTTCGGGAAATTCATTGTTTTCATGAATTAGTGATATAAATTGGGCCTTAAATGACAACCATTCCACGTATAATTCTGAAAACTCGGGAAGATTAATTGACGGTAATTTCAATTTACAACACCCAGGGGACGAACTAGAACCATTTGTTATATTGTAAACTGTATTTGTGTGTGAATTAAGAAACTTTCTATAACTCACTTCACATTCCTTGAGGTCCTCCTGTAGGGAATTCAAGTTCAATTCGAAAGACTCTTCATCTAAGTTTTTCATAACATTCCCAATGCAAATCTTTCAATTTAGCATGCAATTTATCAATAGAAGACAATATTTGCTTGACTTCCACCTTATCTTCAGGTACAGCACCACTCTTCAAAATGTTATTCCATCCTGTAACTTGACACTTAATATATCCTTGTTTTTGATTAAAAACAGTGTCACTTTTAGCCATGTTTAGAGTAACTTGTAAACAGAATTCAAAATGCTCCAGCTATTCAAAGGACCATGTTTCGTTGATAGCTTCCAAATATATAAATTCAGTTATTCTAAAATATTTTTTATTAAAACATTAAGCTCAACAGCTGGTAAAAACAAGTAAAACTTCTACTTTTTTTATTATTATTCTTTTAACGTACAGTGCCATCTGGGGAGTAAACTCAAAATTAAATTTCAAATACGAAACAATTATCAATTTTTTACACCTAATATTTCCATATTTGTAGAATCACCCATACAATAGTTTTAACACCATAAACATTCTAACTTTTCTCATAGTGAAAGATTCACTATTCTTTCTAATCCAGAAACATATCTCATTATACCTGATGATATTCATTCAAAAAGCAATACAGCTTGTCACATCCCACAATATGTGGATGCTTACTTACCACTTATATTATGAAATATGTTAGTATTTGAGTATTTAAATAAAAATTAAATTATGGACAAAAATTTCATAAATAATTTTATTTTTGTACAAATACACAAACAAAAATTCCTATTATAAGATTCAGAGTATCTTAAATTTTATTTTCATTAGTAATCAAACTACAATACAGAATAAGTATTCTATAAAATACATTATAATATTATGTTATGCAAAAGAATTAAGACAAATTAGAATAATGTTTTTTAGAAAAGATGGTTATAATACATACAAACTTTAAAATATAGTGGTAGTTTAGAACCATCTTGACATTACACCCTTTACTTTGCTGAGTACAACACAAAACAAAATTATAATACAAAACAAAAAATAGGAATGTTAACTTGATATCAAAATAACTGCATAAAAATATCTTCATTACTAATTGAAATGCACTTTAATTCATTATCTTTTAAAGATAAGGGATGAGTGTACATTACAAAAAAGCTTAAAATAAGGTAAGAAATAAGACTACAATAAGACTACATTTATGAAATAGTCTTCTTATTTTATTTTCAAAAAGTTACACTTTTTAAATTCTTGTATGACCTCCTAGACAAACTTTGTGAATTAGAAGAAATTCTGGATAAAAAAGACAAACACGAAATTATTTCTAAGATTGTTAATTTGGCCCAGAGGTATTCCGCATGCATTCATAAATCAGTTCTCATGTTAAGCCCATATCACATCTTCCCCATCTTCAATTCAAGTAACACTTTCGTTCAACTGTTTTCCACAACAGTTGGGTGAAAAGGATTGTTCAATATGTATGTTCAACATCCACAACTTTTCCCACCCGGTACAGGAAAAATTGAGTATTTCATTCAACTTGTTCAACTTCTCTGATAGACCAATCACAGGCGAGCAAACGGAGAGGCTGCAGTGACATCACAGATTTGCTGATTCCCTTTTCCAGTCAAATCAGTTGAGTGAAATAGTCGAACAAGTTGAATGAAATACTTGATTGAATTGAAGATTGAACGTAGGAGAAGGTGTGATATGGGCATAAGAGGCGATAGACTTGCTAGCAAAAGAGGGAAGTGCTCTTCCCACTACCACTTTCATTAAGCATTATGCTCCTGAAATTCATCTTATCTACAATGCTAAACCAAATACTGTTTGTTCAGTATCTCCTGGACACACCTGATATGCAGTGAGTCTTCGTAGTCTGTCTCTGTAATCCAGTAGCACAAGATCCTCGCAAACTGCTTTGGCTAGATTGCATAGTAGCAGCATAAAGCTTAAGATTCATTGCCAATGAAAACACTTATTAGTCTTCTCTCTCTCTCTTCTCACAGGTTGTGTTGGTGACTCTATGGTGCAGCTCTGGAGTGAGGGGAAGGCACTAACAGATTTACTTGAGCGACATGGCCTTATGGAACTGGTATATGTGGTCTAGGCCACAGAAATATAAAGAAACAGCAGAAAAATCTAATCTATAAAGATCATTTAAAGAAACCTGCATATATGTATTTGTAAAACTGAAATGTTATATTCATGACTCAAAATCTAACACTGAGAATGAGGAATATCTATCAGATTTAAAATGTAGTTTTTTGGCATATCACAAAAACAGGTAGAGCAGGGTGATAATACACCGAAAACATTTTTATGCATTCATTATACATTCAGAATGCAATTACTAATTTTAAGAACTTTTTACAGAGATAAAACATTTTTTTAGCATAAAAAATAAACAAGTAAAAAATGCCAATATATATTTTATTTTGAAATTTAATATAATTTTTCTAAATAATGGATGGAACTCATAGAAGATATTTTTAAAATTTCTTTTAACTCTAATATAGCTGTTTGAAATGTGTCGAATAAGGTGATTTCAACAAGATGAATAACAGACAATTTAGTTTTTTAATTTACATATTTATTTCTAGTATTATTTCAATTCAGTACAATTCAACAAAACTTTTTTTTAATAGAATACTAAAATAAAGATTAGAAACCATTCAGTTATTAGTCAGTATGTTCAGTTTTAAATTGGCAAATTAAAAATACATAACTTGTAGTACATAATGGTATTTTTAATAAACAATGAGCTATTCAAATTAACAATGGTTTAAATTCAGTCTAATAAAAATAATGCAGAAATTGCTCAGGAATGTTTTGTAATATCCAAATTTGCCTGAAATTTCATGTACATTTGGACAAATTTAAGAACTACCATTTTATTTTATGCAGTGATTAACCTGGGTTTGAAAAACATTGTTCGTAAACAGAGGACTAACACACTGACAACATCGTATATTTTGCTGCCAACTAGCAAACAAGCATTCAAGAGTGAAACTTCATAGCTGTTCAAGCTCTGGCTGTGATCTTTATAATACTTTATTTAGATTCATGGGATAAAAAATTTTGACACATATTTTTACTTTTAATAATTTTCTTTGTCCATTTCTATATAGCCCTACTTTCACTGGTGAAACTGCCTTTCACACAGTTCAGAGAAATGGTGCAAGTCAAATATTTTTTTTTCATAACTATAATTTTAATAATTTTAATGATTCAGATATGCAGTTTTCTTTAATGAATTTTCTAAATTAAAAATAACAATTTTATGACAGGCCAAATTTGTTTAAAAGGGCCATATAAAAATTTCAAAATGTAACTTTTTGAAAGTATATGAAAGGACTATTGATTAATTAAGTCTTACCATATAAACATTTTTGGAGTTTACATAGATAACTTATCTGCAATAGGTAAAAAAATAAAGCATGTTTCAATCTTTTTGGGACATCCATTATTCAGTCATAATAACAATACAAAAATTTAACTGATAATTTATTGACACCATTATATATATATATATATATATAATCTTTCTATCAGTTTAATAGAAATTTATAAGGACAAAAAAAAAATATTACATTGAATTTTTAAAAACAAGTGAAAACTCATTTGTATAGCTATCTTCATTAACTAAAAATAAATATATATTATACACACACACACATATATATATACATTTTATCTTTGGGTACAAGCCTTTTTTAATTTCAGTTTGCAGCAGTTGTAGATCCAGAAATTCTTTTTGTTGGGAGGGGCTTAATGTTGGAAAAAATTTATTTGACCCTAACAAATGTATAATAAAGCAAAACTTTAGTCTAAACCAATGTAAATTTTTTGGGAGGGGCTATGCATTGTGTGTTTAAAATATTATCAATATTAAAAATATCATTTTACTAATTTAAAGTGTATAATAAAGTAGAATGTTACCCTCTAACAATCTCTTTGCAGGGAGCTCAAGCCCCCTAGCCCCCCTCTACTCCCGATCTGATACTGGTTTGTAGTGATTTTATGTATGTAGAATTAACTACAATGAATAAATACATGAAGATATTAAAAGGTTAAAACTACAGAAATAAAATCCTTCGGTAGCAGCCACCACCTTCCTCAGCCATCGCCGTTTCTTGTTTGCACTGATCTCTTCCTCAATGCCTCGCCCCATCCCGGATCGATCTGCGCATGTGTCGATCCGGGATGGGGCAAGGCGTTGAGGAAGAGATCTTTCTTACTACTTTTAATTAAATTTTAGCCAGTACCGGGGTTTCTATGGATTACTCATCTCGCAATGCATCTTCCCTTGTATTTTCGCTTCAAATCTTAACTACAGATGGCACCGTTAATGACATGACACATGCGCAGATTGATCCGGGATGAGGCGAGGTGTTGAGGAAGAGATCAGTGCAAACAAGAAATGGCGATGGCTGAGGAAGGTAGTGGCCGCCACTGAAAGCTGCTACCGAAGGATTTTATTTGTGTAGTTTTAACCTTTTAATATTTTAATGCAAGTCCTTCTTACTACTTTTAATTAATACACGAAGATTTGAAAATGAATGGTAGAAAAGGACTAGCAGTATAAAAGTTCTAGATAAAACTCCTATATTTGTACTTTCATGCTGTATTTGTATTTGCTAATAAATCCAATATATAAATCATAGCAGTACACAATTTATAGATTGTATTTGTTTAGCAAGTACAAATGCAGCAGTCTTATCTGGAAACAAGTAAAACATCTCCACCAGAGGTACAACAATACATTTATTGTGTGTTGGAATACACAAAAACATCATTAATTATTACTGCTATAAAACATTTTTGAACCAAATTTGCTAAAAGGAGAGAGCTATATCATCATAACATCATAGCAAAATGGTAAAAGCAGTTTTACAAATTCTAGCAAAATTAGTGGGTTATGCTGCTGCAGAGCTGAAAGTGTTACTAATCAATGAAGTTATTGTACGTTCCAACACACAATAAGCTTTCTCTTGCAGGGAGGTTAAAACTCTGAATATGAACCCCTTGAGTATTAATTTTGTACTTAAAAAGTTTATGATGTGGCCAAAATTTCTATATTTGTACTTTTACACTACATTTGTTATTTACTACATAAACCTTTTGTATAAATTGTATCTGCTTGTCTTTTATCCCATTCAGTTTGAATCACCTTGTATTTTTGCTATCAAAAATTCTACAGCTGCATTTATGTAACAGATGAAAATGCAAGCATTCTAACTTTAATCATACAATAGTAATCATAATTTATACATTTTATATAATCTTCTAAAGTAGAATCAATAATACAAATATTGCACAAAAAGAAAAAATCCAACAGAATAAATTTTCTTAATTATATAACATACAAAACAGCAAATAAAGTTTTCATTTTACTCTAGTGTTATGGTCTGCAAAAAGGCAAACTAACATACTACCACTTGCAATTAAAAAAAAAAAAACTATGTTCTATAATTCATATTTAGCATTTTTAAAGCACATATTCCAGCAATAAAAATGTACAAGTTACTGTTACAGATTGTCTTTGTAATTACTTCATTTAATAAGCAGCACTTCTTAAAAACTCTTCATTTTGAAGAAAATCAAAAACATGAACAATGCCTATAAAACTAAAAAAAAAATAATAATAATTAGTATGAAGTAAATAACTTATCTAACAGACTTTGATCAAACTTTAAATAAGAATTACAGTTGTAAATAATTACAGTTCATTTTTTACAGTTATTCACACAGTAATGTTATACATAAATCAAATTTAGTTTTATAATTCCCTCCCTCCCTATTATCAGTTACACTGTCCATTGTATAACCATTCAGTTCAAATCTAAAGGTCTTTTTCCCCCTCTAATAAAAGGGCAATAGACTTCTATATTTAAAATGTTATAATTTTCAAAATAGAATTACTACTTTACTTATACAGCATTTCAACATAATGTTTTACTTATGTCATCTGAGTGATAGGACAGCCAACTGTGCATCCTTCCTGACATTGTATTCCTATTGTATTAGACCCAGAAAAAAGTTTATAGAAACATCAGTTTTAATTATCCTTAACCACTTTGAAACATAGTATGATACTGGAAAATCAAAGTTGAAGGTTTGCTTAACCAATTCAATCCATTACAATCGCCCAATAACTTAACTCAAAGAAATAATACCTTTGAATGTTGAAAATCGGGTTTCTTCTACTGAAATACATTGCAAAAACTGGTTGCTTGTCAAGCAGAGGCAGTTGTTACCCTTGTTACGTTCATCAAAATTCTTTTTTTTTTTTTTTTTTTTTTGTACTCCAGGCCACAAAGTATTCTTTTACATGCTAATTCACACAGTAGAATTAGATGTAAACCAAATTTAGCTTCAGAATTTTTTTTAAAGTGTTACACTGTCCATTTTATAACTATTGAGTTCAAAACTAAGGTTTTTTTAAACTTTAATAAGAAGGCAACAGGCTCTGAGATTTCAAACATAAAATTACCTATTCTGAGAAAGAGGATAGTTAAACGACCTCTTCATTGCATTTTTCAAAAATATATTTCATGCGTTTTTAAGAGAAAAAATTATTCTATAAAAAATGTTTCCATCAATGGCTTTGTCTGGTGCTTAGAAAAAGAAAAGTAAGAAAGAAATTAGAAAGGAGAAGTTTGTTTTGGAGATAGAAGAAAGGACATATTAATGTGAAGAATGAAAACTATATTTACAAAAAAATAAAAATATTAGGATCAGTTGCCAAGTTCAGATTTTAGACCATAATAAATTTAAATTATAAAAAATCTTCATAAATTAACATTTTTAACGATATGAATTTAACAAAAACCAAACGAATAAACTAGAATCAGTAATAGCATTTACAATAAAATACCGCAAAAGCGTCCCCCTTACTTTTCACATGAATTTTGTTTTCTCTTAAAATACCAAATTAACCCCCCTTATGCAAACTACTTACTATTATTCCTCATCTAGTTCCTTTTACTGCCACACTTCGGAGTTTTCAACACATGTGTACTGACTCAAACGCAGTTACCACAACATCGGTGTTGCGGCGATATACACACACTGAGCTGACTTCATGTTTAGCATAGCTGCCAACTTTCAATTTTGAAAATTAGTACAATTTTACTATGTCATGTTTTTCACGCACTACCGTTATTTTGGGAATTTTTTTAAATAAGAACTATAATGTGCTTAAAATAGTAGCATAAAAAGAGTGTGCATAAAAAGAGCCTGAGCCTGTTGCTTTGGGAATTTTGTAATCTATTAAAAAGTCACTTATTTTTGTTTCTTTAATCTGATCTTTGAAAAAACTGGACAAAGGGTCCCATTGTTCCAGCAATCTTTTGAGGCTGCGCTCAAGTGATAGCCATCTGGTGCATATGCGTTTAAGGATTTTAGGAGATTCCATATCCCATTGTTCTTAGATTTCTTTCAAACACTCTTTCTTTTTGGAGCTTTCTTCCAAATAGTAGTAGATGTCAATTAAAATTTCATCCACTGCCACTGGTAACATTTTAGCTCCTTTTTCAGTCGCTAAATGAATTAAATGGCATGTACAGCCAACTACAAACATCTGATCATTTTCTTTTTTCAGAACAGAAGAAGCACCACTTTTTTGGCCAATCATTACAGGTGCATTGTCTGCACTCAAAGCAATGCAGTTTTTCATGGATAATCCACGAGACTCCAAAGTTTTTAACAATAAATTTCCAATATTAGATCCTGTTGCAGCACATGTTAAGACAGGCACACTAAGCAAAGTATTAACAACCTTACTTACTCCTGAATCGAAATAAGTTACTACAACAGGATATAATTTGGAGTCCCTATCATTTGATCCAGCAGTTGCAACTGCAAAAGGCATTTGTTGAATTAGTCCGCAAATGTCACTTCGAGATTTCTCGGCCATTGCTCCAATAATGGCCATTGTTTTCGTCCGCACGCAGCCATACTTCTTTGTGACATCACTTTTTGGGAACATACGGCGAAAGAGAGGTCCAAGATGATCGGCAACAGAGATTGGGAGATTGTGTTCTACTCTATAAATGCAGTAAAGAGACATTCTGCATTTGTCACTGCATTTTCATCTACATCACTACTTTTGAAAAACTTGGTAATGTCCGCTGATGATCCGGCAGATTTCAATAAAGAGCTGTGCTTTTTCGATCTTATGTGCGTTTTGATGTCGCTAAGTCCGCCGTGAGCAACATCGCAAGTGCACACACTGCAAAATGAAAAACATTGGCCTTTTCGGGATTTCGTAATAAAATTGTACTGTTTAGTGTACGATTCCAAAAATACTTGGTTATACTGCCTCGTTTTTTTTTGGAGAAGAATCCATGTGGTCAGTCATAATGCTAGTCGAGAGCTCTATCACGTCGTAAGATCGATCTACACAACACAAGACTAAACAGTTCACATATATCCTGCCCATGCATTAGTCCATTCACGCACATGCATAGAGTGGGGGGGGGGGGGGTGTCCCTTCAGAGCAAAAATGCATAAATCCCGCCGAATTTGGATTTAGGGAGAAACAGCATTTTTCCGTGGTTTCTCCCCACTGAAATGTAGAATAGGGAATTTTTTCTTCCCCCGCCAATTGGGCCTCTCAATCAAGTTCTATCCTCCTTGCTATCAATGCACGATGTCGCTAGGGAAAGAACATAGGAGCCGGGGATTACGAAAAAACATGGACTGGAAGGAAAGAGAAAAATACATGAAATTTTGTAAAATATTCGGGTATTATATTAAAAATTCGTACAACTACTTAAACATTCGTACAATCTTACAACTGGAATCAAATTCGTACATTGTACGAAAAAATCATCCAAGTTGGCAGCTATGGTTTAGTAACCGCTCAACGCACACTTATGGAACTGAGTCCATGGTTATTTCCCAGTCAATTGACAGCAACTGCAACCTCATAACTAAACACGTACGTACCTCGTATTGTACGACTTCACCCCCCCCCCCATACAAAAAAATCCCGATTTTTCTTAAAGGCAG
This sequence comes from Cheiracanthium punctorium, assembly GCA_038373885.1. Lineage (NCBI taxonomy): Eukaryota > Metazoa > Arthropoda > Arachnida > Araneae > Cheiracanthiidae > Cheiracanthium > Cheiracanthium punctorium. The sequence continues at coordinate 409,124 of JAWZYV010012006.1, forward strand.
GGGGGGGCGCTTCAACGGTCTTTTATGGTACTCTGAGGTTATTTTACCATTTAACCACCCCCTCCCTAAATAACTCAATTTTCCTTAAAGATTGGGGGACACTTGAACAGTATTTTATGGTAATATTCCACTTCATTACTGATTTTCAATAAGTCAAGCAATTTGACTAAGCTAACAAAATATTTCTTACTACAACAGCAAATTGATTTTGTTTTCTGTACACCAGTCTTGACAAATATACAGTTTTTAAAAAAGCATTTCTTCAAAAGTACCTAAAAATAAACCTTACTCATACGATTCTCAATTATGAATAATGCATTATTTTTAAAACAGATATGAAATTAGTTTACATTCTCAACAAAACTTTTCATTTACTCAAAATTTCTTAAATATTGAGCAAGTCATACTTTTCATATATCCCACCATATACGGATACTTTAAATACAAAAATTGCAATTGAAATGTATGGGTGTGCATTATATATCGGATATAAAAGTGATACATTTAAAGATAAGGAAAAGGTGAGCATAAGGAAATTAGATTTTTACATGTACCTAAAATGTTGTTTATCTAAAAGAAATGACATACCTTAGGACTTAAAAAATGTTCATTATCAGACAACTCGAAAAGTCAGTCATATTTATTCTACTATATTTTCAGGCGCATCATCAAATTCAGTTTCATCTTCACCATCATTTTTACTCTGATCCATAATCATCTTCTGTTCCATTTAGATTTTTCTATACTACATTTTAAATGACTTTTGAATTATTTCAGGTTTCATTTAGGGTTCAGGTTTCGTGCTTTTATTATCCACTCAGACTGTTTCTAAACTGGCAAGATACATTTGACCTCATTTTGTAAATATTTTTGCCCGTTCCAACAACCTTGTATTGTAATGTCACTTTAAAATTCGTTTGAATCATTTACTGATGCACACATCTAAAGGTTGAACTAATGGTGTTAATTTACATGGAATATCTGCTTGTCTGTCTTTCATAATTTTTTTTGTATTATTTGTCAGGTGAATGGTTCATAAAGAAAAAGGATGCATGTTATATGGAGGATATGCATAGAAAGTAAAAGATGTAGTTTGAAATTAAAGGTGCACATTATAGGTTTTGATACAAGTAATTTTTTTTTTTTAATAATTTCATGAAATGAATGCTTCGATTGTGTCCAAGCATTTCAATCTTACTCACAAAGAAACATTGAAAGGGTGTCTCATTTGCAGTGGAATGTACTACCAATAAATTTATGTGTGTGCAGTTTACTAAGAGCGAATTTGCAAGAGGTAAATTGTTATAGTAAAAATGAAAACAAGTTTAGAAATAGTTTAGAGTTACTGCACATGTAAATTAATCAAAAGACTAAATTCAAAGGGATGAATGTGTTAAGCAGTCAGAAGTTTTTTAATCAGCATAAATAATAACAATTAAGATGTTAAAAATAAACTGTGATATAAAAATTCTATCACAAAAATAACAAACCACAGGACTCAAACTCTTACACTTCAATCATGGTTAAAGCCATGTTGAGATTTAATAAATTATAATTCTGCATACAAAAATAAATCTTAACAAAAAATTCTTTTAATGCAAATAATGATTAATATTATTATCCTGGTAATAAAAATAAATCTTTATTTGCAGAATGCTGTATCGCAAAACTCAAATAACATGAATTTTCGACGTACAATAAACTCCTAATTATTCGCAGAATTGATTGAAGCAGCTATTGCCAATAAGCTGATTTTGCAGCATGAAAAAAGGGGAACAAATTAACACATATATGCATTTAGACAATTTATTCACACAACGGATAACAGAAACGTACTTTTTATTTGTGGAATTGTAAAATTAATCACTACTTACAAATTTACAGATTAATTCTTTAGAAAAATCACTCAAGTTGGTTTTTAAAAAAAAAAGAAACTTTTTTATTTGGGATTGATGTTTTTTAGCACTATTTTATGACAAAGTTATACATCATCTTTTTCCTCTATATAATCAATAAACCCTTCAATGTGACTTAAAACTGCTTTGTGGCTCACCTTCTTTTTTACCTTACTATCTTCATGGATCTCTTACACATCCTTATCTAATGGCTTCTTTTACAATTTGTTAATCAGTTACATGCAAGATTAAAAAAAAACGTGGGCACCCAGTCACCCAGGCGATTAAAAAATATCCCTTGGTGACAATTTTTTATTTCACTAATATAATTCAATGTATCTGTGGCTCCTTAATTTTTTTGCTGGCTCCTAAGATTTTATAACTTTTTTTTTTTACCCCTGGTTACATGCTCGAAGTTGGAATCATTATGGTCATAATCAATTCAATCAACAATATTATCTTCATCGGCATTTTATCCACCAGCAACAGATTTCGCTAAATGCACTAAATCATAAACAGAAACTTCTTCCTCTTTCTTTTCAGATAATATAAAATTTTTCACACTTGGCAATATCTTCCACCAGGACTTCAATAATACTGATTTCAAAACTGGCTCCCAAGCACAGTTTACATCATAAATGCTGTCAAGAACCGTGTAATCTTTGAAAAGAGGGTTTTACATCACCCCTCTTCAATTCTTCTTGTCAGTAATTTTGTTCTGTATTTTTTCTTAATGAAGCAATTACACCCTGGTCCACAGGTTGGATAGGAGTTGTGACATTGGGAGGCAAAAATTTTCAGATATTTCCACCTTCCGACTTCAATTGTAATTCTCTGAGGTAGAATGGGACATTGTCAATTAGCAATACAACAGCTTTCTGGGGTAAATTTTGAGACTCCTGATGCTTCCTAATTGGGGGAATCAACAAACTTCAAACCATTTTTCAAATATTGAATGTTTCTTCCAGCTTATCCTTTGACTGAAGTACTGTACTGAGAGGTACTCAGCTCTTGTACCGTTAAAAGATTTTTTTTCCCCAATCACTATTAGCTTTAGTTTATGGGATCCCATAGCATTTCTGCAAGTCATTATTGTGAAGCATACCTTGGTACTGTATTTATGTCCTGGAGTTTCATTTTCACTTTGAAATGACAGAGTTCATGTAAGCAAAATTTTCCAGACTTGTCGGCATTGTATACTTGTTTGTAAGAAATTCTTTATGATTGAAGAAATTGTCCAAAATCTTCGAAATTTTCAGCAGTTTGTTCGTTACAACTTAATAATTTCTTGCTATAGAGACCAACTTCTCTTATCCTGTGGCATTATTTTAATCATGAATTGTTTAAAAATTTGGTATTTTACTCTAGTCCCAGCATTTCAAAAATTTGTTTTGCTTTTGCAGCAACAATAGGCCTTGAAACAGATATTGCATCACTTCTCACCCGATTCACCAAACATAAAAGTACAACATCCAGCTCTTCAAAAGTATTGCTTTCCATACTTTCTTTTTTCCATTGATGAAGAGTTGTCTGATATAGCTGCAAATTGCATCACTTTATTCTTGTTTTAGAATGTCCACTTTTCCTTTTCAATACTACAAGCTTGTTTGTTTTCTTGTAATACAATTTCCAATTATTTTAATCAATTTTATTTATCTTGAATTGATAACTCAACTCTTCTTTGCTTCAGACATTTTTCAAAAATTGAAAATGAGGAACTAAAAAAATTTAACTATGAACATGAACTACGGTAGGACGTATGTATTGTTTGGCTCGGATTACTTGCCATTCATTCTATCTTGGGCAATTTCATTCCCAGCTTGCAACCACAGGTTAATGTCTATATGCAAGGAGTTTGATTGGCAAGAGTCCTCTTTGCCAAGTGGATGGTGTGGGTGGAATTCCTTTCTAGAACATTGTCCATCCCCTAATTCCATCATCTGGATGCTAAATCAATGATCTGGAGTCAACATGCTAATCCAGTAAGGGAAAAGGGGATAATCTTACTTCCCTTCAGCAAACAAGTTATTGTGCATGTGATTGCTTCACATGTCCAAATAGAATTGATGTTTAGTTAGTAAAAATGGATCAAAAACTCATCTTACATTGTGGAAATAAATTCGATCTCAAGGATGGGATGGGGGAAAAAAGGAAACTTTGTGGATAACCCAGAACTTAGTGTACTTTAAGTAACATAGAATGGACTAATAAAAAGTTTTTAGGTACTTATAAGTACTCCAAAATCAATAAGCTTTTTGTACTTTTGAAGAGTGGACAAACCACATAGCATTTTAGAGTACAAAAATCATGACAAATTTGTAAGCACACATAGCATATGGAAGCCCTAACACACCAGAATTGTACAGAATGTGAATGAAATTAACTAGTTTACTTAAACATTTGTATTATAATAATTCAATGATAGTTCAAGAATATAACAACTGACACAGCAATATTTATAAATAACAATGTAATAGACTAGTATACAATTTTGATGCAGTGAAAATACCATGTGCGTTTAAAGCCACAAAATTATTCTGTATAACAATTTTTATTATAATTCATCAGTGTAATTTTGTGTGTATTAAAAAACACACAAAAATAATGATAATATAGTCAAAGTAAAATAAACAACTTTATGGAAAATACTATAAGAATAATAAAAACACTACTATATACATTTGAAGTCCTCCTTCATTAGCAGTAGGGGAATGCAATCCCGCACAGTTTTTCCTCTTGCAGGATTTGGGATTGAGATTTATTAATCCTGTGGGATCCCACGGGATTGACATTCTATTTACTTGGACTTCATTTCAACATATAAGAGTAAAAAAAAGTAAGATTTCAAGCACTATCAAGTTTAATAATAATAATTAATCTTATGAGATAATTAATACAATAACTTACAGAAATATGGAAATTATAATCATGATATTCATAATAATTTTTTAATTTATGTCTCATATTAGTTGCTAAAAATGAAGATTTTCCCAGGAATATACAATTTATAGATACATTCACATGCTTACGTTATTTTCATAGCTGCTGAAAAAAGAACGTACAAAATCGAACAAATCCAATTAATCATTTCCTAGTCTAGATTTAATTTCAGTAAACTAATTAAAAGTGTGAATTAAAAAAATTAAAAACTAAAATGAAAACTTTTTATATTTAATTAGTGACTGTTCGCTAAGAGATAAATTACGTAGCATAAAATATTTCAGTTCATTTGAAGATTGGGAAGTTTGCGAAAAATTTAGATTACGATGTTTAGATTTAGATGTTCGATCCAAACTCCCATTGGAAGATAATTAAAAAAAAATAATAAAACTTTGAATTAAAATATCCGTTTATTGTTAGATAAGAGACTAAATATGCAAAAATTTTTGGTCTATTGATTGGGAAGGCAGCGTGAAATTGCAATAAAAAATAATTTATTTCTCAATGCCAATCCCGCAGGACTAGTCCTGCAAACTTTTGTGTGGGATCCCATTCCCGAGGGATTGGGATTGCATTCCCTAATTAGCAGCAAAACATTTGTGAAACTTCCATACATAAGTAAACATGAAAGCAAATACAAAAGTAAATAAAAGAAAAATTAGAAAAAACAAAATAATATTAATAAAAAATACATGTATTGGAGAGAAAATAATCACTATTTTTTGTGGTTTTTGTCTGGTTTTCCTTTAATTACTGTTCCTTTTCCATCTTTTTAAATAAAAATATTAATCTTCCATTTTGTATTTTCACTTACTGGATACTTTTTTCTAATTTTCATTTTTTCACCTGTTACAGTTCAAATTATTTTTGTTTCTTTTGAAAATCACATTTGTTTTTTTATATATTTTCTTAAGATTTGCAATATTCTGTTTCTTTGCAGCTTTCTTTTATTTACCTTCATGTTTGTTTCTTATGTGTGTGTGTGTGTGAGAGAGAGAGAGAGAGAGAGAGAGAGAGAGTGCGAGCTGATAAATATTTTGGTGCTGATAAACTTTTGAGCCTCTTTAAACATACATACAGTTTTCATTACTCATGTACATTTTACACAATCTTATTTATATTTATTTTACTTCATTAGATATGTAAAAATACTCAGAATAATGTAAATACATTACACGTATAAGAATACTTACACATAGTACGAAGACAGTGATAATGAATAAATTAAAAAGCTTATGTTGTCAGAGCAGTTATTGGAGTAACAGCCTAATGCATTAGCAAATCACTCTTCGTTTATCATCAAAAATTAAATACTGGACCACTCTTATTATCATTGAGAACACAAAGCTTCCAGTAGACATCAATTTAATATCAAAATAGATACATTCAGTAATGATTTTAAAGCACATTATTAATGGTTTGTAACAGAAAATTACCCTTTTTAGCTGAAAAATCATCCCCAACATTTTGAACACAAGATACTCATTACATAGACATTCAAAAGTATATATACCTAACAGTAATTAAATACTTCATTATTTCTGAGAAACTTTAGATACTTTATATAGCATAATGAATACTCACCCATGAAGTTGTCGTAGCTTCATATGTTTCTTGAATTGATTATGCACATAATCAAAAATAGTTTTAATTTGAAGTGACTTTGAATCTGAAAATAAAACACACCAATGTAAAAATATACAGATTACTTCATATAAAATCAACCATAAGAAAACATATTACATAAACACAATATTCTATACAAGTTCACTTACAAATAAAAACATCACATAGAGATTTGTTTGTGCTACCTGTTAATAACACACAGTCACAGGGCTTGTAGTTTTATCCATTATAAGAAGGTGTACAGTATTAGGAAGAACTATCATTTTTTTTTATTAGCATACCATTAAATGAAAATTTATGTAAAATTTTGGTTAAATTTCTACAATTAAGCTATAAGGGAACATGAATAACTGCAAAGAGTAATTTAACAAATTTCTTTATAAATGAGTACTACAGTGGACTTTGCGTTTGCGCTATAATGCAATTTGACTTATGTGAATTGGATTTTACATGAGTTTTTAACAAGTACATAACTTAAAGCTAAAATGAACTGCTCGCTCACAACACAAGATTTTTTGCCAACAGCAAGCAGTGCCAAAATTCATTTATTCATTACTTAATGTGGAAAATGGTGATCTATAGTTAGGGAATGGCTTAAAACTGTTTGAGTGGTGTTTATAGGAGCGTAAAATAATTGCGTACGTGTTTCAAAAAGTTGTATCTATACCCTATCTCATAACCTGAAATTTTCACTTAAGCGAGGGTTCTTGGAATACATCCCTCGCATAAGTCAAAATTTCATTGTAATTAGTTTCTTTTACTTACTTAAAATAATGACAACCTCTACTAGATAGAAAGTTAATTAACTAAAATAATCAGTTAACATTGTTTGATGTTTCATTTTTAAGCTGAAAACATATTTATCAATTTAAATAATCAAATCGTCAAAAAAGAACTTCAGTTCTCCACTATATCTCAGTGATTCTGAAAAGTCTTTACAAGCATTGTCTTCATTCACAAGGAAATCATTCTCAGTGTTGTTGTAAACAGTAAATTGTTTGGTTATGTTTTGAGAAATGCAATTTTGGAATCAAGTCCTCTTCTTCAATCCAAAAATCCTTAACAACTGAAAAATAACCTTCAAAACATACATTGTCAGAAATTCACTAAGCTCATTTTTCTTTTTTTTCAAAATAATTTTGTAATCTTTCACAATTTTTGTTAGTTTTGAATCAGAACTGTATTAAGACCTAACAGCAGGGTTTTAAAAAACCCGGGGTTTTTTTAAACCCAACCCAGGTGGGTTTTTTGGGGTTTTATTGGGTATTTTGGGGGTTTTATTAAGAGTTTTTTATAGTATAACGCTGTTTTGGATTTAAATTTTATAGCTTTAGTTCAAAACAGAATAGTTTTAGTCTAAAAGAAAACTTTCATTACAAAATAATAATTTATTAATTTATTAAAATATAAAAATAGCTTCAACTTTAATGCGGTACTATCTTTTTCTGCTGGCGTTTATAAAAGACTCCTAATTTGTTTTATGACCATAGATAAAAGTATATTATTGTTCACTTAGAAAAATATGTTATTTTTGATTGGCTGTTTTCTGTCACTTTTTAAATTTATGGAATTTTTTTTTTTTTTTTTTTACCTTTATGTTTCTTAAGTCATATTTATATTTTCTAGTTACAATATAAGTCAGTAAACCCTTTGCAGGCCAACCTACTGCAGAACTACTATTTACTTAATAATTTTCTTTATAGTTATTCATTTTTGCTTTAAATATATATTTCTTTTTACTTTAAAAAATCTAAAATTAATATGTCTGAGATTAAATCCCACATAAACAATGTATAATGAATTTTTTATATTTCTCAGTACTAAAGTAATGCAGCAACTAATACAATACAGGATGGTTTCCTGAACCTGCATTCATTCTTGAGATGCATACTTGTAAGCTGTAAGAGAGAGACTTATCTCATTCTTCTCTTAGCTAGGAAAGGATTTTTTTGTTTTTGTCACTATACTGATACTTACATATTTTATTCATATTTGAAAACTTATTTATTAAAGAGATAAATTATTAAGTTATCCCTGCCTGCATTCTACACATGTTCATTTCAAAACAAATATTGCAGATAGAATTAGCTCGAGGTATTATTTTTAAAAAGATTACTATTCTTTATGTTGAAGTTGGAAAAATAATTATAATAAAATTAAGCTGGCATACATATATTTATCTAATATAATGCACTAAGTTCTGTAGGTAATACTATATGTATTTAATGTCAAATAACAAACGATTTAAATGAAAGAAAGGAAAAATTATGATAATTTTTAATAAAATCCCAAAAACCCATTTCTGTGTGGGTTTTATTAGTTTTTTTAAGTGGGCTTTAAAAAAAAAAACACCCCGTTTTTTTGGGTTTGTGGGCGGGTCCGAAACCCTGCCTAACAGGACCCTTAGGCTGAAACACTTATGGAGTACATTTCATATAAGTGAGATGTGATTAATTTTCGCTCACTGATCTTTACTGGAAAGCAAGTTAATCAAAGTAGATGACTTTGGACAGCTTCTTCAGCAGGAAATGAAATGTGCATTTGTACGTAAATTTAAAAAGATAAATTAAACTTTGTTTATTGTTTGAATGGTTATCTGTTATTACAAGACTTGTACTATTAATTTTATTATATTTTTAATGCATGCATTTATAACAATAAAATTTTATATCAACCTCCTATCTCCCTGGATACGTCACGCCCCTGGATATACTGCATATTTTTCTTGTCTCCATACAAGTGCAATATAACAAGGGGCTACTGTAATCACAATCATAAATATCTTTTTTAAGAAAGATTAAGATTATACAATATAAATCGTGCATACACAAAAAATTAATTTAAAAATTTTTCTTGATTTTGAGAGTAAGAGTTATAATGAGAGATTCAAAAATCTTTATGCAATACCATGCATGTATGCTTCATATATGCATTTAAAAGTTAAAAGCATATTTGTGCAAAGTAAACAAGCGATCAAAAATAATACCTCAATCAAAATCAGGTATGTCATCAAATGCATAGCCTGGGTAGCCACGGTATGCAAAATATGCTATTCTGACATGATATATACCAGGAATAAACATAAGTGATCCAAGTATCAATAAAGGCCATGCTCCTTCAGAATGCTGTAATAAGAATTTTTAATACATATTAATCATATATATTAATTGAAAATTAAATAAATATATTCAAACTCTACAGAAAAAATTGTCATTTTAAAATTTTAGTTAACAACAAGACTATCGATGTTTCATGTAATGCGTAACAAAATATGTCATTAAATAAAATAATTGTTTTTTATAGCATGCTTGGTTTAGAGTGTTACAAACCTCTAAAAAAAAAAAGAAAAAGAAAGAAAATACAGATCAGGGTCGATCCAGGAATTCTTTCCAAAGTCCTATTTTTATGAAAACTTAATTTTTGAGAATTTCAAAATCTATTTTATTGAATCTTCATACCAATTTTTGTAAAAGTCACTTTTTTTCTTAAAATAATTTACCAAACAAATTAGAATACATGGTGAAATGCCAATGAAGGGTTGTTTTAATCGATTGTATTTTTGTGAAGGGCTGCTTTAATTGATTATAATTTTGTGAAGGGCCTGTTTTAATCTATTGAAAATTTGCGAAGGGGCAGTAAAATGGACCCAAATTTCGTCTGCATCGAGCCCTGTAGCTATCACTGAGAAAAGTTTTTGTAAAACATAAGACAATTAATTCTAACAACTAAGATACAATCATTTTTTACAGATTTACTAGATAGGCATGCTAACTCTAAGAAACACACTACCATGTATTACTAAAAAAAAAGTACCCAAAACAGTAGCATGAACAGAGCCTGATTAGCAAAAAGGCTCGGGAAGCTTGAGCTTCCCCTCAAAATTAAGGATATTTAAGGGGGCCTCAAAAGGGCTGAAAATCTTCAATTAAAAACTCCAATTTCTACTATGAAATGCACTTTTAAAGATTTTACTTTTGAGGAAGTTTCTTGAAGCAAGAGAACACATATGCTACTTTAGTATAGTTCCGTTAGTAAATTGGAACATTTTGAATCGATGAATTTTCAATATTTAACCAACTATTCATATTCCATACTGATCATAACTCTTCAGTCGAAAAATATTTGAAAATACATGGAGAAATTTAGCCCAACTTGGTTACAATGTACTTTTATAACATTTAATTCATTGTGTGAAGTGCATTGTAAGACATAACACTAATTCAACAACTAACAGCGGCAGAAATCTGATGCAGTCATATATATATATATTTATATATATTTAATCTATATATTTTTTATACATCAGTGGGTGTAAGAGGGTAAAAAGAATTAACTTTAATCTGAAATATGCAGCAACACTTTTGAAAATAGACAACTTTGGAATTATAGCTCTAGTGAGTTTCACTTTAGTTTGCATAGAAATCAAAAAAGTATTTCCAAACAAAAAGGGGAAGGGGGCCTGAAATTCGGGATGTAACAATATTCATCAAGTATCCGGTATCCGGCTGATTTTTCAATATCCGAAATATTGCCGGATATCCAAATCATAACTACTGGATATCCGATTTTGCCGCCAGATATCCGGCTATATACTACTAAAGTTCTATCTATAATATACATGTGACAGAATGGAAAATTATACTGGATATCTTGATAAAATGATACATAAAACAGAGGGATATATTTTTCAACTGAAAAAAACAGCAAATTTAACACTGGAAATGGATAATTCAAAATAAACACACAATTTCAACATTTGTTCAGTAGATTTTGAGCACATTTATAACTAGTTATGCTAATATTTAGAGTTAATTTCATGCTGCCAAGTGCCACTTTAGCAAATATTTTCTGAACTTTAAAAAACTTAAGCACATCTCACATGTAGTGTCCATGTGCAAATTTGGAGGCAATTTTCTCATCCTTTTCGGCTAGCTCCTTGTAGACTGCTATTAGTAAGGGGGAAGTTTAATTATAAGCACTGTTTAAAATCATGTGAAAAATATGTGCATTCAGTATATGCGATTTCTCTCATGGTAGTCCCAGAAATAATGTAATTTTACATTCTCTCTACATGGAGTTTCTCCGATATTTTTAATTTGCTCCAGAAATCCAATAATTAACAAAAAACTTTGATTATTCTGTCTTCAAAATTTATTTACAGAAGAAGGGAAAAAATTCTCAATCTTCATCGTTTTTCTAAATGACAATCTTTTACTGAGCATTCCTTTATTGCTCATCTCCAATACCTAATGATTCAAATTTAACTCTTCTTTTAGATATTATTTTTTAATTGAATTTAGTTATTTAAATTCATTTATGATTTTATGCATTTCAATTCATTTTTAAAGTTAAGTCTACTTAAAATATGTACATTTAAAATGTGTTTGTGAAATATTTATTAATGAAAATTATAATATGGTATTTTGATAGTTTAAAATAGCTGTTTTAGTTACTACTGCAGAATTTAGCCGGATATCCAAATCATGACTACCAGATATCCGATTTCTGCACCAGATATCCGGCTATATACTACTAAAGTTCTATCTATAATATACATGTGATTAGCGATCAATCCATACATAAAGTACTTTGACCAATCTTTTTTTTTTGTGTGTGTGTGTGTGTGTGCATTGGAATGTCGAAATCAAGAGTAAAAAAGTGAAATTGTAATAAAATTTGGAAATTAATGTTTGAAACGTGAATTAATTTTTATTTATTTTTTTTTTTTTTTATGAATTGCCCGACCCCACTCCAATAACCCCTCCCCTCTTATGGTACCATATAAACTTTTGTACTGTGAAAGAATGCTCATATATTTTAGAAGCTAAGCAATTAAACAGATCTATTTTTGTTTTCTAACTTGTAGTTTAAAAAAATATATTTTTGATTAAAGAAATTTAATGCATAACCTGAAAAATTCTGTTTCATACCTGTATAAAACTACAAAAGAAAGCATGATAATTTCATTATAAATATTTAAAAGAGATTTACTTTTTATTTATCAATCTCTAAAAGTAATTTAACTTAAAATAAAACTAAAAATGACTTAATGTAAATTAATATTAAATTATTAAAACAGAAAAAAGGCATTAAACCTATGTTTGGAAAAAATTAACTCATCTATCATAGGTATCTTATCAAAATAGATATCTTATTCTTAAATAAATAAAAAAGTATGCATTTCTTTGTGAAAATAATCTGCAGTTATAGATACATTAATAAATGTGTCATGGTTAAAATTTATTTGCTTCTGCCAGTAGTGCACACATAAAAAAATATTTTAACTTTTTACATTTTAAGTAACATTTTTTATGTACATGTATGTAAAGATATTTAGTTTTTGTAAATTATAAGTCAATTATTAAAAAATACTTTAATGATATGTGAAACATGTTTGCAATTACTGTTCTGATGTCATTATATAAAAAAAATGAAAAATCACACTTAATATCTAAATACATGCTTAGTGTCGGATATCCCTATCTGGCAACCAAAGAAGCTTTGGATATCTGATATCCGGTATCCAGCAAAATCACTATCTATTACATCCCTACCTGAAATGAGACTGAGCTTCCTCTAACTCCAGAGGTTGTCAAAACCCTGAGCATGAAACAGAATTTCAATTTATTGGTGAAAATTTATTACATCTCCTTCAAACAGAGTTGGCAAGTTTTTGACAGTTGATGGTTTTATCCGGTTTTAACCGTCATGTCAAAAACCCCTTTTTGAGATAGTTTTTGACACTAAGTGTCGAAAACCTAAAATTTTGTCCTAAAACCACTTTTGTAACAAAAATACTTGTACAACTATTATAATTTTTGACTTAATACACTAGAATAAACCTTTGGACAATGCAAACTATTATTTTATTGACAAGACAACCCCCAAACTTGAGTTTGGTTCAAGCTGTACTGAATAGAAAATAACTAAATAAGCTACTATAAAAATAGAAAAAAAAGTATTTATGAAAAAAAATTATCAACCTATTTAGTTTTTAAAAATGAAAATACATTTGTTTAAGTTAATCTGTGAAATTACAAGTAAATAAAAATAATATTTTCAGTTTTACACAATTACATTTTTACCTAGTCCCATTCTAATTCCTTTTTACCCCGGAGCATGCGGTAACAAAACACTAGTTTTGCAGCTTTTTGTAATCCAAGTTTATTATGTAACTTTGTCTGGATAGATTCAAAATTGGAAAAGATTCTTTCTATTGATGTTGAACTGCAAGGACAAGAATGCAAATGCACCATCAGCTGTAGAAGTTCTGGTGAAATACTGCTGTTTTTAAATTTTCCCACAGCATGCAGGCAAAAAGCTATAACTGCTTCATTATGGATATTACTCCATCCATCTTCAACTAATGTGCATTCCTTTACTTGAAGTTCTGATTTCATTTGCTTTTCTAACTCTTCAGTGACTTCATCTAAGAGACTGCCAGGTAATGCTTTTCTGGTAGGAGGTTTATAACCAGGGCGTAGCAAATTTATGAGCTTGAGAAATTCGTTTTGTTCAACAACATTAAGAGGAATATTGCAACTGCAAAAAAACTTAGCAAGTTGTAGATCCAGCTGTTTTTTCATGTTGGGTGCAGTTTTTACTATGTAATCAGATATGTTGTTTTGCTATAAACAAACTCTTTTAACACCTGCAACTCGAGATGTACATTAATTTACTTCAAATAATTCATGACTAGAGGTAGGAATTTTGCGTTCAGCACGCCGTACAAAATTTTATGCGGGGATGTATGTAGTGTACAAATCAGGTCGTAAATACGTAAAATCAACTTCTTTTAACACCCCCTATGTGCACTCTGTAGCACGCAAATGCCCTGTCTGAACGCAAACACAATACTTGCACCCCAAGTGAACGCAAACTGTACTTTTTTAAGTGAAATTTTGTACATAGGCTTATATTTTTAGTATTTTTCTACCCTGCAGCAATATGGGTGAAGTCTAGACGGATCAGAATGGAAGGAGCGTGAGCAATGTGCAATCCGGATGTAACACGAGCACTATTCAATTTGCGCATTCACAGTAGCTTCACTTCTGATAAGAGTAGTTTTGTTTCTCAGGGGATGCTTCTGAGAATCTGAGGGGATGTTTCTGGGAAATGGGTACGGATTTTCCTTCAGGGAAAGCATCTTCATTGAGAGCGGTGCGAGGGAGGGGGGTGCAGCTCTTCCAGAATCAGTACTAGTACATTTGCTATCACTTCGCAATTGTATAGGCGCAACCCTGGGGTGACATCTCAAAAAGTTTCGGTTTGTTTTTCTTTTGCCCTTGCTGTAGGTGACATGTGACGTGGTTCCCTGACCTCTTGATTGGCTACTTACTGAAATGGCGCTATCTCGTGGATGTGTATACGTTGGCTCAGCCCACATTCTGTGACAGACTTATGCAAAAGCTTTGCTTTCTAATTTCTTTAGAAACAAATAGATCCCGTAATCCTGAATAAAAATGAGTAAACTTGGAAAATCCAAGTTCCATAGTATTTTAAAGTGCTTTGAAAATGAAGGATTTGAGAGTGATGGTACTTTAATTTTGTGCACATATTGTGACAAAAAAATCAACGTAGATATTAAACACCAAAAACTACCACTGAGCAGACATGTGGAATCCGCAACTCACAAAAAGAACAAGGAAATAAAGCTGAAAATAAAGGGAAGCAGTACAAAATGTTCGTTCATTGCGGAAGCTTTTCGATTAGCATCTAAAAAAGCCGATGAAGTTAACCAGTTTAATGTTGATATTGCTGCTGCTCTAATAGAATCTGGAGTGCCTTTATCTAAAGTGAACCATCCATCCCTAAAAGGATTTCTAGAAAAATATACTCAGAGAAAGATCCCCGATGAAAGCACTCTGAGAAAGAACTATGTAGATACGAACTATGATGCCACAATACTGAAAATCAAAAGTATTATAGGAGATTCTCCTGTTGCTTTCATATTAGATGAAACAACGGATGCGCAAAAAAGATATGTTCTTTCCATTCTTGTTTCTCCTTTGAATGGAGAACCATCTAGATTTATGCTCTTTAAAATGTACAATTTAGAGAAAACAAATAGCTGTACTGTAATGCAGGCATTCAATGACGCTTGCTCGAAGTTGTGGCCAGAAATTAATTACGAAAAGGTATGGTTGGTGGTCACAGATCAGGCATCTTATATGTTGAAGGCATTTTCGCACCTTAAGCCTCTCTATCCTAATTTACACCACGTTACTTGTTTGGTGCATGCCTTGCACAGAGTTTGTGAAGCCGTTAGGGAAAAGTATGAACTTGCAAATCAGTTCATTGGATTAATGAAGAAAATACTCCTTAAATCGCCAGCTAGAATAAATATGTTTCAGGAAATTACTGAGCTTGCACTTCCTCCACAGCCTGTGATCGTCAGGTGGGGCACCTGGATCTCTGCTGTAGTTTATTACTGTTTAAACTTCGCAAAGATCAAGAATTTTATTGCACAACTTGAAGAAGATGGTAGTACAGCCGTAGAAAAAATCAAAAGCATTATAGACAATAAAAATTTGGAAAAAGAATTATTTGAGGCATACAACTACAAATTCATAGCAGACAACATTAAGAAACTTGAAGAACGAAACTTAGAGAAGGAAAAACAGTGGGAGATTTTTAAAGAGGTGGAAAGCCGCTTGGATGACTTTGCCAAGAGAAAGTTAGAAAATTCTATCAGGAAGAATCCGGACATTGCTGCATTTGTCAATGAAAACCAAGACGTTGACAAGCGCATAAAAACTAAGTTTGCGCCTCTAGTAAGTGTAGAGGTCGAGAGATCGTTTTCGCAGTACA
The DNA here is from genome assembly GCA_038373885.1 of Cheiracanthium punctorium. Classification (NCBI taxonomy): domain Eukaryota; kingdom Metazoa; phylum Arthropoda; class Arachnida; order Araneae; family Cheiracanthiidae; genus Cheiracanthium; species Cheiracanthium punctorium. The sequence goes on from JAWZYV010012006.1 coordinate 425,395, forward strand.
AAGACTTTTTGACTGATAAGAGACAAAATATGGTTTTTCAGAACATTGAAAAAATGTGTGTTGTACGTCAAAATTACTTTGTATGGAATGGAATAAATGATATAGAATGAATCAATTAAATAAATAATTGGTAAGTTGTTTATTTTTATTTAATTAAACTATCAAAATATTAAAATATTGCTAATTAAAAGCTGCACTCAAAATGCACGCAATTTGCAAGAAATTTTGCACGCTATTTCACAAAAATTAGCACGCAAAAATCCTAACTATATTCATGACTTTTCTTTAGACTTGTATCATCAGTTTCCATATGCACTCTTTGTTCCTCATTTACTTTGCCTTGTTTTTTTCTCTTGTTCTCCACTATTGCATTTTGTTGAATGTACTTTCATCCTATCCACTCTATTGGCCATGGTATGTCTACACTTTTTGCATCTTCCGTAAATTTTATTTCCTTCTTTCACACAAATAAAATTATTCCATATAGTATTTTTTGGCCACCACCTTTATCCGTGATATTAATTATGTACAGAACAGATTTAATAAAATAAAATAAAAAAACTGAATAATACAGTTATTTGACCAAAATTTAAGTACTACTTTAAAATAGCTTAGCTTAGTTTTAAGAAAGACTAAAGTGTTCTTAGCTAGTTTCGGAAAAATTTTCCAAACTGACAATATTATTTTGCTGTAAACAAGCTCTCTTATCACTAAGTAAACTGATTGCACACTTCTGACCATTGGCCACCCAGGTGCATACTTTAGAATACAAAGAAAAAGCAGGTTTGCTATCTATTTGCCTTTCAAAAGACATTCCACAAAGGATTAACACCATGTTGCTGCTTACAGCTATGAACTTGAACCAAGAAAAGGGGGGTTGTTTTATAAGTACAGAAACTGTCACCAAAATAAACTGTCCTTGCTTTGAATAATTAAATGGAAACTATTAACATAATACAATGAAGAGTATATTATAAAATTTTAAGTGTATTGATAATCAGTGGCGTCGCGTGGGGGGTGCGGGCCGCACCGGGTGACACCAACAGAGGGGGGTGACACCAAAAAAAAATGAAAAAAAAAATGCTGTTTTATTTTATTTTTAATTAATTTGAAAAAAGACCTGATTTGGTGATGTAAAAAATATCCGAGAGAAAAATTAAGAACAAATATATGAAAGAAACATATTCTGTGTACCTGTAGAAATAAAATGTGTTCCTTCATCTCAACTTTATTTTCCAGTTTAAAAATTTTCCATATTTCCCCCATAAAACAAGAATACGGCAGGTTGTTCTCAACTTATGTGTAGCCATTTCAACTGTATTTTTCGCTTTTAACCAAGGGCTAACTATGAACACTTTCTCTTGCTATTTGGGGGGGGGGGGGGGATCTTGGACAAGGGGTGCGAGTGAGGCGCTTGTCTAAACTGGGGGTACCCGTCGGCTGTACTTTTTGAGCGTTGGACAGTCTATCCGGTGGGTCTTCCATATGGATGTAAAAATGTTTGCACTTCAAAGGGTGAAAAGCATACTCATGATGATAATGATGATGATTTTTTTTAAATTTTTTTTTAAGTACGAAACACACTAACGTAAATGCACTGACAGTTGAAGAATGAAAACATGGATTCGCACGTCAAAATGAAAGGTTTCGAAGGACGACGCCAGGAAGATATCTAAAGATATTCTCAGAATTCTGGCATAATTCTGAGAACGCTGACTGATCTTTTATATAGTTTAGTTCGTTTTTTGTGTAAAAGTACTATTTTTCAAACTTAAGTCCTGCTTATTAATTTCTTTTTCATTTTATGCTATCATTCTTTTGGTAAGCTCATAATTGAAATATTTTATGTTTTCAACGCAGGGCCGGCCCAAGGAGGGTGCGAATGTAGTCGATCAACTAAAAGCGGGGCAAAACGCCTCAGAAAATGCTTTTTGAGACCATTATTTTTTTTTTTCTCTCTCTATCTCCTTTCCATACGGTTAAATTGTCTTAAACAGCTATGTTCTCATGGAGCTTTAGATGGATGACGGTTTTTCCGAATTGTATTATATTTTATTGTATACAAAGGCGAAGCTACTCGAAGGCTATCTGTATAGGGATGGGTACCTTGTTCGGGGGATTTTTTAAGGGGTTCTAATGCATATTCACGTTACATCCGAAGAAAACCACCCAAAACTTCAGACAGATTGATGACTGCGTGATGAGCCCGAAATCGTTTTCCGAATGCAATGTGCCTTGTATCATATATGGGCCTTTCAGTCTACATTTATTTCGTACCTATGTCATTTATTTTTTCATTGTTACGAAGAATCTCAAGACGTGTAAGCAAATGTTGTTGAACCTTTGAAAATTCCATGGAAGTTTTAGAAACACCGTATAAGAAGCAGGGTGCAGGCTACAGGGGCGGATTTCTAGCTGTATAGAATGTATTTAAGTAAATATATTAGAAGAAGGCCCTTACTTTGTAGATAACCCCCCCCCCCCATCTCTCTCTTGTCTTTTCTTTTCTATTTTTAATCCATAAACAAAATGTATTGAAACTTTCGTTATGTTATTTATAATTTTTGAGGCTCAAATTACGTAATAAATAGATTAGGTGTCTAGGAGAGTATCAATTTAAATTTTGAAACAATCTATTTTTAATTTTTGTGTTTCATTAACCCATTTGTGCCTGGATATTTTTGTGACTTTCTTCGATTTTTACTGATAACAGAAATAATAGATAAATTTCTGATGTCAACTTCTTGAACAAGGGATGATTTCTTTTAAAATCATTATGCATAAAAATCGAAATATCAACATCCTACTTGGTCATGTTAAAATATTTTGTAAAGTTGAGGCTCAATACTCATGAATAAAGGCTAGGAAAAATAAATAACGTTTTCGACTAATAGCGAAAATGCCGTCCCAAAAAAGGGACACTAGGCATAAATGGGTTAAAGATCTTATACCTTTTAAAAGCAATGAAAATTGAGAAGAGTGCTTGCATGTGTATAAATGTTCACCTATTTACATAAATAATTGGTTTACAAGTAAGCAATTTTATATATTTACATAATATCTTATTTTATTTGTATTACTAACTTCAAAAATTGTAATTATTAAAAGGTATTGTTTTTCACGTGGAGTTCGCTGCGCACAGATTATGAACATAATCATTTTACAAACTCAATTATTTTATTCTCTGTACTGTATAAAATTTTAATTTACAAAAGATTTTATAAGTTAAAAGCTTAAATAAAATAATAATAATTTTAAGTGTATAAAATAGGTATGTATTTTCTACTTAACAATATGTCACTTTAATTTTGTCTTAAGTATAGGCATAAAATATTTGAGTTTGTTAAAAGATTTTTATGTATGTACAGCTCCGCACAATGAACCACATATGGAAAATAATACAGTAAAATTATGTATTTTCGCGAGGCATTAATTTCCGGGAACCCCGTCGTAATCGCGAAATTTAAATCCTCTAGAGGTACTGTTTTTTGTTGTTGTTTTAAATAATAACAAAGAAATCAGAAATTTTCCACAATCCAAAATTTAATGGTTTATTGCACAGTTACAAACGCTTTCTTAATGATTTCTTTCTTACAACTATATCTTGAATATAAAACATTAATAGAACTAACAAAATGCAGCTCATTCACTTACAATATTTATATCAGCTTTTTTAAAACCATTGGTTAAAATTGGCCAAATTCAAAAGTAAATAAATTTTAAGCGCGAGCAATGTGGAACTTTACACAGCAATATGCAAGGCAGTTCAAAACTCTATAAACTGTAGGGGCGATAGGACATTATATTATGTGCCCTATATCCCGTAAAGTTTGTATAGGGAGTTTAGAATCACTCCCTATATTCAATCAAAAAGAATCTGTAATGTATATTCAGATGTCTGTATATTCTGTATATTCAGTCAAAATTTTATCGATTTTCATTACTTTTAAAAGGTACAAGAACTCTTAAGTAAAGCAGTTTTGTAGTGAGTGTTGAATGAAACAACTGGTTTCAATGAAACAGGTCTCATGAGACATTAAATTTCAAGTGTGTAGATAATTTAACGTTTAGTTGAATTAAATGCCATATTTTTATTAGCTGACAGTGTATTTTTATTAGTCTGATAGTGTATTTTTATTAGTCTGGTAATGGTATTATAAACAGGCTTTTCTACGGCTCATGGTTTTCATAGGCCTCTTGGAAAAAACACTCCATGTGAAAAAAAAAAAAAAAGCGCCATTTCCACGTCTCGTACATTACCTTGCATAGGTGGTATGGAAAGTTGCATAATAGCCTAATAACGTTTGAAAGAACCTTACTATAGTGGTTGCCACTTACTTCGGTCAGTGAGTCTCTTAAGTCAGTGAAAATTGGCAGGGCGGAAGAACGGAATGGCCAAATTGCACTAGTTTTCTGCCGTTTACTTCGGTAGTTAGTGCTGCTTTATCTGGTCAGATAATCTACGGAGATTAGGTAAAATTTCGACTTAATTTAGGGCGAAGTGAAAAAAAGCCAATCTCAAAGATGATTCATAATTGTACGGAGGTGTTACAGGGGGGGGGGGGTGACACCGAATGAGCCCGCACCGGGTGACACCATGCTTAGCGACGCCACTGTTGATAATAGCAAATCATTATTTCATTTTCAAATTATTAATTTACTTACCCAGGAAATATTTATAAAACAGATGTGGTTTATATATAATATTTATGCAGAAAATTTATTTATACACATATTTAGAATTTTTAAAAAAATGTTTAAATAACTTAGGATTATTCATTGAATAAAGGATAAGGAATAGTTTTAGTAACACTTCTAATCCTAAATCATGCATAAAGTAATTCATATAATTATTTATATTAACACATTTAGAAATAGCTGAGTACTTAGGGGAGGAAAAAATAGATGTGTATAAGTACTTACACAAATACTTTTTACCTTTTCAGATATTTAGTTCTAACATGACAAATAATATGAAGGGTGATATGTAGTTTTAATGTAATTACATTAATTGTGAAATATAATGTATTTAAAATTGTTATTCATGACCATAAAAAAGAAACATTAGGTTTTCGACAGTTTTTGACAGGTTTTTGACACTTTTCGACTGGTTTTTGACGTGTCATGTCAAAAACCCAACCCTGCCTTCAAAGCAATCTCTTACAACTGCAATGGGCTTCTGAGAATTTTTCTTTCTCAATTATCAAAATATGCCTTACAGTCTTTGCTATAAATTCTTTTAACCATCTGCCAGACAATATTTCACTATTTATCTCCCAGAGGAGAAAAACAAGTGTTGCAATTTTTTTTTTCATTGGTTGTGACAACCAATGAAAAAAAGTGAGTATATATATTCATCCATAAAGTATACTTTCTGTATTAAGATGTGCATTAAAAAAGGACGACTAGAGGAAGATTCCTCAGGTTGATCCCCTCACATTATTTATGGAATCTCACCAATGTTTTTTAGGTTTAAAAAAAACCACTGAAGGCAAAGAAAATAACTTTTTATCATTATATTGTTTTGTAATATCTTTTTTAGATTGCTCTAGATAAGGTGTATATAATAATAAGTTTGTGTTAACTTAAATGATCATGCTAAAGAAATTTTACTATAGAAACTATAAAGAATTATAGAAATGAAGTTATTGATGTCGTCCTTAGTCGGAGAAAGAGTGCAATTTTGTTGTATGCCATGTAGGGGCATATCCAGAGGGAGGGGCTGAGGGGGCTGCACCACCCCAAAACAATGTGACCCTTTACTTATCTTACAATTTGATATTTAGCTTACAATTGAAACTTAGCTTACAATTTGATGTACAGCCCCCCCCCCACCCCACCCCAAAATAATGTCCTGTCTACGCTACTGGTGCCATGGATGCTATTTTATCTTGGTATGTTAATGTAAGTACCAAGTAATTTTTTTTTAAACACCTTAAATGTTAGAAAATCAACAAAGCGAAAATTCTTATCTAATTAAAATTTAATTTCATGCATAAAATGAAATATATTGTTGCCATACGTTTACAGATGTTGTAAAAATGTTTCATAAAAGTTCGCAGATGACATCTACTAAATCCATATTTTAAATTACACATTCCAGACACTTTTGATCAAAGTAATGTTTGAAATGTTTTAATCATTAGGAAATATCTAGACACTTTTTGATCAAAGTAACATATCTGAAATGTTTTAATCAATAGAAAATACAGAAAAAAAATAGATAAAATCACATACATTCCCATTTATATGACCAACAAACAGTAAGCTAGCTATGATTATAAGTACAGTCCCACACAGGAAAAGAGAGGCAGCAAAAATTATTCCTCGATATGGTATCCTTGGCTGTGGTTTTTGAAACTGAAATTGAAAGGCTGTTTACTTAAACAAGCAACAAAAACATATAATTAAGCACAAAAAATTAGACAACAGAGTGCATGTAACCACCCATACAATGGTCATTCCATCATAATAAAAAAAGCTAAATATGAAAAAAAAATTAATTACTGATTGTTCAAAAATAAAATCGAGCAATTTTTTTCAGCTTTACAGCATGCATGATAGGATTATAAATAAACTGTTGGTCTGAAAGACCAAAAACAAAGTTTAAGGATCTTAATCCAAAAAATTATGCTTACCCTAAATAACTAACTAATCTAAATTTCTTATAACTGCTGTAGGGGAAAAAATAGATGACTACGTTTTATAAGATAAAATCCAACTTTATTAACGTCCATGCAAATAATTTGTTACACATTTATCAAAAAAGTCCCATGCATTAGCAGGGGAAAAATCACAAAAGTTTTACCATTAAAACCAAGTCTAGAAGACCTGAAAAATATTTAAATGTCAATTAATCTGAACTAGCGGTCCAAATAAAAAGGATGGATGGCTGAGTTAGATTAATTTAGCCCTAACACACAAAACTAGCTAAATTAAATAAAATGCGCCATCTCCTACACTATTAAGCATAGACGAGAAGTGGCAAAGAATTCATTAGAATTCTAGCTTAAATACAATTCTCAAATGTAATTTGCATATGTAATCTTTTAGATATTAAACGTAGATCAATCCGATTGGATCGAGAGCACGTACAGAAATGACGTCACAAGCAACCACGCCTACTCGTTTAAATATTACAATTCAAAGAAAACTTTCTTTAGCACTATGGCTATACGGCTCTTTACTTGCGAAGCAAGCTAATGCAACTGCGTAGCAGAATTGAATTACCGGCGAATGAACATGCCAAGGAAGCTGCTTACTCAACTCCACCCTTTAGATTGTTTACATTTTCGCCGAGTAAGCGGCATTTCAGGAAAACGTTTGTAAGTTGGATAGTGGGGAATGAAAGGGTTTTATTTAAAAGTTATTACGTTTTTAAATATAAGTATTTTCAGTTAACCTTTTATTTTAAGACCTCTTATTTAATATTTAAGTTACAAGAAAGATTTTTTAAATAAAACAACAACCCCCCCCCTTTCTCCACTATCCAAAGATATGATTACAATACTTCATTAATTGGTCATGGGTTACAGGTTTAGTTAATAGATCACCTAAGTTCCATTTACCACATACTTTCAACAGTTCAAATTCCTTATTAGCTAAAAGTTCTTTAACAAAATGATATCTAATATCAATATGCTTATTACGAACATTTTCAATTCGGTTGTTGCTATAGTAAATAGCACTTTCTGAATCTGAATAAACCTTAGGTACTTCAACATTGAAATTTAAAATATTACAACTTTCTACATAAATAGCCTGTAACCACAAGACTTCTTTTACAGTTTCTGAGATTGAAATGTACTCAGCTTCCATTGTGGACAGAGCGATGCATTTCTGCTTAGTACTGCGCCACGAAATAGGGACATTTTGAAAAAGAATTTAGAAAGCCTGAGAATGAACATCTAGTATCCCGATCTGATGCCCAAGAGGCGTCAGAAAAAGCAATTAAATGTTTTGAATTATCAATTTGCATAGAGATACTGTAATGACTAGTTGATATAACATAATTAAGGACCTGATATAGTAATTTCCAGTGAGTCATTGTAGGATGAGAATTAAATTGTGCTAGTAAATTAACAGCAAAAAGAATATCTGGTCGCGTTCTTGTAGCGAGAAACAAAAGCGAACCAATTAAATTTGTATAAGGTAATTTACCCTCTATTGATTCTTCATTAACTTCACTTTTTACAATATGACCAGGTGATAAAGGTACTTTACAGCTAATAAAAGGAATTTCTTTAAAATTTATTTTAAGTTTTTCAATATAGGACTGTTGATTAAAAATCCACTTATCATTTAAACGTTCGAACTCTATGCCCAAAACTTTACGAAGGGGATCAAGATTTTTAATGTCAAATTTGGACTTTAAAATTTTCACTACATTTTCAATCTCAGCATCTGTTTTAGAGTACACAATTAAGTCATCCACATAAACAAGCAAAATAGTCTTGTTGTTCAAGTGATATACACAATTAGTTTGTGAAAATTTTGAAAAACCCAATTGAATTAATGTTTCTTCTAATTCAGAGTGCCATTGCTTTCCAGCCTGGTGTAAACCATAAATGGCTTTGTGCAATTTTAAAACATGAGTTTTAGGATTAATAGCACTTGAACATTTTAGTCCCTTGGGCATCTCCATATACGTTTCTTCATTAAGTTTTCCGTATAAGAATGCACATTTAACGTTAAGATGTCTATGCACCCAACCTTGGGAGATGACCAAAAGAATAAAAAAGAAATAAATTAGTACATAATTTACCACTGGAACAAAGATGTCGAAGAAGTCCTGGCCGGCTATTTGTTGAAAACCTTGAGCTACCACCCTGGCTTTGAAGCGTTGAATTTTAAGTTGAGAGTTCTTTTTCAGACAGTAGACCCACCTGCTTCCAATCACTTTAACAGCTGGTCGAGGAACAACAGTGAAAGCATCACGCTCTTTCAGGACGGCCAACTCATCAGCCATAGCTGCATTCCATTCAGCGGCTTCAGGAAGACTCACAGCTTGTTCATAAGTTGTAGGTTCTAGGACTTCGGTAAAGAGAACATCTACATCAGAAGAATCAGTCTCCCCCTCCAATTCTGACTGTGGCTTACTGGAAGAAAGATTTTCAAAATTAGAATTATTTTTAAAGAAATTTTCGTCAAATTCTATATTGGATTTATCACAATATTTTTTGATTTTCTTTAGACTTCTAAGACGAACTGTACTATTAAGAGGATAAATATATCTGTCTACACGCCCTTTGCTCTTCCCTTTCTTCCTTGTCTTTTTTTCTAACTTTCAAGGAATCTCACTGTAGTGCAATTTTTCAACAGCGATTTGAGTAGGATCTACAACAGGATCTTCTACTTCAACAGGTTCATCTGCTTCACCACTCGGAGACGCTTCTAGGGAATATATACTGAGATGTAGAAGGCAAAGAAAAATTTTCTTTTACATATCCTTTCACCAGTTCATTGAATTTAACATGCTTAGTTTTATAAATCTTCCGTTCACTTGGAACCCAAATTCGGTAACCCACTGTATTAAAAGCGTATCCAATTAAAATTCCTTCTTTTGATTTTGCATCAAGTTTGTCACGTTTGTGACCTTCGACGAACATGTAGGCTAGACTTCCTATGACTTTTAGATGCTTGACTGAACATTTTCTGTTCCACATTAAGAAAAATGGAATTTGGTTACCAACACTTCTTCTCAATAATCTGTTGTAGAGGTAAATAAAAGTAGATGCAAGCTTAGCCCAAAGTCTTTTCAGCAACTCAGCTTCCAAATGCAGGGCACGAATGCCTTCAGCCATTGTGCGGTTTAACCGTTCTGCAACTTCATTCATAGATGGGGAGAATGCATTAGACTTTTGATGAGTGATCCCATTCTCTTCTAAGTACCTCTCAAACAGATCCGAGCAAAATTCCAGCCCATTGTCACTGCGGACATTTTTGATCTTGCGGCCAACCCGGTTTTCAATTTTTCTGCGAAATGATTTAAAATGTTCTAAACAGTTGCTTTTGTTTCTTAACGGTATCACCCAGGCAAATCTACTGAAGTCATCTACGATGGTGAGGAGATAATTCTCTTGGTTTAAAGACGGTCCAGCATTACTGCTCCATAAATCAACATGCAACAGCTCAAGTGGCTGTCTGGTCCATCGCTTGTCAAGACTTTTAAACAAAGCTTTAGTCAGCTTTGACTTTATGCATGAATCACAAGATGAGGGTTTCCCACTCAATCTCTTTAAGCCATAAACCAGTTGGTTCTTTAGTAACAGCTTCAGTGATTCAATATTCTGGTGGCTGAATCGACGATGCCACATCATGATGTCGTTTCTATCATTTGTAGCAACATGGACAGTAGGATCAACCTTTGAAACAACTTTTGACGACAGCACATACAGGCTTCCTTCAAGTGGAGCAACTGCAACAGCTTTACCTTTAGAGTTAAAAATTGTGCATTTTGAATTTTTAATTTGTAGGCTTAGTCCATGACTATCTATTTCACTTCCAAAAATCAGATTTTTTTTAAGTGAAGGACCCCAATAAACTTTTTGCAAATTAAGACTTTGGTCACGATTATTAACTTTTACTTTCAGTGAAATACTTCCGTATCCTTTGGCTTTAACAGCAAGTTGCCAATTCCTTTAACATTCATGTCGCATTCATGAAAATCATTTAAAAGGGATTTATCAGCGATAAAATAAATTTAAGAACAAGTCAATGACCCATTTTAAAACATTAGAAGACTCTAAAAAAATTTTCGGCACTGTTAACCTCGGCATAGGAAGTACTTTCAGGTTTGTTTTTCTTTGGTACTTTATTCTTATTTCTACACTGGGGAGAAATATGGCCTATTTTACCACATCGGTAACAAGTTCTGGTCTCCTTTCTTTCTTCTCTCGACGTCTCAACGGGACGAGGCACTTGGATTTTTGATTTATTTCTGACAAACATAACACTGGCACTTCGAGAGTGGGAGTTATCCACAGAACTCAATTTTTTGTAGTGTAAACGGTCATATTCAGCAAGTAATTTTTCTTTTACAATTGCTGGAGTAAACTGCTGATCATCTAGCATATAGAGCTGTTGTGAAATATTATATTCTTGAGGTAAATTCATTAACATTTGATAGGAATACTCATCGTCATCTACCTTCTTCCCGACGGCTACTAATCGATCTTTAGCTTGTTTTAGTCATCCTACATAAACGGCCATTGATTCTGGATATTCATATTTAATTTTCATAAATTCGGCTCTAAGATGAGCAACACGAGCTCTACTACATGGCTCAAAAGCTTCTTTTAAAGTGTCCCACATAACCTTGGGATCACTAATTCGAATGATGAGGCTCTGGTGTTCAATTTCAATTCTCATAGCAATAGTTGACACTGCTCTCTGCTTTCGGCGGCTAAAATCGGTTCGCGCTTTAAATGAAGCTTGCGAAGCACTGACCTCAGCAACACTGGCACCTACAGGAGGCTTAACTTTATCATCAACTGCAGTCGGTTCTGTTTCTGATCCTTCAATGAAGCCATACAGGCCTTCATGGCACAAGAGCATTTCCATATTAAACTGCCACTGTCACCAATTCTCGCCATTCAGCTTAGGAAATGAAAAAATAGAACCTAACATCCTATCATTAAGATCAGCCATCCTTAAAGAATTAAACTTTAAAGTTTTTTTTTTTTTTTTTTAGATAATTTAAATAGGAAATTTAGTTTTTAAATTAATTTAAATTTTAAGGCAAGCAGAGGTGGAAATAACCACGCTCTGCTACCAATTTTGTTTGTCTGAACGACCAAAAACAAAGTTTAAGGATCTTAATCCAAAAAATTATGCTTACCCTAAATAACTAACTAATCTAAATTTCCTATAGCTGCTGTAGGGGAAAAAATAGATGACTACGTTTTATAAGATAAAATCCAACTTTATTAACATCCATGCAAAAAATTTGTTACACATTTATCAAAAAAGTCCCATGCATTAGCAGGGAAAAAATCACAAAAGTTTTACCATTAAAACCAAGTCTGGGTCATTCCATGTCAAATCAAACAAAAAAATGGAGTTTTGACACCCATGATCACGAATTTTGATAAAATTTGGCATGAATGTTCCTTATGTGGTAGTAAGAAACCCCGTGAATTTTTTTGCCCCTGGTGCTAATGGTTTTGGTTTTATGGCTCGTCAAACTTTTTAAGATTTCAATTTTTGGATCATTTTTGATCAAGATTTTAAGGCAACACTTCTAAACAAAAAATCTGCTCATTTGTTCACCAATTGTTTTATCTTCTTGAAATTTTGTACTCTTGTTCATTAAAGTACAAGAATTTTAGAAATAATTGTCTAAACTTGATAAATATTTTTTTGTATTTTTTAAAAATGCTAGAAATTGATTTTTGAGAAAATTTTAGTGAGTTCACTTAAAAGTGAAAACTCACTAAAAGGGAAAGCTATAATCAAAAAACATTTTGTTCGGGAAGAAGCTTAAATATATGCATTATCTTAGGATTAAATAAAATTAATGGTTCCGTCATTCCTTCAGGTTAAAAAATTACCATTTTTATCATTTTTGTTATGAAATTCTGTGTACATTACAAGTAAAATCAACAAATAAAATCCATTGCTGGCAACAATGTTCAAGGATTTTCATGAAGTTTGTCATGAATGTTCCTTTTGCAGTAGTTACAAGCCCTGCAATTCCTTTTTGTCCTGGTGTCAATGGTTTTGATTTTATGGGCAGCCAAATTTTGATCATTTTCACTACTCCACTATTTTTGAGTCGCATATTCATGACATGGAAAATTATTTTTAATTTTCCCACTAATCACCCAATCTTTCTGAAGTTTTGCTCTCTTGTTAGTTAGAGAGTAGCGATTTCAGGAAAAAATGTGTGAATATATATTTTTCTTTTTTAAGCTGGTTTTTGATATGTCTGCTGATTTCAAGGGAAAATTTTCTTAAAAGTGTGATCATAAGTTATGAGCTCATTATCTAAGTTTCTTATATAATAAAAATATAAATGAAAGAAGATCCCTTTGTCAAAAGCACACAAAATATATCCAAAATTTAATGAAGCCAAGCCTCCTTAGAAGGGAATTTGACTGAAAATTCAGAGACTAAAAAAAAAAAAAAAAAGTCAATGTCGTAGTGTATAGAGATACTGAACTTCGTAAGAGATACGACACGGTCTTAGTGCGCATGCTCAGAAAATCATCTACGGCAGAAAATCATCCAAACTACGGCAACCCGTTTTCCCTTAGTTGGCCGTTACTCGCGAAGCAGGCGAGTTTTATTTTTCGCTTTTTATTTCTACCTGTTAAATGGTGCGAACTGAGCATGCATAAGATCGTTCAATTATGGATGCAATGTGAGTACGGAGATATAACTACAGTGCAGCAAATTAAAGTGCAATCACATAACGATGTATTATTATTCCCCTTACATTTTGTTTGTTTGTTTGTTTTTGTTTATTAATTCATATTTGTAGTACATTATTCATAAAACCCTTAATTTATATGAATATTGGTATTGGTTGATTTTTAAATATTGGAAAACTGTTTTTTTTTTTCTTCAAGCATGCTTCCTATAATGTTGTTGTAGAAGTAAGTTATGATTAAGATCACATGAATAACTTCATTTGTCAGTTTTAAATGTATACAAATACATATATTTGTGCTGAACAATTCTACTTTTCTTTCCTTCTATTTACAATTCTACTTTTCTTTCCTACGTTGTTAACCTTTTACAGATCACATTGAGATCCAGGCATATTTTCTATCAGTTTTTTTGCATATTTTATCTTCTGATGCGTTAGTTAAAGCACATTAGTTATTTAAATGGGGGAATTTTTAATACAATTTTCACTCTGTTTCCAATTGGGAGCATGGGTCATTTCTGACTATAATTTACATTGATTTCAAAAACTGAATATACTGATGGATAGTTTAAATGATAGGTGAAATATTAAGAATTAACAGAAGATTCATTTTTAAATTTAATATTTGGTAAGTTTAAATGTTACTTCGTTAAAAAATCTAACTGGATGAATTAACTGGGTTTTCCTTTTACGGCAGTCAGGAACGTGACTTCTTAAATTAAAATTAGCGTGAGATTAAAACTACCGTGTTTACTCGCGTAGTAGTCGCCCTCGCATTATAATCGCACCCCTCTTTTGAAGCAGAAAAATTCGTCAAAATATTTTCCCTACACAAAAGTCGCAGCCACGTATTTGATCTTCATTTATGTCTGAAAATACTACTATAAAAAGAAAAATGCCTCTTTTTTGTGTGCAACTGACGAAAGGACTATTTAACATACGGCAAATAATCTGGAAGTATTTGGTAACTTAGTATTTTATTATAATACCTGTAATGTTTTAACATTAGAGTGCAGAATATTGTGTGGTGTATTTCCTCGCATAATAGTTTAATTTCTGGCAAAAAAGTGCGACTATTACGCGAGTAAACACGGCATGCCATAAAATTTACGTCATATCAAAGTAAATTAGCAAAGAAACGAGATTAAAGTAAAATATTTCCTTCTGCCGAAACATGGAGGATTTAAATATTTAAATTGTGCATTTACGGGGAAGAAACGGGGATGAAAGTAATAGGTATTATTAGTAGATTTGTTGCGATAATATGGGTTAAAGCACAATATGCCGTTAGAATATACAGAAAGGGGCATGCGCTCCCAATTTTGCATCAAGATCTTTTTATTTTCAATATTTGTTTGGAAATTCAAAAGGAAAAATCGATAGAAGAAAAATCCCCCCCAAAAAAAAATCCGTAAAAAACAGTAACACTACTTCAAAAGACCATTACAAGTACAAAAAGCAAAAATTGAAAAGTAAATAGTAAATATTCAATTACACCTCAATAACACGTACATTTTTGAACAGCTGAATAACTTCTGCATAGAGTGCTTAAAACAACTCATGCCAGTAAATATTTTTCAGAGACTGATATCTAGTGAGCTACGATTTCAGAAAAATATTGCTGTATCTAAATATTTATAACTGAAACTGAAACATTTTGACTCAAAGCGAAAAACTCGGATGAAACGCGCAGAGTAAAAAGGAGCCAACAGCAGTTTGGCGTCTGTATTCTTTTCGCCAAATGCAGTCCGGCGCAATCATGGAAAAAAATACAAAATACAAAGCTTTTGAAGGATTTTTTAGTTAATTTAATGCATGATATGCGCACATATAACATAAATACATATTAAAACAATATTTTCGTAAAGTTCAAACAAGGAAAGTGTAAGATAAGACTTAAAATTCAAGCTTCCGATGACAGCGCGAAAGCGAAACTACGTAAATAATCGCTTCAAAATAGTACTTAATTTCGGATTTCTAGTTAAAAAGTGATTTTTATGCATTAAGTAAGTATTTCAGATTAGGAAAATCGAAAGGAAAAACATAAGACTGATTATTTAATGCTTAGATACAGCAGTTTTTCCGAAGTCACTCTGTTTCACAATGCTAACTCTACGGAAGATTTTCATCCATAGCCCGCGGCGGCTGATTCTCCGCTTCAGCCAATCAGAAACTATTTCACTCGTGTCGGGTCTCTAACGAAGTATAGGGTCTCTAGTAGTGTCTGACTATATAATTTATCTTTTGGTAGATTTATTTAAATGCAAAAAAGTATTTAAATAAAAAAATAAGATCTTAAAACAATGTCTGCAATGAAATCACACACAGACACACTCATGTAAACTCTTTTGCATATTTTAATGAAATAAAATTATTGGATTTTTTATTACTTCAGCTGTAATTTTAAATGATCTAGTCTAATGATATTTTGTTAATGCTAGATTTTTTAAGGTAGTTGTATTTTCAAAAAAAAAAAAAAAAAAGTTATGCCTGTGTACATACATACATACAATATACATACATTAAAGTTACCTTTTCTTTTTGGTAGATACATTAAATGCAATAAAAGAACTAAAAGAAAAAAAATCTTTAAAATATTTTTTAAATGAACTCGCACACATATAGAAACTGTTTTGCATAGGTTATGTACTTTGACAATAACATGAGTTGTTCTTTCATTAAAAAAGAGAAAAAATATAGCATTTTTAGTTACATGATAATTTATTCTGTTGTTGTTTTTGTACAAATTTCAACAGAGAAAATTTGTGGAATTTTGGTGTAAAAATAAACCAGCAGTTGGACAAATTTTAGAATTTTATGGTAAGTATTTGGTATTTGATTTACATGCACTTCTGTGAACTGGGAGAGGGCATTTTCCAGAATAAGCCAGGTGATAGATATTCCTCATTAATTAAAACATTTCTCATAATGTCTAATTAGTGTCTCATAATGTCTAATTAGTCGCCGTGTTTACATGGGGTGCACACCGGCTTGTATGATTTTACCAGATGTTCTTTCATTTATAAATTTATTACGGCCCCGAAGTAGAATTATATAAACATATGTAAAAAAAAATATAAATTTTTTTGAATATTTTTATGAAAACTACTTTAAGAAATCTAGCATTAACAAAATATCATTAGACTAGATCATTCAAAATTACAGCTGAAGTAATAAAAAATCCAATAATTTTATTTCATTAACCTTTTCGCTCCGGCTCACACATGAGGATTTTTGTACCAGAAAGCGGCGGAATCTATAAGATTTCATTCCCCTACTTCCCATCTGAAGAGCACGCCTTGCCTTTTGTTTGGTAGGTGGGGGCAAATATCACTGACCACAAAAGTCCGCAAACAAAATACAAATCTGTATGCTCAATGCCGGTCAATTCACTACCACTTTCTTCCCAGTCAATTATCTACTAATCCGCCTGACTCTCGTCACAGCATAAGAAAAGGACTTTCTAGAGGCGGGAATCTCTTATCCATCTTCCATGAAGGGTGAATGGATTTCCTGTCAAAAGAGGGGAAAGAAGTCCTTGGTAAGGCATTTGTACCAGCGCCGTTCTTCAGTCAGATTTATTTTTTGGTACAACTGTTGTACCGCCGGAGTGAGAAGGTTAAAATGTGCAGAAGAGTTTACATGAATGTGTGTGATTTCATTGCAGACACTGTTTTGAGATCTTATTTTTTTATTTAAATACTTTTTTGCATTTAAATAAACCTACCAAAAGATAAATTATATAGTCAGACACTATGACATTGGCTTTTTTTTTTTTTTAGTCTCTGAATTTTCAATCAAATTCCCCTCTGAGGAGGCTTGGCTTCATTAAATTTTGGATATATTTTGTATATTTTGTGTGCTTTTGACAAAGGGATCTTTCATTTATATTTTTATTATGTATGAAACTTAGATAATGAGCTTATAACTTATGATCATACTTTTAAGAAAATTTTCCCTTGAAATCAGCAGACATATCAAAAACCAGCTTAAAAAAGAAATATATATATTCACACATTTTTTCTGAAATCTCTACTCTCTAACTAACAAGAGAGCAAAAGTGGGAAAATTAAAAGTAATTTTCCAAGGCGGTATGTCATGAATATGTGACTCAAAAATAGTGTAGTAGTGAAAACTATCAAAATTTGGCTGCCCATAAAACCAAAACCATTGACACCAGGACAAAAAGGAATTGCAGGGCTTGTAACTATTGCAAAAGGAACATTCATGACAAATTTCATGAAAATCCAAGAACATTGTTGCCAACAATGGATTTTATTTGTTGATTTGACTTGTAACATACACGGAATTTCATAACAAAAATGATAAAAATGCTAATTTTTTAACCTGAAGGAATGACGGAACCATTAATTTTATTTCATCCTAAGATAATGCATATAGATAAGCTTCTTCCCGAACAAAATGTTTTTTGATTATAGCTTTCCCTTTTAGTGTGTTTTCACTTTTAAGTGAACTCACTAAAATTTTCTCAAAAATCAATTTCTAGCATTTTTAAAAAATACAAAAAAATATTTATCAAGTTTAGACAATTATTTCTAAAATTCTTGTACTTTAATCAACAAGAGTACAAAATTTCAAGAAGATAAAACAATAGGTGAACAAATGAGAAGATTTTTTGTTTAGAAGTGTTGCCTTAAAATCTTGATCAAAAATGATCCAAAAATTGAAATCTTCAAAAGTTTGACGAGCCATAAAACCAAAACCACTAGCACCAGGGGCAAAAAAATTCATGGGGTTCCTTACTACCACATAAGGAACATTCATGCCAAATTTTATAAAAATCCGTGATCATGGGTGTCATGGCTTGGTTGAACTGACGTGGAAGACCTGAAAAATAGTTAAATGTCAATTAATCTGAACTAGCGGTCCCAATAAAAAGGGTGGATGGCTGAGTTAGATTAATCTAGCCCTAACACACAAAACTAGCTAAATTAAATAAAATGCGCCATCTCCTACACTATAGCATAGACAAGAAGTGGCAAAGAATTCATCGGAATTCTAGCTTAAATACAATTCTCAAATGTATCAGGTTGTAACAAAAGTTTTCCGCCATATCTGCCTGAAAAACTAACTTCTAACTCCTTAGATACCTGTTTTTGAACTTTCGGTACCAAACCTGTACCGTGTCACATGATACAACAATAGTACTTAAAGCTGTACTCATAATTCGTTGATATTCTGTAGCTGACTTTTTGAAACAGAACTGGAAGTAAATGATGTTTCTAATCCTCTAGAGTGATAGTTCCATTTGAGACACCTTGTTCTTAATGATAACTATATTTTTTACAGATTTCACAACACAGTGGCATAAAGCAAGTCTCTTTCTTTCAAATGCCAAAAATCATTTGACAAAATATGAGCAAATACGCTAGCGCGAACTGTGTGCTTCCGATGTTTGCGGTGGCGGGAAACTTTCGTTACAACCTAATAATTTGCATATGTAATCTTTTAGATATTAAACGTAGATCAATCCGATAGGATCGAGAGCACGTACAGAAATGACATCACAAGCAACCACGCCTACTCATTTAAATATTACAATTCAAAGAAAACTTTCTTTAGCACTATGGCTATACGGCTCTTTACTTGCGAAGCAAGCTAACGCAACTGCATAGCAGAATTGAATTACCGGCAGATGAACATGCCAAGGAAGCTGCTTACTCAACTCCACCCTTTAGATTGTTTACATTTTTGCCGAGCAAGCGGCATTTCAGGAAAACGTTTGTAAGTTGGACAGTGGGGAATGAAAGGGTTTTATTTAAAAGTTATTACGTTTTTAAATATAAGTATTTTCAGTTAAGCTTTTATTTTAAGACCTCTTATTTAATATTTAAGTTACAAGAAAGATTTTTTAAATAAAACAACAGAAACAATAGTTCGTTTTTTATATACTTAATTAAATACTGATAATTTTGGTTATTTAAGAGCTGTGACAAACACAACCTTTGGTTGTTTCAATGTTACATTAGCCTTATCAAAAATGTTATGTTTCAGTCACTCAAAAAAGACTAGTATGTTACTAAAATTCAAAATTAAACTATTATGTCCTTATTTATAATCTTACAACACATGTAACTGTAAATCTGTAAAAGCTATCTTAAATTTCTTTTTAACTAATCATCATGAAAATTATTTTCAGTTACAAATATTTTGTTAGTCACCAACACTATGGAATGACCCACATATAAAATGCAGAACATAAACATTTCAAATATTATTGTTTTGATTTAAAAAAAAAAAAAGTATTGCAGATATATTGAAAAATAGATCTGAGAGATTATTTAATGAAGATTTATATTTAAAAAATTTAATACTTTTTTTCATATCGTCTCAATTATAGGTGTACGGTCAAGAGGAGCATGTGCCCCCATTTTCTGACCCCCACCAAAAATTACCTTCAAAATCTTTTTATTTAAAACATTTTTTTTTAATTTAAGCAAAACTTCTTATTCCTACTTTTGAATTTAATATGCCCCCCCCAACTTTTTTTTTAACCCGTAAGCAGGCGCGCTGGGGTAAATCGCACCCCAGCGACTTTTTTTCTTCGTAAAATGGGAGAAATTTTTTGAGAACAAGTTTGCACCATCTTCTACCTTTCAAAGTCAAGGTCTAGCTACGGTGCGTGAAGGAATTTTGTTTCTTTGTTATCTGGAAGGGAAGAAAATTCCACTTTGGAATTAAATACTCCCGTGCGACTAACAACGTTTCACTACGTTGTTAATGTAAACTAAGTATAAACTAAATGTAAATTAACTATAAATTGACGTTACACTACTGGTATGTATTGAGAAAAGGCTATTAAATGAAATTAATATCATATTAATAAAGTAATTAGTGTTTTTAGGTATAAAGCATATCATATGCGATTTTCTTCTCAGAAAGCATATTTAAAGAAACTGCCAGAAATCTCTAAATAAATATAAAAAGCACGATTTCTCCCCATGAAACGTAATAGAACTGATGTATTTTATGTTATAAGTCCACAAATTTGTTTTTAAAACATTTTTAGTCAAAAATATAAAGAAGACAAAATGGGGTAAGATTTACCCCCATGCGAGTGCTTAAGCTACAAAAGTAGACGCGCCTGCTTACGGGTGAATCACAACATGCTTAGACAAAACTAGGGAAACTTGATATATAGGTCTAAAACCAGAAGTAATGTGCAGCTACTTCTGGTGCTGCTACTTCAATTTTTCACCTATCAGCGATAGTTAATTCCTTATCAACAAATCAGGCAACAAATTTTCATTCAGGCATTTTTATTTGGGCTAAGATGAAGGAATTTATCATATTTTTATTCAAATTTCTTTCTGAGTAAGTAGTTTATGTTTCTGGTAGCCAGGCTGTGTAGTAGCTAGAGAACTATTCTATCATACCACAGATCCAGGTCTGATTACTGACATGGGCTTTGATGACAGTTCATCTATTGCTTCAAAAGAAGCAAATTGGTCCACTTGTTAGGTGCCTCTATATTAAAGTGACCCACATTCCCGGCCTTAGTAGTGGTCAATACCTATAAATGGCTAATGTCCACCAATAGTGAAAAAAAGTTTCTTTCTTATCTTTTGCATAATAAAAATTAAGAAGTTATTCTTATTGATAGAATATACTAACATACTTTACTGCTTAAATGATGCTATTTGAATCCAACACACTTTGCTTACTTTTGATTTAAAAAATCTTTTAAGAACAAGTGTGTTAGGGACACATAATCCCTCATTATATGGAGAGACTTAACCCTGGAGATCAAGTTTCCCTAAAGTAATTCTAAATTAGTATTAAACTTTACTAATTTTATTGCCATGATTAAGATGTTAATCCTATATATTTTTTCTACCAGTCCTGCCACATATTTATAAATGTAAAAAAAAGGTGTCCAACCTAGAAAAAATTAAACCAAGAAAAAGTTCTCCTATTCAGCTATACTCTGTGTGTTTAGAATCGGCATATCAACTGGTCGCTTGATTTTTCCCAATCTTCCCTTTTTCCCCTTCTTTGTTGCCATGATTCTGACAAATCTCTGTTCTTCTGCACATGATTTTGTTATCACAAGGAGAATGACCAGCAAAAGGCTTACCTTCCATTTATAATTAAATGAATACTTGGATTTAAACCAGATTTCTTTTAGTTTAAATGGGAAATTAGATAATGATCATTTTAAAAAGCTTAAAAGATTTATGTCATTTAAAAAGTTTAGTAAAATAATAAATTTAACAAAAAGTATACGTACGCTTTTAGACAATTGTAATTATAAGGATTAAATGTTTCGTTTTGAAAGAAATAAAAGATTCTAAACATAAAAATCTTTACTCTTAACATTCTGAAATTATAATTACCATTTAAAAAAGCTCTTGACTTTCACTGAAACAGCTTTCATAATCATCTGATTGCAAACTAATTACAATTTTTTCTATTGCCTCGTCTCTAATGCCCAATTTTACACAGTCCTCTTCTTGTAATTTCTCTGCATGTTTCACACACTTCTTCAGTTGTCCACTGATACTTTTAACAGCACTTCTTCCAGTAACTTCCTAACATCTTTCATTCTGAAAGTTTTATTTCTGTGAGAATTTCACTTTTCACTTGCACCCAGATAACTTCAATTAGATTATATAAGCAGTGATATGGGGAAAGTATCACCATTTCATGTCCCATTTTGTACACTATTTGATTGAGTTCAAACATTTTGTATGTTTTTTTTTTTTATGTTGTTAACAGTATCCAGCAATTCTGGTCTAGTTTGATTAGCACTGTGAGGTATCTGTTTGTTTAGAAGCCATGTCACAATTTCAGGCTTTTTTGTTTTCATAGATGGAATTTTTTTTGCATATGTTGAGTGATAACTTGCATTGTCCATAATAATGACACATGGTTCCTCCAACCCACTTAGTAAATCAAGGAACCACCTTATAAATACTTCACTGTTCATTTCCTCATGGTAGTCAACTGCACTTCTTGACAGGAATGTAAGTTGTACAGACGGAATAAAACCTTGATCAGCAAATCTGGCATGGCAAGCGATCAATCTGGATCCTTTCCCCAATGGCATTTTTAAGCCTCCCTGGTTAGAGGAACTGTGCCATATATATTTAGGTAAATGGTTAGCATTTATCCAAGTTTCATCAAGGTATATAACTGGCCTGGACAAAGAATTGTTTCTCAGGTTACGCATTTTTCTCAAAAACCTCATGCAAGAAACAACAGCATCGTTTCTTTCCATTAGAAAATTTCGACCATCATTGCTTTTCTTGTACAAAAAGCCAAGATTTTTCTAAATTACCCATAACAATTTTGTTCATCTAGAAAAATTAATTATCTCTGCTAAGCAAACTCTTAAGCTTGCGATGGTTGACTATTCTCCTCCATCATAAAATTCTTGGTCAGTTCGGCTTACGACACTTTTGTCAAAATCATCCAAATCTGTTACAGATTTTGTTTGAGGTTTTTTTTTTTTCTTGGGTGACTTGAAAACTGGAGTATTGTTCACAACATCAGCAGCTGCAGTCCTATTAGCCTCAGCACAAATTCGTTTGTACTGTTCTGTATGAAATAACACACACGTCAGCAGTTACTTTCTGCATATGGGATAAAGTTCTTGTACTGTTGCGTGTGGTTTAGATGTCACTAACTCTTTAAAGTAACTGTATACATTGTAAACAATCTTCTTTGATAGTCTCTCTGGCAATAGGGCTATTCATGATTGTAGAGCGTAATCAAAACAAACACTTTAGTTAACACTATGGTTTTGAAAACCGAATAATTTACAATCAAGAACAAATTATGTTGCATGCGATAAATGGGAGAAAGCTATTGGGACTCCTTAACTGCTATATAGCAAAAAAAAAAAAAAGAATATGACTTCTCTCTTTCACATGCGACAAGGGGCAAAATGTAACCTTGATACTCTTATTCTAAATACACAGAGTATAAGAAAGTTGGAATTTCAATATGCTGTAAGCAGGGGCATAGGGGGGGGGGATATCGGGATATATCCCCCCCCCAAAATTTTTGGATTAGTGATGAAATTCCGTCTATTTATGCACATATAAGTTCATATTCCCCCCCCCCCCCCCCGAAAAATTTTCCTGGCTACGCGCCTGGCTGTAAGTAATACAAGAAAGTTCCTGAATCACCATGGCTTCTACAGGTATCAAGATATTGGAAAGCAAAAATGCTCCTAAGGCAATGAATTTAATCTTTTGTCTTTTCTTCTTTTGATCTTTTGTAACCTTATTGCCTAGTCACTGTCAATAAAAAAAAAAAAAAATGACTGTTAAATCAACAAACATTTTCATTATTTTGTCGTGTTATTAAAACTGGACCCAGATAACTTAGCAAGGTACTCCATGCAATTACCCACAAATCAAAGAAGCCAGCATGACCCCTGCTCACACAAAAATAATTTAGGTAATGCAGATGTTAGGAAACTTACCTGCAAATCAACAAATCCTTCATCTGTTCTGGTCAGCTTGTGATAACGAACATTTGAATTTCCTATTTGCTTTTTAGCCATCTCCCTAAGAGCAACCAAAGTGATTAAACATTTTTTAATCAACCGCAAAAAATTTGTTCATAAAAAAATTACTTCATCAGCAAATAGAAGGAGTTGTATATCATTGTGAAACTTATGGAAGGACTCTGAATTTTTCCTCAAATCCTTTACACAGGAACGTAGCCAGGGAGGTAACCTGTCCTTCCCCTTCAAATTCGAATTCTTGCAATCAAAATTATTATAATCAATATCAAGCCTTTTTGTGAATAACCGCTATTTCACCTTTTGGGCACCTGCCAAATAATTTTTTTTTTGGGCTATACATGCTTGCCTTCAGATTATTTGTTTCGTTTTTCAAATTGTTTCAAAGTTGCATAAACAGAATATCTTACTTGCAAGTGTTTGAACTTCATAACAAAAAACATTATTTTTCAATGATACTCCATGAGTTGCTTAAATAAAAATTAAGATTAATATGAACAGCTGGAATATATCAGGTTGTAACGAAAGTTTTCCGCCAGATTTGCTTGAGTCAGCTCACGCGGTACCCAGCTATTGACCTTATATGCCAAGTTTATGCAATGCTTAGCACGACTAATGGACATGGCACTAAAGTCTGACTCTTTTAGCTAGCTCTCGAGGGGATGAATATTTTATCTTCTTCCACAAATTCTGGTAGGCGGGCCTCGTCAGCATCAGTAGGATGACCAGAGCGCTCTGCTTCTTTAATATCCTAGTCCTCGTTTTTGAACTTTCGGTACCAAATCTTCACAGTGTCATATGATACAACAGTAGTACCTTAAGCTGTACACATAATTCAGTGTCATTCTGTAGCTGAGACTTTTTGCGTCAGAACTGAGAGTAAATGATGGATCAATCTGGTAACGTGATAGTTCCATTTCAGACACCTTACACTTAATCATAACGATATTGTTTTACAGATTTCACAACACAGTGCTCTAAAACAAGTCTTTTCTTTCAAATAACAAAAATCGTTTTACAAAATATTGGCAAAGACACCAATGCGAACTGCTTGTGCAGGCAGTACTTGGAGTGGCAGAAAACTTTCATTACAACCTAATAACTTAACCAATAGCAATAAAAGTAACTAAATTTAATGTGATAATGCACTAATGTTGTAAACAAACAGCACATATGTAAGCAATGAAGGTGTATTAAGATGATAATTCTTAAAATCTGAGCCATAGTGCGAGATAAACTGCAGTCTTATCAAAGATGTTTTATTTAAAATGTTACATGTAGGGCTGGTTTACATTTACAGCAAGCAATCTCTATTAGCATTTTTTCTTTTTAATCGTTTTCTTTTAAGCAGTGGTGGGAAAACCTACTTCTTTTTGTAGTCAACTGCAACTACTTTTCAAAAAATGTAGTAAACTACAAATACAACTACTTTTTCACAAATGTAGTTAGCTACAACTACAAGGAGCATTCAAAAAGTAAGTTACACCTGTTCCTCCATGGATGGCAACATTGTGAAACAAAACTTGCACAGATGATAGTTCAGTTCTACGGCTTCCAACGGTAGCACTTTCATTTGGATAGTGACAACCTCTGGAGCATAGTATGAGAAGGAAATGGTGCATAAACTGGAAGCTTACTCTAATGTTAAAGTATGTGGGACAGTGTGTTTTTTGTGGACAAAACGCTGCAAGCAAAGGCATTGTCCTCTTGCTTGACAATGCAAGACCTCACAATGCACACACAACACAGAGAGAGAGAGCTTGTTCGAGCTTTGGATGGGAAGTCTGGCAGCATCTACCGTACAGTCCCAACCTCGCACCCTGCGAGTTTCACGTGTTCTGGAAACTAAGAGCATTTGGGTGGAAGACAATTTTCCAACAATGGCCAAGTTCAGACAGCTGTTCTAAGCTGGCTCAGGGACCAAGGAGCAATATTCTATCATCAAGGCATCGAATGATTAGTGGAACATTTCGACAAATGTCGGCAGCAACTGGGAGATTATGTAGAGAAATAGTGTGCTGTATGTGTGTCATATTGTATTGTAGCGTGCTCCTCAATAAATTGTTTTTTCACCTACATTGTTCCAGTGTAACTCACTTTTTGAATGCCCCTTGTACTTTTAAAATGTAGTCACTACTTTGCTATATTTTCATCACTTTTAGGAGACAAATTTTGCTAAAAAATTCAATTTACATTCAGATTTTAGGATATTGATAATGATATACTAATTAGGGAAAACTTAATATCCTAATTAGAAAAAAACTATTGCTCTAAAGAACAACTACTGCTAATTACTCGTATTAAAGTACTGCTGAAACTAATTCAGTTTTAATAATTCTATGAAATCAAAATAAATCAATTTTTATGGTCTAAACTTGATTCATTTTGGGGAGAGCATGCCCCCCTATGGATCTGCTAATGGGCCCTGCCTTATTATGAAGCTAAATGTTGCTACTTTTTCTTTTACACTACAGTGATACTTAGTGGCGTCTGCGAAAGTTTGAGGACAATGTCGGCAGGGCCTGATTTCCGGGAGGGCATTCAGGGCAAGCACCCGGGCTCCCAACAAAAAGGGGGCCCCCAATGAAGCTTTTGTCCCGGGCTCCTAACTTGACAAATCGGCTCCTGAATGTGGATATAAGGATATTTTAACCAAGTGTCGGGATGGGAGAGGGGACATATGCAATTACACTACTCAGATTAGGCATCAACAAATGCAAATTAAAGTTCCTCTACTTCTGGTTCCTCTCAGACATACCCAGAGCCAGATTATCAATGAAGCTACAAAGGGGAGCCCCCTTTGTAGCTTCTTCATATTCTTCATTTTTATTGACTTCAGAATGATAAAAGAATTTTTCTAAAAAAGGAATACCCGAGCTGAGAAGATGGAAGTCAATAGAAATTTTATAAATGACGAAAATATTCCTTGATATAACCAGGCTTTACTCATTGAAAGTGAGTTATATTCCCATAGACTTTTAACATTGTACCAGCCAAGTATTTCTGATTTCCTCATTAAATCTGGGCTCTTAGATAAGGGCTCCTTATAATTGAGTTAGACTTATATAAAAAAAGGCGCTGAAAATTAGCTTGCCCGAGGTGCCAGCTACCTTAGAGCCGGTCCTGACACCAGCCCATCTTCTTGCCTTTCTATTACACCCAAAAACTGTAGATAAATATCATGAAGATAATCACCAATTGTCAGCAAATGAAAAAAAAAAAAAAAAAATGCCAAAAAAATGTAAATTATTTTCAGAAGGAGTATGCTACGAAAAGGTTTCCTAAAAATATATATATTGAAATTTGAAATTTTGCACTAAATGTTTTTCATTCCAAATATACCTTTTTCAAAAGAAATTTATTGAAAATGTAAGTTGCAGAATGGTTATGAATGCAATAAAATTATAAAAAAGTTTAATGCCAGGGTTCAGAAAAAATATAAAAAAAAATCCAATTTTTTTAAAAATTAGAATTAATTTTCTTTAAATCAGATTTTTTTTATTTAAATTGGATTCTTTTAAATTTTATTCCTGGACTACTTTTAAAATACATTTTTTTTTTTTTTTTCACCTAACTCTAATATGTTGAGTTAAAAGTATAAGAGATTTCCTCTTATTTTTAATATATAGTTCAAAATTTTATGGTTTGAGTTTGAAACTAGAAGCATTTATATAAGCGTCACGTGTGGGACATGTCTCTCATGTGACACTTGTATAAATCCTTCTAGATACAATCTCGTGAACCTTTAAAAGTATGGTAAATCCTTATATTTTTCTTTTTTTTTTTTTTTCCCTTCTCTCCCACAATGGACTTTTAAAATATACAACAAATTCAATTTATTAAGACTTGTTTTAAAACCTTATGTATTCTGAGCCCATAGTTTAAAATAAATTATGCCAGGAAATTAAAATTGATTTAAATCAGTAATTTTTTTTTTTTAATCAAGGTGATTTAAATCGAACCCTGCTTAATGCTGATGTGTTCATGGAAATTTAAGTAATTCTTACTGCAAAAGTAACTACAGCTAATATCAGGAGACTTTTTCTTTGTTTGGAGTTGTACAATCAAAAATGCATAAGATTGGCTTTTAGAAAAAGCAGCAAAACTAGTTTTTCTGATCAAAAATGTTAAATCCAAAACTCGCATAACAGAGTGGAATTAAAAGAAGTCACTCCCCCCCCCCCCAACTAAAAGAAAAAATGTTAAATCTTAAATTTGTAACTGCAACAAAGAAATAAAAAAAATAATAGAAAGAAAACTAAATTATTAAGAAAATAATTCACTAATCACACTACATTCTTGCTCAGTGCGGTATAACATGACTGAGTGATGTTTCTGTAAATTCTGTGAATGCTCTGTATACGAATATAATAGATAGAATAACTTCTAATGTATTTTAAAATAAATCTTGAAGATTAAAGAATAGTGAAGATTTTATAAGAATCAACAATGTTTTCATATTAATCTAATATACCAGGTGATTCAAAATAGATGTTAAGGCAATTATTTTTTAAACCGTAAGTGATCGAAAATACTTCCAATTAGAAAAGTTCGTCAAATTAAGAGTAGCTTTCAGATATAGCATTTTTTACTGAGGGTTGTATACATATTAAAATGCAAACTTTAATTTTTATACAGTCACTCCTTTCCTACCCTTTATATTTAGAAGAATGTTGCTCTTTGGCTAAGAAAATTAATAAAACAAATCCCGTGTCTCTACCTGGAATAGTTTCCGAGATATATCAATTTGAAATTTTTGGCATTTGTTGCTAAGCACTAAGGGGATGTCTCAAAAGTGAGAAAAATGTAATTACTTTTCATCTCACGTTAATTTACGTCAATAGTCACTCGATAGACAAAATTGACTCCTCAAATCCTAATTTAGCTACAATTTTCCTGTAAAGCATATTTCACAGTTTCTAATGAAAGTTACTACACCATAGTAACCTACACCTTCCTAACAACTACCTTCCTTCTCTAGAAGCGTAATGTAATTCATGGATGACTCCACCCCTAAAAGACTAAATTATCCCTAATTTCATAAAGCAGTACCGATCATTTTAGGTAAAACTGTACCTGTTCATTTCACACATCTGAATGCGTTTAATTGCTTTTCCTAACAATGGGATCATTATTTAACTTTCTTCAACTCATAGTTGGTCCCCCAAAGATTTTTTCGCTTGAAAACTGATGCCAACGTAGCAGATAAAGTGGCATATGTCATCATTTTAAAAAATAATTTTTTTGCTAATTTTCCCTGTAGAGACATGGGATTTGTTTTATTAATTTTCTTAGGCAAAGAATAACATTCTTCTATATATAAAGGGTAGGAAAGGAGGGACCGTACAAAAATTAAATGCCATATTTAAATATGTCAACCCCCAAGAGGGGCGTAGCCAGAAATTTTTCATGGCGGGGGGGGGGGGGGGTTACGACTACTACAACTCATATATATGTATACATGTGTGTGATAATGTAGTGAAGAATATACATTTTGTATGACAAAAAATTCCTCATGGGGGTGGTGGTGGTGGTGGGGGGGTTATGACCCACCCTAGGCTACGCCCCTGACCCCCAGTAAAAAAAATGCCATATCTGAACGCTACTCTTAATTTGACAAACTCTTCTAATTATGTTTCGATCACTTACCGTTTAAAAAATAATCGCTTTAACATCTACTTTGAACAACCCGGTATATTATTGTTTTATAATTACTCCAAATTATCAATTAAATAATAGGCTGCATTTAAATTTGTTTCTAAAATAAAGGCTTTCTGTTTGAACAAGTTATTTCTAAATTTTAAAAAATGTTGCATTTTGAACAATTTATCACCATTACTTAAGAATCTAAAAGCAATATTCCTTGCATTTGTAATAAACAATTGCTATTGCATTATACTGTATGCACTGAATTTAAAAAGTAGTATCTCTGAATAAAATATTAAAATTTAATACGATATAATTTTCACATAAGTAGCAACAATCCTTTATTGGTGGTCTGTATCTTGAAAGGCGTGATTAGCCCTATACCTACACCAATCCTTTATTTACTTTAAATTATTTTCAGAAGGTATATTACTAATTTTTTAACATAATAACTATAAATAGTTTTATTTATAAGTATGTATATTTTTTTTAAAGTGCCAACGGTTTTTAAAAAATGTTTTTTTTTTCAACTTTGAAATTTACATAAGTTTTTACTATCTGTTTAAAAAGTAAAATAGGCACAGCTTATCGAAGCTGTGCCTATAATAATGAGTCCTACTTTGGGAAAAATTTTAGGCCACTTTTAAAATGATTGCCTAATCACTAGTTTCCAACAGGAAATAATAAAATTGCATGAAAAGTGATCTTCAAATTCCTCGGGGGGGAAATCTTCGCATGGTACCTCTTTAAGTTTTATTAATGGCTTCTTACGTATTTAGAAAAAAAAAACTGTAAAATCTGTTTTGATATTTAACAAATTTTCTTCAATATAAGAAAAAAAAAAGGAAGGGAGTCACAAAAAGGCTTAAAAAGATCCAGCACCAGATATCAGGGGGGAAATGCACTGCAATAAACACAAACAATGATAGACATTGGTAGATAAATGTAAACTCTTGACACATAATCGAATTAAGAATGCAAACATTACGACTTAGAGTAAAATGTTTATTAAAAAATATAATTCAAAATTCCAGCTTAAAAGTGTGACTATAAACAAATACACGTAAACAGATTTATGTTATATATATTTTTTACCTTAATAAAAAATGATGAGTCTCTCCATTCACCAAAATCAGAAACTAATCAGAACAGGTGCACATTGTCCTGTTGTTTGTTTGTTTGTTTGTACAGAGGCTGGCCCTACAGGGAGGGCCCTGACTCCGCTGCCGGAAACGGAGTACTTCGGGCTCTGCTGCCGACCTGTGCAGAAGACGTATTTTGGTTTACTGCACAGATATGGGTGTGATTTCAAAAGATGTAAATAAGCCGGCCGTACGCTTCGTGGTTGGCTCATTCGGAACCGTCTTATTTGCCTGGTCTACCAAAATAGAAAATGAATCGCGGGGTGTATTTAAGGTTTCACGCCAACAAGAAGTCTTATATGCAGGGAGTGTCTACGCTTCCGGCTTATGGACGGACGCAGAGACCGAAACGCATGCGCAGTTCGCCAACCAGGAGTTTACGGAGTTCATCGCCAACGTGCCAATAATGGCCCACAGGGTCAGGGTTGCCAGATGTGGCTAATTTTAGCCATTTTGGCTAATTTCAGAAGCTGCTGGCTAAAAAGAAAAATTTTTGTTTAGCCACGCATTTTTTGGCTAATTATGGCTAAATTCTGAGGCTGCTGGCTAAAAAGAAAAACAAAATTTTAGCCACTTGTTTTTTGGCTAATTGGAGCTGAATTCTGTGATTGTTGGCGAATATATGTTCTTCATAAAAATGCATCATTTAATAAATGTTAATAACTTCTGAGAATGTAAAAATGTAATTTGTTATTCACTTAATTACGAGAGTAAATTTAGCACACAAATGAATAATTATTTAGATTTTCTTCCGAGGGGGGGGGGGTGAAGCCCTCTCCTCAAACGTTGTAAAGTGTTTCCTAATCAATGCATTCAATTAGATTTATCATTCCGCTCTTGCATAAGGAAAGTGTCTCCAAATCGATGCATTCTACCTGATTTATCATTATAGTCTCGTGCGTTGAAAGTATACTGTATAGTGCATATTGTCTTGGGGCCTTGTAGACGGTCCTTGCTTGTTTCTAGCGCTAAAAATTTTCTAAGTAATAACTCTTTATTTTTGCGATCTAATCTACTAATCTTTATTATTATTGTTATTAATTTAACCACAAAAATACGCTTGTGAAGAACATCTATGCTATACATTCTAAACTTTTCAAAAGTTTTCTCGAAAATTCAAAAAGATGGCGCTGCAATCAAAGTGGCTATTTTTGGCTAATTTTAAGAAGCCGTTTGGCTATTTTCAGGAATTTTGATCTGGCAACCCTGATCGTCAATATTTGATTGTTTACAGTAAAGAGGCTGTGTACTTTGGAGATAGTGGACATTTGCAAACATTTTTACATTTGTAAGGTAAAGTATTAGCAAACGTGGTTTTATTTATTCATATGTTGCATCTTTACAATTTGTTTCAGATTTTAATTTTATGTGTTGCATTTTTAGCGCATGCAATATTGTAAATGATGGTGTTTTTTTAGCACATGGCTAATTGTATGCGTTTTTTTTTTCTTTTACTGCACGTGAACAAAATTTGATTGTTAAGATATTTGTGAAAGTGTTAGTATTGTAACGAAATTAAATTGAACACTTTCCATCTTTTTAAATGTTTTTTTTACCTACCAAATTTATTGTGTTGGTTAGACTGTTGTGGTACACACTACAAAAAAAGAAAATTTATATTCTAAAAGAAAAAAGATATTTCTACTTTAAGGGCCGAACTTCTTCACTTCGACCCCCACTGATCGATGCTAGATTAATTAAATGTATAATTAATGTAATTTCTGTGCCATGATGTACACATGCATAGAACAGTCACATTTGAGAGTTCAAAGGTACAGCTTTAGTATGGTCCCTTTGGCGCGATTTATTTTTGGCGACTTTTTTTGGCACGATAACGGCGCCAATATGGTAACCCCTCCGGCGGATGCTCCGGAGCGGAGGAGCTGGACATGGCAACCCTAGGTGCGTGACGTCATTCATCCGTGACGTCACGGTTTCGCTCCAGCGAATAGGGAGCGTTTGTTCCTTTATTAAACTTTTGGAGACCCCTTTGCCAGTATTTCGCGCGGGAGCTTCGAGTGGTCTGGTGGAACCGCCATTACGCTTTATGGTTTTATTTTAATGGCTTTATTTTAGATTAAATTTTATTATTTAATTATTACTGAAATTTAAAATGGATGTTCAGGTTCATACTGACTGTTTATATACAGTTTTGTATGAATAAACATTCTTTTGATAGTACGTTTCAGGTTAATATTTTCGCTCCCGATTGTTTATTTGTTAAGGGTAGAAGCAACAAATAATTACGTTATTAATATTTTATACAGTGAAATAATTTTAGATATTTTGATTTTATTATTTCCATATTGTAATAACTTAGGGATTTTAATCAAGGTATGTGATAAGCATTGTTTGTTTTTATTTGTTATTATTACCTTTGTTTATTTGTTAATGGTAGGAGCAACAAATAATTCCGTTATTAATATAATATTTGATATTTTGATTTTATTATTTCAATATTGAAACAATTTAGCGATTTTAATTAAGGTATGAGATAAGCATTGTTCGTTATGATTTGAATTAGTTCTTTATTTTGCTTACGTAGTCTTTTGTCAGAATGCTAAAATGTATTTTAATTTTTTGTCTTTTTTATTTGTTATTTTTGTGAGGTATTGCCTTTAGAATATTATTTGTTTGCATTGTTTAATTTAATCTACTCAAAAGAGAAAGGGGGGGTTGAGGGGGGGCACAGCCCCCCCTCACACAAAAAGAAAAGTTATTAAACCGAATCTATATGTACATGTAAGATTGTTATCTGTTTAATTTTTTTTCATAAAAATATTTAAAAGCCATTAAAATAAATCATAGCAAAATTAACGGCGACGATCAACTATCTCGGAACCAGCGCCATCCGATCCGCCATATTGTTTACAATTGGCATCGGCAAGGCAAACTTGGGTTGGCGACACGATTTTGTCGCCAAATCAAAAAATCGCCAAAAAGGGACCATACTAAAGCTGTT
Organism: Cheiracanthium punctorium; assembly: GCA_038373885.1. Classification (NCBI taxonomy): domain Eukaryota; kingdom Metazoa; phylum Arthropoda; class Arachnida; order Araneae; family Cheiracanthiidae; genus Cheiracanthium; species Cheiracanthium punctorium. The sequence continues at coordinate 459,012 of JAWZYV010012006.1, forward strand.
CTTTTTTGCATATTTAGAAAAACTTTTATTGTTTTTTCACCTTATGATTTCTTCCAATCATAAGGTGATTTTGTCATTCTACCTCATAAATAAAATTGTAAACAGTCCAACAGTGTTAGAAATTTTCTCCCACATTCAAAGAAAATTAAAACAATTTTAGTAATTATAATATTAATATAGAGTAATACAGGGGCGTAGCCAGAGAGGGGACTGCTGCTCCCCCCATCCGAAATAAATTCCTGGCTACGCTATTGGGGTAATAAAAACCAACAGGTATTCTTTTAAATTGCTCACCCTGTGTCATAGATGTCAACTCTTACGGAATATAATTAACCACCTTTTTTAGACAAGGAATTCCGGTTTAAAATATATAGTAACATTTTTGGACTACTTGCGTGAGTGGGTTACTATTTTGAAAAACTAGTTCAAAAAACTGTTTACAAAGATCGGTTAATAGTTAGCATTTATGCTGTATATTTATTCTATATCTACATGCTCTTTTAAAATTAAAAATAATAGCAATTTTTCCAGAAGATAAACCAACATGCATTAAAAAAATGGTACTTGGGTCATTTTCAAAATTGACCCAACTATTGCTGGGGTCAGTCCAGGTTTCTTTCCCAGGGTCCTATTTTTGTGAAATTTTACCTAATTTTGTGAATTTATACTTAATTTTGTGAATTTTTTCTATTTTTGTGAATCTTTCCTTATTTTGTGAACTTCTTCCAATTTTCTATTTCATTTTTGAGTAAGAAAGCAATCACGAAATAGAATTTAATATTTTTTTTAAAATTAAAAATAAAATGGGTATAGTTAGTTCCCTTAAAAAAGGTTGGCCAAAACTGAATAATTCCTGTTCACCGAACATCCGGGATAGCCATACACTAGAACAATTTTTTTTAAAAATTCGATTAAAATTAAAAATATAAAGCTTTAAATCTTTTACTTTTAAATGATTAAAATATAGATTTTATAATAAACGTAGGCCATGGTAGTTTTGATTTTAAATTGCAGGTAGTAAACATTTATTTACACCACAAATTCAAACTTTAGTAATTTTTAAATATTACAATGTCTGTCAGTTTCGACTGGAAATACTCTAATATTAACGATGTGAAAAATGCAATTTTAAAATCTAGTTAAATTTCAACAATTGAAGGGAAATCAAAAATAAGTTGCAGATAATTACAGATAGGAGAATTATATTTTTAAAAATTAATTTCAACTTGTACCATTAAAGAAAAATTACTTGTCAGTGTACACAGAATATCTCAAAAACACTGACCTGGGGTTTTATTCCTTAAATATTTTTCACAAATATTTTACAGTAAATCACAAATTTATGTAAAAAAAAAGAGTACAGAATTTTACCGTAATGATTATAATTTTTGGAAGATTAAATCTAAATAAATACAAATGTACATTTTTATATGGTCTCCAAACAGAAAATTCCCAGTCTGTAAGATGTGCCCATACATTAATTAAGTTTAAAAAATTGAATTAAGTTATAAATTTTCAGTCTTCTATCATTTTTTGCTCGCTACGGCCCTGCTTATGCCGATAGCATTACTTTGTAGTGTACCCCTATGACCGCTCTTTAAAAAGACATTAAATCCCAATAAAATCACTCCCATGCTTTGTTGTTCACTCCCAAGAATGAAAAAATGCAGTATTACACTATTTCTACCCCCCCCCTTTTTTTTCCAGATTTGAGCAATGATTGACCTATATTTATCCCATTTCACATTCCACAGTGTGGAATCTCAACCGATTAAACAGGGCGCGGCACCCGGCAACCCTTTAATGTCTGGCAGTCCTTTTTCTCCCCCCTATGCCTTGGTATGTTGGTCCGTTTTTCCATTCTTATTTGCCAAAACTTTTTCTCCTTCCTTACCATACAGTTTTCCTTATACAGGAGACAATACAATGAAGTCAAAATTGACGTTTAAACGACCCTTTACAAAACAGGACGTATAACTGTTCCTTCACAAAATTCCAATCAGCCTTTTTTTTTTTTTTTTGTTGTTTATGCAACCAGATAAAATGTCCTTTTATAAATAATTATTTTTTCTGTTTCTTTCATTGCGATCTGAAAGATGCCTTGGAATGTTTGTTTTTGCAGCAATGTAAAAGGGCCATCTGGCACATTACGCTTTCAGTTGGGGGGGGGGATAGAAGGGAGTTCAAAATGATTTCACCGGTAAGGATATTATGTTTGATAAGTATGCAGTTGTGAATTAGTAAACAATAAGCTTAGCACATAAATGACTGCAGCTCCCGTTGTTTTGAATTGGATGTTATGCACTCTTGCAATTTGTTCTTAATGATTGCTTTTAGAGTAAGCATTACACGACCTTTCTACTTCAGATTATTTATAGTTATTACAGATATTTACTAAACATTAGAGAATTACGGATGCATTTCAAAATAAAAAACGACTTATTGCGAGTTAGAAAGTTTGCGCGATTTCGAAACATGCATTGGTCTGAATTTATGTCTGTCTTTAGGAATAAGATTTAGGACTAAGTTAATCATTTTGAGATTGCATCTAAGGATTTCAGAACATTTACTACATGGTGCATAAATGTGCCAGTTTGGAAAACAAAGTGCTTTCATTTAATCCCCTCCCCAACCTGGCTGCCCTTTTTACATACGCCACTGGCTTTATTCATAAAGAACGTTGTAATTTTCCGAGAATGACAGCTGTCATCACCTTTTCTTCTAGCAATGACCCTTATTAATATTATAGTGGAATAAGTCTTGATGTTTAATTTTTTGGCATAAACACAACTCACTTGAAAAGAATTAATAAATGAGCGCTCGCTACTAGTCTGATTTTTATTCCCAGAAAGAGAGCTCCTACATAGCAGGTGGAGGGAACTTAGGAGGAAGAACAAACAAGTACAGGCGTCTGCTTCAAACTGCAATCGTAGGCAGTGTAATATAACCTGCTGGCTTAGGGTCTCCAATCAACCTACCTCCTGTCATCATCATCAACGTGGTTTACATTTAGGCCAAGATATTGTTGGGTGACGATCGGCGATCGCTAAATGACAATAATTCCTAAACTCAATTGAAAAGTGCAATAGTTATTTTGTGAAAGGGCCGTTTTGGTCAAACTGAATTTTGTGAAGGGTCCGTTTTTCCGATATTGAATTTTGTGAAGGGTCCGTCTTTAACTTGTTAAATTTTGTGAAGGGTCCGTTTGTAACTTGTTGAATTTTGTGAAGGGTCCGTTTTCGGACCCGATTTCGACCTGGACAGACCCCTGTATTGACCAACAACTGACCACCAATTACTATAATAAGTAACAGACGTAGGACAAACAAAAACTCACAGAAAATGAAGAATATTTTTTAAATGGAAACGGCTATATTATACGGACAAAAGGACTCTATACTTATGTAATATATCACTTTGCAAGCAAAGCAAAAATATAATTTTGCAAGCAAGAAGCAAAAATATAATTTCAAAAAATAAGTAGTTTTTTCCATAATATAAAACATACTACCTTGTTTCCGAACATTATTGGAGTATTATTCATGCATTTTTTATTTTATTTAATTTTTTTGCATTTTTCCATTATCAGACTTGATGAAATTTGTCATGTCTGTTACCGGACATTTTCTTTGAAATTTGTACACTTATGTTTAGCACAAAATAATGCAAAGTGATATATTACATAAGTATAGAGTTCTTTTGTCCGTATAATATAGCCTTTTCCATTTAAAAAATATTCTTCATTTTCTGTGAGTTTTTTTTTTTTTTTTTTTTTTTTTTTTTT